>JAOPJH010000045.1:9473576-9484783 GCA_027122575.1 Merluccius polylepis
ACACACACACACACACACACACACACACACACACACACACACACACACACACACACACACACACACACACACTTATTGTCGAGTGTGTAAAGAGTCTGGCTTTGTTATTCATCTTCCTCTCTCCTTTCAGACCGTGATGATGGCCCAGAGCTCCCTCCTCCCCTGGGTGTGAGCGACAACAGGCTGTGCATTTTGTGTCTCAAGTACGGAGACGAAAACACCAATGTGAGTCAAGACTCCGACCTGACCCGCACACTGAAGAACACTCTTAGTGCTAATGCTTAGCGAAGATGAACACACTAACGGGTGCAATGTCCCTCTCTGGGTTTTAGGAGGGTGGCCGGCTGCTGTACATTGGCCAGAATGAGTGGACACATGTCAACTGCGCCCTGTGGTCCGCCGAGGTCTTTGAGGACGACGATGGCTCTCTGAAGAACGTCCACATGGCCGTCCTCAGAGGAAAACGCTTGGTAAGAAATTGGGTCATTTTCTTACGTTTACTGTTCATTCATTTAGCAGACCCTTTTATCCGAAGCGACAAATACATGTCACCAATGAGCAATTAGGGGTTAGGCAACTGTGGACACTGGGGTTTAAAACCCAGAACCATTCGGTTGGAAGGCTGACGCCCTAATGGCTATTTGACTATCTTAAGTATCCAAGTTGGGAGATATACTATGTTTGTTTTTTTGTATACAGACATAGGAACTCTATTTGTATGTGCTTTTTTTGTTTTAGCGGTGTGAAAAGTGTCAACGGCCAGGAGCCACAGTGGGCTGCTGCCTGACCTCGTGTTCCAGTAATTACCACTTCATGTGTGCGCGTCAGTGTCACTGTGTCTTTTTGGAGGACAAGAAGGTCTACTGCCCCAGACACAGGGACCTCATCAAGGGCGAGGTGAAAAGGCTTGTTTTAAATGTTTTAATATATATTGTAAGACTTTCAATTTAAAACACAGTCACTCTTCCAATTGTAAGATGCAGTGGTTTGAGCCTTGCAAAACATTTGTATTAATTTGTGTTTAGGTGGTGTCAGGTTTTGAGGTGACCCGCAGGATCCTGGTGGACTTGGAGGGAATTAGTCTGAGGAGGAAGTGGCTGGCAGGCCTGGAGCCTGAGAATGTCCACATAATGATCGGTAGGTGTATCACCTTGGAGCTGCAGTGTTGTTACCTGTGCACTCGACCATCCCTCAGAGGAAACTGATTAGAATCCTCTCTGTCGTTACAGGCTCCATGACTATCGATTGCCTGGGTATACTAACTGAATTCTCAGACTGCAAGCGCAAACTCTTCCCCATTGAATACCAGTGAGTTTCACGCAACTTCATTTTACACCTGAACTGTTAATTATCACTCTCCTACAAGTGTAGCCCATTTAGCTTCATGTGCTTATGGCAAGTTAATTATACAAGCTTAATGTGTTTTGCTTTTTTATTACCCATCCTCTTTTCCAAGGTGTTCAAGAGTATATTGGAGTACACTAGATGCCCGGAAGCGCTGTGTATATACCTGTAGGATCCTTGTATGTCGCCCCCCGGTGGCAGAGTCTGCACTGAAAAGCATGATGGCTCCGGAGGACAACCGCACTATAGTCCACAGCCCACCTCCATCATCAGGTAGTTGCAGCTTTGGGATGATGTGGCTTTGTTATATTTTAGTGCACGCAACATTTAGTTCATACAACCAATACAATAGCAGGAGATAAAATCCTTAACTGCACATTAAAGAACATTTTGTGTTATTTTTTCTTACCGATAGATTTTCCAGATCCATTTGACTCGCCAAGGCGCTCAGAGGCCCTTTCCCCAACCAACACTCCTAAACTCAGAGTTTATACCAGGAACAGACACCCCAGCTACCCCCCTTGCCAGCGTTCACCATGCCCCAAAACCTTGTCCAGTCCAGGTACATACATTATGTCCCTCAGCTCCTATCCTTAACCTTAATCTGGCAGCAATATTGTCTTTTTGCAATTTGAAAGCTTTCTTTTCATTGATTCAAAGTTTATCCTTCAGTTTAAATTAAAAACCTTAGAACTAGTAATCATGTCGCATAACCTCCCATTTTGTGTGTTTTCAGATTCAGCTCAGTGCCAAAGCAAAGAGCCCCTACTAAGCTCTGGCATGCAAAATATGGGCTCGCGGAGACACAGCACCCCTTCCCTCTCTCCTCCCGCCAACAAACAGAGGGGGGTGACCTCCCCTCCACCACCTCCGTCACGACCCCTTACATCACCACCGCCGCTTATACCCTCACCTGCCAGAGACCCAGAGAAGGTCAGAAGCTCCAGCAAGGATTCAACCCCGAGAGAAGGTGAGAGAGGTCGAATGTACTCCACAGAAAGGACCAGACCACCACCACCACCACCACCTTCAAGAGATCCAGGCAGACAGACCTCAAAGGACTGTGACAAGAACAGAATCCCTAGAGACCTCGGGCGGAATGATTCTGATAAGGGAAGGCTACCCTCCAAAGAGCCAGATAAAGGGAGGCCACTAAGCAAAGACACTGGGCTGAAGGAGACGGAGAGGGGACGATTCCTCAGCAGAGAGCCAGGCTTGAGAGATTCTGAAAAGGGGAGAGGGGCAAGCAAAGACTCCAGCAGTAAAGACGCAGACAAGGACAAACCATCTTCTACAGAGCAAAGCTATAAGGACACTGAAAAAAATAGGTCCAACAGAGATTCAGGGCTCAGGGACCCTGATAAGCATAAACGATATGGCAGGGATACAGAAAGAGTAAAGGACCCGGGCCAAGAAAAAAGCAGACCTTCTAGTCGAGACTCTGAAAGGGGTAGACCGCCCTCTAGAGACTCCTCCAACTATAGAAGCGCAGAGAGAAACAAAGAACCGGTGAAAGATGGCCGAAGCAGCAGTCAGTCTAAGGTTGGAGGGGACAGTAGGAGCTCCAGGCTGGCACCTGCTGGTCCAGGCCAGGCCTCTCCTCCCATGGGGACTGCTGTTCTCACAGGACAAAACAAAGGTGGTAACATCAAGACTGCAGACAAGCAAAGCAAACTAGTCGGTACGTTTATCAGCAACAGCACCCAGCCTCGAGACAAACCTGTCACAGGGAAAGAAACAGGAGTCGGGACTGGACCTTCTATACCAACCCCTCTGTATAAAGACTCTGTTGTGGGTAAATCTGGCTCCCCACAGCCAGTGTTGCAGAAGGGTGCAACGCGGAAATCACAAGACTACTCATCAGGGCCTGCTCCCGCTGCAGCCATGAAACCACTTTGGCCTTCTAGGTCACCAGTGGAGGATGACACCATCCAACGAGGCTCCTCCCACCAGGCCTTGTCAGTTGTGGCCCCAGCTTCCAAAGACAAGCACTCCAAAAGTAGAACGTCGGGTAGCAAAGAGGTGTTCCAAGATCATGACCGGGAAAAGGCTCTCCTCATCACTAACAATAAAACCCCTCTCCTCAATCATAATTCTAAAACGGTTAAAACTACCACAAGCAGTTCCAACAACACGCTCACACAAACCCCCAGCTCTTGCAACAGTAGTACCAGCAAAGCTACAACATTGGGAAACAGTGCCAAAGTCCATGGTAAGGCTGACGTGGAGATGCTGGAGGGCCATGGAATAGACAGACTCTCAAAGAGCAGGGAGAGCTTCTCCTCTTCTGATCGAAAGAACAGCTCCACCGTGGAGAGCTTACAACAGCCACAGGCTAGTTTATCTGCAGAGAGAGGAGTGAAGACCTTTACCCCATCTCACTCAAAAACCGCAACAAACCAGCTTTTGTCATCCAGAGACAAAAAAAGACCACTCAAGGCCCTTTCTTTAACCACGCTCAAGACTGATATTAACACCGATCCTAATGGAACCAGCGCTAGCAGCACAGCCTCTTGCTGCTCCACCACCAATACCACCTCCACAATCTCGTCGTCAGGCCAAGCGACCCGCCACTCCCCCCGCTCAGCTCTCTTCTCATCTCCATCCGCCAGCAGCAGTGACAGCTCCGAGTCCGATTCCCAGACCCAGCCGGAGGATGGGGAGCACCACGAAGAGCTCTCCCGCAGTGATCGCGCAGACCTCCGCCACCATCACCTCCACCACCATCACCACAGCCTCCTCGCGCATGGCACCGAGGACGAAGGTGACGGGCCAGATGACGACGACCAGGAGGACCGGGGATTGGATGACAAGCACCACGAGGACGACAGTGATGGCTCTGGCTCTGCCAAGCGCCGTTACCCTCGCCGCAGTGCCCGTGCACGCTCCAACATGTTCTTCGGCCTCACCCCGTTCTACGGCGTTCGCTCATACGGCGAGGAAGAACTCCAGTTCTATGGTGGGGCCGACGGGGCGGGGCCTGTAGGAGTGGCCAAGAGGAGAAGCGGGGGCAGCAGGAGGTCCGCTGAAGGACAGGTCGACGGGGCGGATGATATGAGCACCACCTCATCCTCAGGGGAGAGTGGAGAGGAGGAGGAGGGCATGATGAAACACAGGGATAAAGATGCGTACTACTATAACTTCACCCGAACCATCATTAATCCCAGTGGTGGTCTGCCCTCGATAGAGGGGTTGGACCGCTGTCTGGGAAGGAGCTCCCAGCTCCAGAGGTTCCTTAAAGATGAGGAGGATCTGCAGGCACAAGAAAATTCTGGAGACGACGCGCTTAGTCAAATGTAAGTGTAACATTAATTGTTTATTTCTGAAGAAAGTTCTCTTGTCAAAATATGAACTGAATTTAATTTGTCTTCTGTTTAATAGGAGCTTGAGCAAGCAGCACATTGGTCAGCTGGATGGAGTGGATGATGGCTCAGAGAGCGACGTCAGCGCCTGTCCCACTACCACCACTACCACCACAGCCACCTCCACTTCCAGCTCGCACAGAAACCCTGGCAAAAGAAAGGGCAGAGAGAGGCATGCTGAGAAACTGGAATCCCATGACACAAGCAAGGAAGCGGACAACAGTGGAGGAGCAGCAGCTGCGGGGGGAGCAGGAGGAGGAGGAGGAGGGGGGGGCAGCAGCAACAGCAGGGAGGGCAGAAAGAACCAGAAAGATAATTGTCTTCCTCTTGGAGGTGGGGTCAAATCCCAAAGCCAGGGTCAAGATCCTCTGGACAGCCAGCTTTCCCTCAGCACTGAGCTCCTCAAGTCAGATTCCGACAACAATAACAGCGATGACTGTGGTAACATCCTCCCGTCCGACATCATGGAGTTTGTCCTCAACACACCCTCCATGTCCATGCAGGCTCTGGGTCAACAGCCCGAGCCCTCCTCCTCGGAGCTCTTGGGTTACGTTGACGTAGATGTCAATCGGCGCAAGGACATCCTGTTCGATGACTTCTCCCAGCCTCTGGCCAGTGGTGATGGTGGAAGCGTTGTGGAGAGTGGTGTAAGCAGCTCAATATCTGTAGAAGAGCCATACGGTCTTCCTCTGGAGTTACCCTCTGACCTCTCAGTCCTGACCACCCGGAGCCCCTCTGTCAGCAGCAGCCAAAACCATACTGCTGGAAGTCTCATCTCAGAAACCTCAGACCGCACAATGCTGGGCTTGGCTGCAGACCCAGAAACCATTAGTGGGGAGAAGAGTGCTGAGAAGAAGAGAAGAGGGTCCAGTGTTTCACCATCTCAGAACCAGCACGATGGCACAGCTTTGTCAACTAGGGATACTCAGGTGACAGAAGGTCATGAGACTCCTGAACAGTTCATTCCCAGCCCAGCTCTTGGCCAAGTGGTGGAGTCTCCGGGAAACCAGGACCTAGCAAGAAACTCTGCTACCCCTGGTCTACCTAGTTCCCCCTCTTTGCCTCATCAGGGCCAGAAATACATCACAGCCTCCTCCTCGGTTGCAGCAGGCAGCCCTGGCCCAGTCCAAGGCCCAGGCCCTTCCCAGACTCAGGTTTCCGGCCCAGCTGTCCTTAAACAAGGCCCTGAAAAGCTCCTCTTGGTCAACCAACAGTTCCAGCCCCTGTATGTCCTCCAAACTCTTCCAAATGGCGTCCCCCAGAAGATCAGTGCCGCAGGAGTGATGGACACCAGCGCCTCAGCAGTATTGAGCTCTATGACCCTAACCACTGGGCTTAATACTGGGCTTTCCTCAGCCTCTACAATCTTCCCGGCAGGGGGCAAAGTCTTGGGCACCATGGCCCACCACCCACAGATCCACACTTTCACAGGAACTCAGACAGGCTTTCAGACTGGCATCCCTAGCACAACCTCGGGGCTCCTCATTGGAGTGTCATCCCAGCCTCACGATCAGTCCCAGATTCTGGTGTCAGATGCTGGCCGGCCTCGTGAATTGGGTCCTATAGTGTCTAGCGCCTCTTCCCCAGCTTTGCTGGCCTCTGCGCATGGCAAGAAGAGACCAATTACCCGTCTGCAGCCAAGAAAGACCAAAAAGCTAGCTCGTACTCGTGGTCAGCCAACTCTGGCACCATCTGAAGTGGGCCCTCCCAACATGACTCTTATCAACCTGTCGGGCTCTCAGATCACTGCTGGCATTCCTGGCCCACCTGGAAGTCTGGTTGAGTTTACCACCTCCCAACGCAAGGTCCCAAATATCATCAAGAGGCCCAAACCAGGCGGGGTTATGTACTTTGAGCCCACGACTCTCCTTCAGCAGAGAATGCCGATATCTGCTGGTGGCCAGGCTGGTATGCGTCATGATTCCACTCACCTTCTTCCCTGCACAGTCTCTAGTCTTAATTCTACTCAGTCAGTGTTAAATGTCGTGTCAGTTGCTCCCAGTGGAGCCACTGGCCTTATTGCTCCAGGATCTGTTTCACTCACGACCCCCGTCCTCAGTTCCACCGAGATCACTGGGTCGATTAGCAACCTCCTCTTCAAGGCTGGCCCCCATTGCTTGGGGTTGTCTGATCAGCCCATGATGCTTCAGCCAGCAGGAGGAACCCCCTTGATGTCCCACATTGGCTCCTCTGTCCAGACGTGTATCGCGAGTAGCATTTGTGTGCTCCCCACGCAGCAAACCTTCACCATGGCCGTAAACCAACAGGGGGAGAAGGACAGCAGTGTTGGTCATCTACAACATCTTCACCATCTACCCCATAACAGAGCACAGACCCTGGATACCAGTCCAAACACCAGCCCTGCTTGTGTGACCCTGGCCCCGGGACCCGCCACCCCAGTTGGCTCATCTAAAAGTGTGGTTGGGGTGTTCACCCACACCAAGACTCCTGGACACTCTCAGAGCACTAGGACTACCTTAGAACAAATGCAGTTAAGTTCCAACACTGTAGCATCATCCACAGCCACAATCACCGTTTCTGGAGCAGGAAAGGGCAAGCAGAAGGCCAAGAGAAGTAGACAGAGCCCCGACAAATCCAGTGGGAAGAAGCTTAAGACCTTGCAGAAGAAGGAGCCTTGCAACAACCCTGAAAGACGACCTTCCACAAACCTGGGGTGAGACATTTGAAACAAATTGACAAATGGAAATATTAATAGAAATGTAGGCTCTGTCAACTTGCGGGATGGCATCCCCAGTTAGTGTGTGGGGAAAGGATGTAGCAAATTGGTTACAAGTCTTGATTTTATTTTTAAATTACCGGACTCGCTTTTGTTATCAAAAGTGCACGCACAAACCATAAAGCTATCTTGAATGTAACTTAATGTAATAGTGTCCCGTAGTATTTCAGTTTTTTTATTGAATACATAATGTTTTCTGACCAAATACATGTTGTCTCTAGATCCAAAGAGTTTATTTCTTCTGAGCCTATGGACACAGGCATACCCACGGACAAGGCACCCAACAAGAGGTGGGTTCGCTGCCAACTCCCAACAGATGCACAATTCGTAGAGGACATCATTGAGTTCCCTGACGCTTACCCAATTTGTTCAACCCTTGTTGTCTCCAGTGTCCTTGATACAAAGTCTGAAACATCTGCTGTGACTGGGAAAGCGTTGGAGAAGGACAAGGCCCCCGGTGGCTCTGGGGGCCCAGGGCCCCTCCTGGTGGCATCACCGCCAGAGCAGGGAGGCGATGCTGAGGACTCTGTCCTGGACAGTAAGCCTAAGAAGGGCATCATCTTTGAAATCCGCAGTGAGGACGGCTTCCACATCCGCTGTGAGAGTATCGAAGGTGAGCGAAAAACACACCAATGGCGAATGCATTCTTTTTGTCTTAACAATTGGCACATTTTGAATTATCAAGGAAATGTTAGCATTGATGTTCAATGCATATACCTGTACACATCATATTCAAAAGCCAGTCCCAATTATACTATAATCCCTGTATGATTTGAAGTGTGTGTATAATCGGATGTTCTTTCCCCCCTCTACAGAGGCTTGGAAATCCCTGACTGATAAAGTACAGCAAGCTCGATCCAATGCCAGACTCAAAGAGCTCTCTTTCGAAGGTGAGATTTATTCACTTCGATTGTGTACATTTTATTTCTCCATTTTAATAATTTGAATAAAACACCAACAATTTGGTGAGTCATTGAGGAGCCCCATGCTAATATGTGCGTGTGTGTGCTCCTGCCCCAGGCGTGAACGGTTTGAAGATGCTGGGCGTGGTGCATGAAGCGGTGGTCTTCCTGCTGGAGCAGCTCTGTGGCGCCAGACACTGCCGCGGCTACCGCTTCCGCTTCCACAAGCCCGGGGACACCGGCGAACCCCCCGCCAACCCCCATGGGGCTGCCCGCGCAGAGACCCACCACAGGTAGGAAGGATGCACTTATACCGAGAGACCCTGACTGGAGCTTGGGTTCCACACCCCCGGTACAGCAACAAGAACAGCTCCTCTTCAGTGGGAGCTCTTCAAGTCACAGAATCTCTCTTTGTTACACATTTCCCCTATTCTGTATTTGATTCACTATGGGGTCTGTGAGTGGAAGGTACCAAGCTTGACATGAATGCCAAAGAGCGTAACATATCTTTTTATGGATATATTGGAGTACAAAAAGACTACAACAGATGACGACATGGAATGAATGGCAATCTTGCCAAGCTAATGCCACATTGCTTTCCTGTTGGTCTCTATTGTGTTCTGTATCTGTTCCTGCTCACGGTGGTGTGTGTGTGTGCGTGTGTACTTGTGTTTTTGGACCTGCTCCTTTTGGGTTTCCGACTGGTGTTGCTACTAGGAGGTCTGCGTTTGACGTGTTGAATTTCCTGGCCTCCAAACACCGCCAGCCGCCTGAGTACCGGCCCCAGGAAGAGGAAGAGGAGGAAGGTCATCTCAGGATGGGCAGGTGGGGTTACTCAGCAGCATCCGTGTCCTTGCTTGGATTGAACATTTTCAATGTCCTGTTTTTTTTTGTGTGTGTTTTGACAAGGCATTGAAAAAGCACTGTTCATCAAACTGAATATATGCACCTCTGTCTGTGGTGTTGCCGCAGGCGTGTGTCCATGGAGCTGCCCTTGGCCCTCACGCAGCTGAAAACAACCTCCAAGGAGACCGTTGGAGTTTACAGGTAGGAACTGCAGAGTTTCATCACTGGTACTGAAACGGAGAAACCTATAGGACATATGGTCATATGAGAGACGCATATGACCCATCTAAAAATGTAATTGGTGTCATCTTTGTCAAAGATAAAATGAGCTCAAGCATTTGTTTAGCGGAGACTAGCGAGGTTTTATTCACAAATATCCAACACACTCAAGGGGTGGATGATGAATGTGAAGAAAACACATTCAAAAGCATGAATAAACCATCCCCTTGCAAGTACAATCCATGACTTTTCATCATTAGTCATCTATTTTAACTTCATACATGTGCATATAATCACCCCGCAGATCTCCCATCCATGGTCGCGGGCTGTTCTGCAAGAGAACCATTGACGCCGGGGACATGGTGATTGAGTACTCTGGGAATGTCATCCGCTCTGTGCTCACAGACAAGCGGGAAAGGATCTACGACGGCAAGGTGAGTGAGAGAGAGAGACACAGACAGACAGAGAGAATTCAGTCCCTTGAAAGCAAGGTTTTTTTTGGCAGGGTGCAGGACAATTCCCAGCAAAAAAGGTCCTGCTCAAATCTCAGGGAGACGCCGAACCTCCTACCTGCTCCTTAGTGACCTAATTAAATCTGAGTTGGTCAAGCCCAGAGCACACAGCCATGACGCAAAATAATGTTTTGGAATTTACACGTCCAAAATGGACTAGTGCTATATGAAGCGACCAAAAAAAACACCCCACTGCTACATTTGAGTAGAGAAGATGCTTTTATTGTCCCCAAGGGACAATTTGTGTTGTTGGCACTCGTTAAAACGATATGATTCCATTTTATTTTTTGAGTCACGCTACAAAATATGAACTGAAATTCGCACTCTGTGGGTTTTAAAAGCATCTGCTAAATAATGACTAAACAGTCGGATCCAACAACCTGTTTTTCTGTTTCCCCCTCAAGGGTATCGGCTGTTACATGTTCCGCATCGACGACTACGAGGTGGTGGACGCCACGGTGCACGGTAACGCGGCACGCTTCATCAACCACGCCTGCGAGCCCAACTGCCACTCGCGCGTCGTCACGGTGGACGGCAAGAAGCACATTGTCATCTTCGCCTCGCGCCGCGTCTACGCCGGTGAGGAGCTCACCTATGACTACAAGTTCCCTGTGGAGGACGCCAGCAGCAAGCTGCCGTGTAACTGCGGCGCCAAGAGGTGTCGCAAGTTCCTCAACTGTTGCCGCCTCCCCCCCCCCCCCCCCCTGGTTTTTGAGTCCAACATGATGATGATGTTGTGTGTTTAAGGCCGGCCCGGCTTAAGTAGGGGCCCCTGCTGGTAAAGGACCCGAGCAGTAGCACTGCCCCTAGAGGGAGAGGAGCAGGCTGCCAGAAATGGAGGAAAGGGTTGGTTTTGAATTAGTCTTGCCATTGGCGAAAGGGGCTGTTTGATACGAGCAAAACAAAAATGATTGTGCCTCCTTTATAATTTACTTGACATAATTGAAAATCTCAACTTTTCTCTATAGTTGAATTGCAAACAATTGCCCCTTTTTTCCTTTGCTAATTTGGCCCGTTCTTAATTTCACAAGAAATGTTTGGGCCTCACCAAATAGGACGCCCTTACTGGTGGAGAGCTCAGAGGTTCCACTAGAAAGTCAAACAACAGAACGTGTATCGAAGGGATCGATTTTACACCAAAGTGCAATTTGCTGAAGGGACTTTGAAAAAGTAGAAAGGGAAATTCAGATGCTACTAGAGCTTGTTTCCCTTTTTTGTGTGTGTGTGTGTGTGTGTGTGTGTGTGTGTGTGTGTGTGTGTGTGTGTGTGTGTGTGTGTGTGTGTG
>JAOPJH010000045.1:9524957-9537305 GCA_027122575.1 Merluccius polylepis
TAATTGTTACTCAAACCTGTCCAAAAACACTGTTTTATCGAAGCATCAACATAAGATGACCGTAGTTTAACCTTAACTATTAAAAAACATCCGGGGCTTTGGCCCCGAATGTTTTAGCCTAGGGACGCCACTGTCGAACACACATACACACACACACACATACACACACACACACAGACACACACACACCAACATCTCGCAAACTTTCCAGTCAGCATAGATGTGACACACATAGTTTGTGTCTCCGCTGTTATTATTTTCCCCTGAGGTCACCACCTCTCTCTCCAAGGAGTCCTTCACTCCTGTCGGGCGCAGAATCAACCCTCCCCTGGCGGGGATGGCAGCCCATTTGTCCCGGGCATCGGCACAGGCCCTGCGGATCAATAAAAGCACCGCATGGTTGCCTCCACCATCGGAGCTGCCAGCCAAAGCGCCCGCTTGATGCAACACTATTCATAGGGCTCCTGTGTCGCCGCGGAAAGCGCGTGGCCTGGATAGACACGCGGGGAGATGAAAGGGAGCAAGTGAAGGCTGCTGGCTGTTGAAGTGTTTTTTTTCTAACCCTCCGGTCACGGCGTCCATAAAAGTCCAAGTTTAAGCAATTTGGTTTGAGGAAGAAAAAAAAAGACAGTTTGAAAGAATGTTCTTGTCTGACTGACTGAACCGAAACCTTAATACACAAAACAGTTAATGGGCAATTTGTGAAGAGCGCGGTTTTCAATGTCATCAATAGTGCCCAAATGTGCTGCACTTTATCATTTTTATTGGCTAATGAGTGAGGAGGAGTCAACATTTCTGTTCATGTTTTATGGTCCTGAAAAGGCCTACAGTAATGGAGAACAAGAACATGCAGCATGATTAGCTGATAAATTAACTTCCCCCCATTTAAATAAAAGTCTGCTTTGCCTAGCGGAATAGAGCAAAATCATCCAAAGTCCTTTAATTCACTTGAATTTGCCTTGGCTGAACGTGTGATTAGATAATTAACCTGTTGCAGCACTCACTGCATATTTGCGTGAGCGGATTAGCATACATATTGAACATGGTCCCAGTCACACGGCAGAGTTAAATGTTTTGCGCATCAATTTGTTTTAATGACTTGACCTAATATACTCACGCATTAGGAGTCTTTATCAACGGGCCTTGCACAAGCAACAAACATACACACAGACATGTACAGATTTAGACCACAGCTTTGTTGAATACTTGATCCTGATTGGTCAATAACTTTCCAAGGGTGTGCATTAAGGGATAATCCACGACGAGGTGTGCATTATTTTTAGATATATGCTCACCTCGGAGTGGATTATCCCGCTTATACTATGGCCACTGACGAATCAATAAATATATAAGGGCGTTGATTCATATGTTGGGGTGATTCTGTCTCAAAAGTACAGTAGTCTATTTACTCCAGTAAATAGAGACGATCTTAGTAACGACATGGCAACGTTACCTTATTACTCCAGTAAATAGAGACGATGTTATAAACCTGTTATATAGTAGATCCTGTTATATATTATAAACTGTTATATACCTGTTATATCTTATAAACTGTCCTCTACTTCCCTGCGTGGGAGTAATGTTATCTCACCTGTTATCTACTAAGCTGTGCTGCTATGTGTGCTCCAGTGTTTACAGTCGATATCATAATGCAAACAGTCAAATATTTCCCGGGTAATGTTTCCAGAGAAACTCCATTCACCTTCTAACTTTCACAACCATAGTAGTACACCTTCTTCTCCTGCTGTGTTTGTGTGGACACACCGTTCCATGTTCTGCTTCCACCCCGACGTGATATCAGAGATGCTGTTGCAACGCAGTGAAACCAGATGAGACTTTTATGTTTATTACGACGCCACCAGAGCTTCCTCGGCCGGCGCTACGGCAACCACTCCCGCCCTTCAGATGGGAGCCGGCGAAGTGGAAAAGTACGCGGGGGCCAGTCTGGGCTTTGTTTGCACCGCCTTGCTCCTTCCAAGTCAATAACATGCTGCTCGCTCGCAGTAAATGCAAAACAAATTATGTCAATAGGCACGCTCCGGAGAGAGAGAGAGAGAGAGAGAGAGAGAGGGTTCGGACCTGATGATGGCGGCGGCGGTGTCTGCGACGGTAAATTGAATCTTTCCAGATCCTGGCTAGCGTTGCGGCTGAGCCCTGTGTAAACACGCGGCGTGGGGTTATTGTGTAATCCGGGATTACGCTTGCAGGTAAATTGGGCCTGTCTGGCAAGCAGGTGAATTTTTTTATTCATATTCGGGTTTTGTCGGATTCCCACCAGGGAAATATAATAGCGCTTAAACAATGGGAGGAGGAGGACCACGCCCTAACGAGGTGCTGGGGGTCCTCCCATATTAGGGGGCCGCGGTTCCGCACCGCAACACAACGCGGTAACCAACTCTTACATATTCTCCTCCCGTCTCTCGGGTCGGGGGACGTGGGAAGTGTAAACTCAATTTACAGAGATTGAAAACTCAAAAGCAAGGTACTCTGGGCAGGATAACAGAAACGTACCGGGAGCCGTAAGGAACGCACTCAAGGAAGGAATTAAACACATGTGCACACACACTTATTATTATTATTATTATTATTACATGTGCACACACAGAAGGAATTGTCAACAAAATGCAGAAAATGGGGAACTTAACTGTAACTGGTGAACAGAATCAGAAATAAAACACACATTTCCCACACCAGCACAGTGGAGCATTTTATTTATTTATCGTTTATTTGCGGAGGACAATGTATATTAATGAACAATTGGTGCAATGACCTCTTGTAAATATACCGGGTTTAGCTCAAGGCTAATTTCCACCCGTAGTCCTCACATTAAAAGACAGACAGACATACCATAAAAACAAACAACGACTTACAATATAAAAAAATATATAAGAGAAGGCACAATGTTAGCAGCAATTATACAATAAGTTACAGATAGGATACAGTGAGAAATAAGGGCTACAGTAATACTGTATTAAAGTGCTAGTCAGTATGTTATTCATGGGTGCAAGTTTGGTGGGACAGTAACCATTCTTTAAGATGTTTTTTAAAAGCAGTAAAAGTGGAACTATCTCTGATCGGAGTTGGGAGACTATTCCAACATGCACTGCCCTTGACAGTTATGGAGTTTTGGCCTATATGGCTACGTCTGAACTGCACCTCACAGTCCCCTCTGTAGGCAGATCTGGTGCTGAGTGTATTGTCTCTCCATCTAAAAAATTCCTCTAATTGGGGAGGAGCCAGCCCATTGAGGGTTTTATAGATAAGGCAACTGTTTTTAAAACTTAAGATTTTCAAAACTCAAGAAGTTGTGCCTCGCAAGAATTGGACAGTGATGAGAAGAATAGGCTTTTCTGGCAAATACCTTAATAGATTTGTTATATAGTTCGATCGGTTTCAGTGTAGTGATACCAGCAAACGACCAAACCACAAAGCAGTATTCAATGTGGGACAGAATCATACAGTGAAGGTAAGATTTAGCTGCATCAGACGAGATGAGGGGCCTGATTTGTTAAAAATTTTGCAGGCTAAATCTTCTTATGTTGGCCACTTTTTTAATGTGTTTTTTAAATGTGAGGTTTGAATCTAGTGTAACACCAAGGTACTTGAACTGGGTTACCAATTGAAGTTCCTCTTCTCCAATGAAAACGTTTGATCTGTTCTGGTTTACTGGTCGTGTGGTGAAAGTCATACAAACCGGTTTTTTAAGTATTGAACATAAGGCAGTTGTTATTGAGCCAATCTTGTACCTTAGCTAGAGCGTTTGTGAGTTTGCTGGAAGTAATGTCAGAGTTGGAACCGTGAGTAAAAATGACCATCGTCTGCATACATCTGGACATTGAGGTCTGGGCATACATCTGGAAGGTCATTTATGTATAGTGAAAACAACAGAGGCGCAAGGATCGAACCCTGAGGGACACCAACAGTAGAAGTGCGAAAAGGCGATTTGACCCCGTCAGCAGTTACACATTGAGTTCTGCTCGATAGGTATGATTTAAACCATAGCATGGTGTTATCAGAGAAATTTAAAAATGTGAGCTTGTTTAAAAGTACTTGGTGGTTGACGGTGTCAAATGCCTTTTTAAGGTCAAGAAATACAGCACTAACACATGGGGACTTGTCCAGCAGACATTTCGTTTTTTCAATGAACATACAATTTGCTGACTCAGTGGAATGGTGTGCCCTGAAACCAAACTGCATAGGATGTAGTGGAGTGAGACCTCCGTCCAGATGTGCGATCAGTTGGTTCGCTACCCATTTTTCAGCTACCTTGGAAATAATTGGTAGTATACTGATTGGTCTGTAGTTGGCTTCCAGTGTTTTGGAGCCAGATTTAAAAATGGGAGTCACAGTGGCCACCTTCTAGGCTGACGGGACGTTGTTCTGGTTAATTGATAAGTTAACCAGATGAGTAATGGGTTTGAGCAATGCATGAGACTGTCTCTATGAAATTTGTGTCGATACCATATACATCTTTTGTTTTGGAACCTTTGAGTGCTCCAATAATCTTTGTGACTTCTGTCTCTGTTATGTTAGCCAGCTGAAAAATGGGCTGTTCATTGCTGATCAAGCGAGGTACAATAGTTGAGGGAGTAAAATGTCTTGCTATTTCAAGCACACTGTCTAAAAAGTAATTGTTAAAAGTGTTAGCAATTCTCACCAAGATACCATCAATTTTCAGTTCAAGAGTTTGTTTCGTGCTTGGTATCCTTACCTAATAATTTATTTAAGGTTTGCCACACCTTCGTCCCATTGCCCTTTGCATCCTTGATTACAGAAATAAAAAAGTTTGCTTTGGCCTTTCTCAGAGACTGTACTACTTTGTTACGTTAAATTTTAGCCTGTAGGTAGGCAGGCTAAAATGCTTAAGTAGTAAGTCTCTAGATCTTACCAGGTCCCTGCAATTTTGGTCGAGCCATGGCAGGGCATTACGTGTCCTGGCCCTTCTCTTCCCTCTCCTGGTGAGAGGAGACAACACATTTTTGATTTTATTCAGAAAGGAATTGCAGCTGGTTTCTATGTTATTTGATTTTTCTATGCCCTCACTGAGGTTTTGTAGCTGATTCCTCGGTATTACATTAATACTAGGGGAGGGGTGGGCTTTAGGTGGTCTGGTAAGCCTTGAATTATTGAGCTTTCTAGACAGAAAGATGCTGTTATGGTCAGAGATACCAGTCAGGAAATTATATGTCTTGAATATTCTGTCGGTGTTGTTTGTAAATAAAAGATCAATTCTTGTCTGCGATTTATTTGTCAGTCTAGTTGGTTGCTCTATTAGCTGTTTTTGTAATTTTCGGTGATTAATTTCAGGTTTTTCCTACCTTGTTTGTCATCCCAGTTTACATTGAAGTCTCCTAGGATGATTAACTCTTCATTTGAGCCAATTGAGTTCAACATGATTTTTAGTTGGTCATAAAAGTCTATTTTGGCGGATGGGTGGCGATATAGACATAGTAAAAATTAAAGACATTTCAGTAGACAGCAACACTTCTACTCCAACACAGTCAAATTTGATGGCTTCTGGTAGTTCAAGGAGTTTGCATTTTAAATTAGATTTTACATAAAGTAGTACTCCCCCACCTTTGCCTCTTTCCCTATCTTTTCTAAATACCTGGTATTCCTGCATCATTACCAGGGCTTCAGCAGATTCAGCCAGGTCTCTGAGAGGCCTAGGATATCGATATTGGAGTCACTGAGGAGGTGTTCCAGTTGTTCACGTTTATTGCCAAGGCTTCTAATGTTCAGGTGTCCACAAAAAAGTCCCTTCGGCTTGCAATGAGGATCCCAGACTATTCTGGATTGATTGAGGGTGGAGAACAGTTTGGAGCTGCGGTGCCTTTTTATGACTGGGTTTCTGTATTTTACCTTAATATTGTTCTTGGCGCGGGGGGCATGGTGTTACTCCGCGGCGGGGTCACGTCGTCCTTCGGGCCGCAGGGCGCATCGGAGACAGGTGAAGGAACCATGGTGTTGTACGGCCCCTGACCGCCAGCTGCTAGACTGCTGGAGGCCGTTGGCACGGCCCCGCTGACAGCCAGGGTCCCACGGCGTCTCCGGGAGGATACGTCATCCGACACACCGGCTTTGCGGGAATTGAATGTGCAGGCCTGGGAGGTGGTCTGCAGGGGGGCTGCAGGCTGCGAGGCCCTGGGGGGAGGGGGCGTCTCGGCGGCGGGCAGGGCGGAGGGCGGGGGATGGACGGGCCGGGAGGACGGGACCATGTACTCGGACTCCTCGTCGCTCTCGCCGGCCGCCCCTCCTGGGACCGCCCGCAGCATTGCCGCACTGCAATGCTGTCTGTAGAAAAAAATGGGTACAAAAATACGTTCTTGGGATGCAAAAAGGTGTTTCATTTTAATTTCAAATGCCCGAAGGATAAATTAATGGGGTTTCCCCATATTTGTCTCTGTCACAGCCAGCCATTATCACAAAAACAAACACGGTTCCCTATTTTCTGTGACCGTTGTCATGTCGAATCAACATTAGCTGCTAGTCACAGATGCAGATAATCTTGCGACACTCGTCACTGGAAATATTCTGCCAGTGTTTCGTTCTAGCTTTAATGCTTTTGTAATCCTCCTTAAAAAAGTATATGTGCAAAACAAATTAAGATAGTGACAGGAGGGGTGGCAATCACAGAAAAAGAATGCGACCTTTGGGATTTATTGGGCCATAGTACTTTTTTTATTTATTTTTTACAGATTATCAATTATCATTTCCATAGTATCAATGATACCATTAAAAAACGGTGGAGGGGAGGAAATCGTTTCAGCGGACAATCCATTTGAGTGGAGGCAGGATCAGTTATGCATCAAGTCAGGAAGTGAATGTACAGCAAACAATCCTAATAATGCAATGGGTAACCAAGTAAAAGTAAGAGTTTCTATATTCACTGTACATTTTTTTGTTGCCTTGTCGTTCAAGCTCTGTGCCCTCTTCTCACACATACACACCATGTTCAACAGACATAAGGTGAAACTGAAACCATCAGAGATGAGAAGAGAAAGTGGGAAGCAGCTAGATGAGGGGAAGTACCTTGTGGCCAGACTGTAAATGGCGTTGGCTGAGGCCGAGGGCTTCACCTTTGGGCTTTCATACTCGTGGCCCACTGCAGGGACAAACGCCTGTGGAAATATAAAACATACAGATCCTTGGATGTCAAAAACTGGAAGACAATCATCCAATAGCACAAAGTGATGAGCATCACTTCCCCTTCCCAGTAGATTCACTTAACGTGTGTGTGTGTGTGTTTGTGTGTAGGCGATATGGTCGAAATCTTCTATCCCGATATAGGTCATTAAATATCTCGATAACGATATATATCACGATATGGCATGTTTCCTGATAATTCAATAAATAAATAGTCTATATAAAATAACCACATGGTGGTATACTCCTTGTGAATTAAACACTTGACAAACTGAGTATTTTCTAATATTTTGCATCACTTTACTGTAATGCAGCATTTAAACCAGGAAAAGACAACACATGCCATATCACGATATTACGATATCCAAAATCTAAGACGATAGCTAGTCTCATATGACAATATATCGATATAATATCGATATATTGCCCAGCCCTAGCGTGCGTGTGTGTGCGTTTGTCTGTGTCCTACCGGCTGGTGGTCCAGGCAGAGGGTGCTGTTATTCCTCTGGGTGCTGGCTGCGGTGGTCTCCAAGGCGGAGGGCAAGGCCAGGGGGAGGGAGTGTCGGTTGGACAGCTCCCGGCTCCCGCCTCCTCGAACGTCCCCTCCGAGACCCGAGGCCTGGCTGGAGGAAGAAGAAGAGGAGGAGGATGACGACGACGACGACGAGGATGACGACGACGACGACGAGGATGACGACGAGGAGGAGGCAATGGCGGGGGCCTTGGGGACGGACCGGGAGTTCCAGTCGGCCAGCGGGCGGTTGGGGGGTGTAGGGGGAAGCTTGTCTCTGGATGATGGGTCCCCGGGGGTGTTGGGTAAGGGCCTCCTCTGGAGCCTGCCGTCGGCGGCAGCACCAGCAGAGTGGGGGCGGTCCGGGGGAGGCGGAGGGGGGAGGTCCCTCAGCGCCGGGGGCGGGGGGAGGGGCTTGTCTTTGTGGTGGGTCGCTGCCTGAAAGGCAAACGGATGAGTGGTTGGGGTGAACATAACGCATAATAATTCAGCTATGCATATTGAATATCATATGTGGAAGTAGACCTTACTTTGTTGGCGACCACTGGGCTGGAGGCTCCAGGGGGGTTGGCCGGCCGGTGCTGCAGCAGGTCCAGCCTGGGGGGCACAGGGGGCAGAGAGGACTGGGGGGTGAGGGACATAGGGGAGGGAGGACGCTCCACCTGAAAAGTAAACACACACACACACACACAGTGTTATGGCCACAATTCATCTCTTAGTAGACCGAGAAGTGAGGCTTACAACAAACATCACCGTTGGTCATCTCTTCTTAAATGTAAACAGTTGATTTGAATGTCATCAGAACTTCCCATGTCAGTTTCATAGCGTGCTAAATACTGCTGTCCGTACATAGAGCACTGTCATGTGAAGGAGAAGTACCCAGTGATAAAGAGTGAGAGTGAGAGAGAGAGAGAGAGAGAGAGAGACAGAGACAGAGACACAGAGAGAGCAGCAGGTGGTGGAGGCCCAGAGGTGCAACTCGAGGCAGAGACTACAAAGAAGTGACACTAGGCCAGGGCTGTGGCCGTCTACCTATAGTAGTCTCCTTAAACCTCAAAGTCTGACTCTGACTTCTATACACACACACACATATACCTGTGTGTTCCAATATACCCATAGCAGTCTCCTTATACCTGGAAGTCTGACTCCTACTTCTATATACACAGTCACAGGAAAAAAGGGGAAGGAGGAGGGTCTGACCTTTGAGCAGGCCAGTTTGCTCATCATGAGGTGGGGGTCTTCGAGCCGGTCGTCGTCGTCGTCGTCGTAGCTGGGCGAGGGGGCGCCCTCAGCCCCGAACATGCCCCTGCAGCCTCCGTAGGAGATCCCGTAGCCGGCCCCGTTGTCCTTGGGGTCGAAGGGGTCCACCACAATGGGCTCCGTGCCTTTAATCTCGCAGCGGCAGAAGGGGCAGCCCGTCCCCTGGCCCTCCGACTCCTGGGGGGACACGCAGGCGGAAACATACCCTATCAACACGGCCCGACGTGAGGAGACCTGTTCACTTGCTCATTTGACTGTCGGAACAGAGACATTTAAATTACATCGTGATGAGCTTTCATATTTCCATGCCTATATACATTTATTTGCCTTTCAGTTGAATAAAACGTAGGCCTGTGAAGCCATTTGAGATATGCAAATGAACTTATGGATGTGCAGCACGACAGCTCCCGGGCCAGCAGCAAGCCAGCAGTAGCGAAACGGCGACTATAAAACACCATGGCCGTGTGTACACTGCCCATGCACTTCACGAATGGCGCACCAAGCAACTATAAGTTACACAGAGAGGTAGCCGTACCTGCCAGGCGGTGAGACAGGAGGTGCACATGAGGTGTCCACAGGGCTCTATCTTCACGTCCTTGTCATTCTCCGCGCAGATCTTGCACAGCTGGAAGGTGGAGCCCATCTCACAGTAGAGTTCATATTGTTCCTGAGGGGGGAGAAAAAACCCCAAGGCTTTCAGTACCAACGACACCACACTTCAATAAGACAATCTTCCTGGATGAACACATTGATAAAATAAAGGTTGGACGCCGTTCAAGAATCCTTTTTTGTGAATGTGGTGACTGGATGACTATTTGCATTGCTTCCCACAGATTGGTGAATGTCAGTGACGGCAAAAGTTGAACAATGGATAGCTGAAGATCAGCAACCATTCATTCGAAAATAAATGCAAATGTGGCAAATAGGGCTGGGCGATAAGGCCCAAATCTTCTATCCCTATATAGGTCATTTAATATCTCCATAACAATATATATATCACGATATAGCATGTTTTCTGGTGATAAATCTATTATATAAATGATATAAATATTATTTTATAATATTATATAAATAAAAGTATATATAAAATAACCACATGGTAAAGCCTAGTTTTGTATACTCCTGTGTGATTTATATACTTGAGAACAGAGTATTTTCTTATTTTCATCATCACTTTACTGTAATGCAGCCTTTAAAACCAGGAAAAGACAATATTTATGCCATCTCACGATATTACGATATCCAAAATCTAAGATGATAACTAGTCTCATATCGATGAATTTCTCGGCCCGATTGGCAAAGCAGCTTGACCTAGAAAACCCTACAAACGCAGTCTCTAGTCATTTAAAAAATGAGCAATCCAGAGACTAATGATGAAGGATTCTAACTGGCACGCCTCTCACCTGGGTGACTTTGATGTGGTCCTGAGGGGAAGGCTCGCACAGCCCCGTGAGATCCGGGTTCTGGGTTCGTCCATCAGGGAACAAATAGCTACAAACACGCACACACAGACACACCTTAGTCTATCCATTTCAAAGGCATGTATTTGATTCAAATTGTCATTTTCACTGTCATATACGTGTGGATGTGATTAAAACATCTGTCGGTCTGACAACATCAGACAATTTGTGGTAATACATCACCATGTGGTCTGTGCACACATGACGAGATAATAAAGGATGGACGCAATCCGACCGTTTGAGAAATGCTTTGTAGCTGGAGGCAATGCCGCGTGTACGATTATCCCCCGTTTAAATGACCATTTGATTACAGGTTTGGATGCGCCAACAGTAACTTTTAATCAAAGACGGGAATCTGAATTGGCATCAAAAAGGAAAGCATCACATTGAACGGCCAAACCACCGGCATGACTAATGCACTGCAACCCATCTCCAGTCTGCTCAGGACAACAGCGGCGCAACAGTAACGAGCAACATGATACGGCCGGCTTGGTCCACGGGCCGACCCGCAGACTGTACTCGGTTATGCCAAACAGAGAACTGCAGAATTCCAATAAAAATGAACCTTCACTATAACCCGTAAGGAGAAGAAGAGGGGAGAAGTTGGGGTTGAAGAGGGGAGGCCTGTGCAGAGAGAGAGAGAGGAGATCGTAGTGTGGCGGCACGGTAGCCGTGGCTGCCGCGCATGGCTGCGGTGCGTCAGAGACAGATACTCACAATCCTTCCCTGAAGCCGTCAATAAGGGCCTGGAAGAGGGGCTTGTTGTGGGGAATAGTCTGCAGGATGTTGCCGTCCGCCGTCACATACCCGATGGCCCATTGGCCCAGCCGCGTACAGCTCAGTCGGAAGATATAACTGGGGAAGGGAGACGCAGAGCTTAATCATGTAGATGCTGTATTATACATTATACCCGTATCTCCCGGGGAAAATACTATTGAAACGCAACTCAAGCCTTTAACCAAGTGGTTGAAAAATTTAAAAAAAAACCCTGCAACATATTTATGCAGTGTCTTGTTCATGTTCTTGACAAAATAAAAATAGAAGTGTTGCCATGTAACGGTACAGGCCAGTCGACTAAACTGGGAGGAACAGCAGTGTAAGTGGGTAAATGTGCATGTCATTGAGGGGCACTGTTTTCCATGTGGCACTATGCAGGCAAACACTAAGAGGTGACATCAGCGCCCGGCGCACAATAAAGCCATTGATGCTAGGTAGCAGTACCACGCTGCCCTGGGGCCTAGAGACACACACACACACACACAGGCCCATGAAAGTGGCTCCAAGACCTAACTACAGCAGTCTGTCATTGAAGTGATATAAAAACAAATGTATGTCCAAGATGAACTAGAAACGATAATGATTGCCAATGACACAATGTATGGGCGGTGTTCAGATGGCCAGAATGGGTACAGCTGAAGAAGTGAGAACAAGGTGAGGTAGTCAATGGGAGGTCATGGAATCTCAGCACAGCGTTTATGTTGTGACAACAAGCTAATCTGACTCACTGTGTGTGTGTGTCTGTGTTTTTCTGCCTCACCTGCCAGGTTTGTGGATGAACTTCTGTAACCGCGCTTTGACCTCGTCGTAGGTGAGGAAGGCCATGTAACCCGGATGAGTCACAGCCAAGCTGTTCCAGTTCCGCAACAGGGATGACCATGGCTACGCACACAGACGCACACGCATACACACACACACACACACAGACACACAGACACACAGGAGGAGTGAGTCATCGAGTGGTTGAATAGACATTGCTATGGCAGTGAGAGCAGATTAATAGAGAAACTTCCTGAATCATGGATGATGTTTCAACCACTGCCTAGCAAGCTAGTAGCATTCATATTTATTATCCAACATATGAACATGCTTGACTGGGTGGTGATGGGGGGGGGGGGGGAAGAGAACCAAGTAAAAAAAAAACACTTCCCATGGCTACAATATGTAAACACATTGATGGTGCCCTGAAAAACA
>JAOPJH010000045.1:9538782-9553592 GCA_027122575.1 Merluccius polylepis
CACACACACACACACACACACACACACACACACACACACACACACACACACACACACACACACACACACACCTCTAATTGTAAGGGATAATGTTCCACTTATGATATAAATATGTAGCTTATAGTAAGAGCAGTTACACAGTGCTAGAATGCCAGCTTGGTCTACTTAATCACTTTGCAAACACAATTACACAGGCCTTGAGAAGCTATTCTGGCCTGCGGAGATGGAAAGAGTGCTTGTATTGCGAAACACTGTAACGAAGGTGATTGGGTGACGTCATAAGAAATTAAATAACAAAAACCAAGCCAACTTCCCAAAATAGTAAACCAACAAAAAAACTTAAAAGGATACTTTTACTCTAATCCACGCTGACAATGTAAGTCAGTGGACATCCTCTTAACTACTGTAGTTGACAGAGTTAGCTAAAAAAAGATGTGGCAGAGGAGCTAAAGTTCATTACGTCTACCTGAAATTAAGTTTGCATCCTACAACGGAGCTCATTGAACATTATGAATTGATCCCAGGCCTCTTGTTCTCTCCCTACCTCTCTCTCTTTGCATCTCTCATTTACAAGACCATGACAGCCAGCAGCGCCGAGACCATTCGGTTGGTTGGCGGTTAGCGTGTGGAGGATTGTGCGTCTACGTGAGGGAGTCCATGCAAATGTCAACACATTGAGCCGCGGGGCGCTCCGGTCCCTACCTGAAATAGTCTTGTGAAAATGTCAAACTCGAAGACGGAGATGTAGTCGTTGCAGGTGAGGTCTATGGTGGACTTGAGGGCCATAGCCTCCAGGCCTGAGCTGATGGGGTGAAACTCGTGGAGCGACTGGCGGAACACCTTCCAAGGCACAATGGTCCTGCAACACACACACACACACACACACACACACACAAGAAATGCCGTCATGCGCCGCTATTGTGTAGTGCACAGTATTTAACATAATGATGAAGGCTATTATAAATACATTTTGATCTAAATTATGACACAACCAAGGACTGTACTATTAGCAGTAGGCGAATGTCTACAGGGACTAATTAAGGTGTGTGTGTGTGTGTTCGTGTTCATGTGTGTGTGTGTGTGTAGCCTGTGTATTACAAAGAGATCTACACCATGTATGGTAGCTAGTATTTTTAACGTTGCTTCCTGGCGCCTCAGGAAGCAACGGAACGTCAGTAAGTAGTAGTAAACAGCCTAGCACAATAAACACTATGCTACATTATGCCATGCAATGTTAGCCTACTGAATCGTTATTGAAAATAACAACACAAATACAGCTATGAATGGTTCTGCACACTGCACTGCACAATGTCGTCTCTGATTCATTCATGTATTGAGAGGAGGTAGTAAATGAGGCTTTAGGGGAAAACAAACGTCTTGCTTGTGCAAGACGATGTTTTGTGTCACTGAAGCTCAGTGTGTATTTTATCTGTTGACCTATAACATTGTCGTTCCTTTACACACGGTCCTATCTTGTAGTGAAACACACAAGTCGTTCTGTGTGCTGTTCCGAGACGACTTTGTTTGTTTTGACTTACTTGTCCCCGAAGGCTCGCCTCCAGAACTCGGCGGCATCGGCCTTGGTGATGCGGAAGTTGTCGCCCTGAAACAGGCCGTTGGGGAAGATGGCCTTTAACTCCGCCAGCATGTGGCTGAAGATCAACGACAGCTTGGTCAGATTCCGTCTGTGGACAGGAAATGGGTTGCAGGGGGGTGGTGGAGAGTGAGAATCATACGTTGATACGGTCCTATTGAATACCACCATTAGATACGAGCATATATTGTCCACTCATGCAAAGCTATGGCCATTATTAACTGTGTCATTATAATCAAGGTGATTTGGACACCATCATACAATCCTTGCTATTATTACTTTTAACATTTTGTGGGAAATTGGTCCTTTAAGTGGGAGAGAAAGGGATTTTACAGGTTTCCTCCCACTTGAGAGTCAGACCAGTCTTGAGCTGCCTCCATAAGGCAGAGATACAAACAACCCCCTCTAAGATAGCATGCAAAACACGCACACGCAGCCTAATGATCATAATTTCAGTTAAAAAAACAACTAAATGGATTTAGAGAAACAAGATGGGGGAAGACTTGAGAGGTGGATAATTAGGGAGAAAAACTCTTGATAGGAGAGGCAGAAGAGTTGATGAGGATAATTAAGAACAGAGCGACAGACTTTTTTTGACAGGTATGTTGGCACAAACACACGCAAGTATTCATTTGGGCTATGTTGAGCGTATGCAAATATATCATTTGAAAAGAGGAAAAGAAAGGCAAGCATGTGAAAGAGGAAAAGGAAGTCCAAATGGGGAGAGGAGAGTGAAGTCAACGAGGAGAGAATTAGGAGGGGTGAAGCAGAGGGAATGAGTCAAGGAGAGCGGGGAGGGGGTTAGGAAATAGCACCATGCCACAAAGCCGCCTCACCACCCCAGCAGAGCACTAGGAAGTGGTATGTAGAGAAAGGCGTGATTTACGAGGCAACACAGAGGGGGATTGTACTTGGCTCTCAAGGAGGGGAGCATTGACATGCACGAGAGAGAGCCATGGGGGCGTCGAGCGCATCACATCTGCCCCCACGCTGCGCCTTGCTAGGCTAACGACACTAATGCCAAGCTAATGCTAATGCAAAGCTAACACCAAGCTAATGCTTAGGCCAAGCTAACCCTAACAACTAGCTAATGCGAACACCAAGCTAGTCCTAAGCTAAGGGCCAACACTGTGCAATCTATGGGGTGGGGACGAGAGAAGGAGACAGAAGGGGACCTTTCTAAGTCCTGGTTCTTTGTGTCTCTAAAGATGGGTGCAGTACAGTGTGACAACAATGTGAAAAGACAACAGGCAAGGTCTGTATGTAGCAGCAGCAGGGTTGCTTCACATTTGGAGTTATGTTGAAGATGGTTAATATTTTTTGCAAGCTGCTAATCTTAAAAATCATAATATTCATGACTTAATTTCCCAATCAACAACTAGATCTCTGTGAAGCCTGTGTCTCTGCGGGTCTTTCATCTTCTGAGCGAATGCGATCATTCTCCATCTCCGGTGTCATATCTGCACGAATGAGCAGTGTGCAGAGTGTCGTCTCCGGCAGCTCCCCTCCCGGCAGGAGGTCCTACTCTATTTCCTCTGCTCCGCGCTAGCTCTACTGGCCCACTGAGCTGCCTCGTAGCTGGCATCCCATCCGTTGCACCGTCAACCTCTCTGTAGTCCTCTCTCCTTTAAAACGGTCCTCTACCTCCTTTACCGCCTCTGAACACTTTACGCTCGACTTACGTGTGCTGCGTGTTTGTTATCAAGTCATTGATAACCCCAACACTCGAGGCAGTGCATATAGCCTTAGCCCTAATCTTCTCCACACTCGATGCTTTCATTTCCTCATCTAGCACAGTTCAGAGCCTTGCGGAAGCTCCTTATCTGTGCCCTTACTTGGAACCTTAATGAAGCCCACTGTGCATACGGTTCTGCTGTTGTGTTTCCAGGCACACCTCTGTTTTTACTTTTCAGAGGCCATTTAATCAATCAATGTCTACATTAGAGTGGTTTCTCAATTCAGATCTGAACAGTCAGTTTTCAAATTTGGGTACACATTGATTGTACACTGTCATTTTGAGGAGAAGTGTAAAGGAGAGACAAAGAGTAAGCCTAGCATTTTATCAACATTTCATCTTACCAACACCAATTCTTGACAAAATGTCAATTATAAACAGTGCAGTCAAATTTCATAATATGATGTGTAAGAATCAGACAGCCAGAAAGAGAGAGGCAGGGAGTGTAAGCCAATATCTTTTTGAGTATCATCATCTTTTCATGCCCCCTTTGTCTCTTTCTATTCATACACAACTGTGCCTCTGTCTCTTCCTCCCATCCTCTGGGGCTGTTTGTTAGCACAATGTCCACTCTGTAGTTTGTGTGTCTGCTGAGTGGAAGCCAGCGCTCTGATAGCTTAGCCCCAGAAACTGCTACTGCTATTTCAGCTGCTGCTGTGCCAGGGAGGATGTGAAGTCAGTGGGCCATGGCAGTAAAAGAGCGCAGGGCTTGCTCAACCACAAGTGGATCATCGCAAGCCTGTAATATTCTCTCCAGTCCACAACTCATTGGCCACCGCCGGCCATTACAAGGGAATCCTTGTAATGGCATCCTTTGGACAGAATATCGTTTTTTTGGTCGCTCACAATCCCTTCCCCTAATGCTATAGCTTGACCTCCAACCCTGCAGCTGACTGCTCCTTTCCTGTTTCCTGCTGGCTGTGATAAGGCAGTAGTCAGCCAGACAGCTCTGCACTAATGCACTACTGCACTACTGCACCACAACACAGTAAGATGGGTCAGTGCGTAACAAGTGACAGATTGTCCCCATGGCTTTTAAACACCATCAAAAAATAAAGAAAAGAAAAAAAAAAATATTATTACCACTGTACACGTGTACACGTTAGTATGGTCAAATATCATTGCACCATGGGATGGAAATTTGGCCCCTCTAGATACCATCAGGAAACGGCAGTGACAGCACGTACACGACCCAGAGCACTGTTTGGTGTGCTAGGACCTGTCTGACCTGTCTGGTTATTTGTCTTATTGGGAGAGGAAGAAGTGGGGAAAGAATGAACACATGAATGAGTACGGAGCGCTTTTTCTTGTCATGCTATGCTAACAATGTGCTTACGTGTGTGCATATTTGAATGTGGTTTGGGTGATCAGGTGATTATCGAGCTGTAGGCTATATACCCAGTATCGAGCCCTGTATACACCCAGTATCTACCCCTATACACCGCCTGTATGACTCCTATACACATGCGGTATGACCCCTGACCGCCAGTATCTATCCCTATACACCCCCGGTATCTATCTATCCCTATACACCCCCGGTATCTATCTATCCCTACACACCCCCGGTATCTATCTATCCCTACACACCCCCGGTATCTATCTATCCCTATACACCCCCGGTATCTATCTATCACTATATACACCCCCGGTATCTATCTATCACTATATACACCCCCGGTATCTATCTATCCCTATACACTCCCGGTATCTATCTATCCCTATACACTCCCGATATCCATCTATCACTATATACACCCCCGGTATCTATCTATCCCTATAGACCCCTGGTATCTATCTATCCCTATACACCCCCGGTATCTATCTATCCCTATACACCCCCAGTATCTATCTATCCCTATACACCCCCAGTATCTATCTATCACTATATACACCCCTGGTATCCACCTATCCCTATACACACCCCTGGTATCCATCTATCCCTGACACCCCTGGTATCCATCTATCCCTATACAGCCCCGGTATCCATCTATCCCTATACAGCCCCGGTATCTAACTATCCCTATACAGCCCCGGTATCTATCTATCCCTATACACTCCCGGTATCTATCTATCCCTATACACTCCCGGTATCTATCTATCCCTATACACTCCCAGTATCTATCTATCCCTATACACTCCCGATATCTATCCTTATATACACCCAGTATGACCCCTGTATACACGTGGTATGACCCCTTACACCCCTATGTGTATCCCTATACACCCCTGGTATCTATCCCTACACATACCCAGTATCTGCCCCTATAGACCTGGTGTCTCCAATCAACACAAATAACTACTTGCCACATGTGCACAATGTGTCCTTAGCACCTGTATGCTTATAATCAAGATGGGTAGACAAGATGGGTAGATGGGCGTGGCAGTACTTTAGTAAAACTATGATACAAAAACAATATGAAAACATGCGCATGACGCATTTGTTCATGAACCAGAGGAGGCAGTTCTCCAGGATGACTAGGAGGTGCAGCTCTTTAGCTGATTAATGACACTTGTAATGTCATCAAGCATTCACACTAGGATTCACACTAGTCATTATACAATACTGAAATTACCTTCAGGGACTGTGTGTTATTTTTTACTTTATATTGGTTTAGTTATTAACTAAATATTGGGATAAGGTTAAACAATTGGGGAGGGATTGATCATCAATCTATTGATGACATTGACATATTATTGACAGTGTTTGATTTGCAATAACAGGAGTGATTAGTAGACACACACCAACAGTGTGATGAAGATAACTTGTACTTAATGGTGTCACAATCACTCAATCTTATGGACTTTTCTTTAAAAAAGAACATACTATTTCTGTTTCATGTTGGCATGAAAATGGTGCAGCTTGATAGCTACTTCATGATAATCAACACTCTCTCATAGTGAACAAGTGTGTGTCTCCGTGAGTTTCAAACAGAAACAAGCATGTTCATTTGCACTTGTGAAGGCCAGAAGTGTTGGCTATTGTCACACGTTAAAAAACACAACAAATTCAGAAGTGTGAACTGAGTTTTTCCATTTCCAGTGCAACACCTGGGATGCCTACGTGTAAACCACTAAAAACATCCATTCTTGCATTTCCACCAATGCCACTACAAACCACATCAACTGCCAAGATCCAGTCAGTGGCAGAGCCAACCCAAGCGAAGCAGTGTGCCACAGTGTGCAGTCTTTTATCAATCTCACAATGCGCAAAATACATCAGGTGAAACAGCAAGAGATTCCTTGCTAAAACTGAGAGATTAGAGATTCTGGCAAACAGTCCATCACAAATCTAGCTCTGTTGGTGGCTGGATGCTGTACAGTCATCGTGAGAGGAGAAGATGTGTTCTGTACTTTGTGCAGTACAGACGCAGTACAGTTACGCACTGCCAGCATGATTGCGTAAATGCGATCGGGGGGCGGCATGTTCAGATTTGTGTAACTTGCATATAATGTATAAACTGGGGGAATTCATTATGGTTGGTTATGAATGATCTGTGTGGGCTCCAGTCCTTGTGAGCTCTCCAACTGTCCTTTCTGGAACAGGCAAGGAAAACAAAGTGGCTGGGCAACCGGGTTGAGTACACCTCTTGGTTAACCACTTCATGACATGATGAGTGATGTTACCTACTGGCAACCAATAAGACCTGATGGCACAGCTGCCATTTACATTTTTTTTTACAACACAATTCTCTCTGCATAATTCTCAAGTCAAGAAGCATAACATAGCACGACAATTACTGTTTAGGCTGTACTGTTATGATAAATATGCAAACTCTACCAAATAGTGTTGGGTCAGCTTGACATTTTGTTACGTATGGTGGCAGTTCCTTTTGGCTTTATCTAGTGCTATAAATACACAGCTTCCCCCTGCTGTTCTATAGTCAGTGATAAGATGTGGCTATAGATACATAGTCAAAATCTTCACACTTACTCTGACTTAACCTTTGTTTTGCATGTATGCACGGTTTTTTTAAAGCAATAATACGGGCTTAAAAAAAACACTTTGATTAATTTATCCATGTTTAAGATTGTGTCTTCTGCAATACCAATCTAGCCCAACCAGCAAGTAGAATAACGATTTTCTGTCTAAAAATGTAATGTAATCGTCCAGGTGTTGTGAAGAGCAAAGAAAGTTAACTAGATAACTTAGAAATGGGAGCAAGGAGATGCATTGGTGCTAGACACCTGGTATGGTGGTCAGGCAACACAACATTTTACTAGCATTATGGAGTGCATGGAAAACATACTATAGTTTAATCTCTATACCTCTTGTAGACGACCCAAATGCAAAACACATTAAAATACACATGACTATCAACTAGGGTTGGCCCGAATACATAATTTCAAGCTTTGGATAATCGTTAGGTTTTCCGAACAAATGTTTGGAGAAATTAAAGTCAATACACAGTGCTTATCTTTCCCAGCAGGGCTTCAATGTAGCCTAACAGTTTCCGAAGACACCTTCCATTGTACGAGGGTAGGCCTACTTCCAATTATCACAAAGCAAATAGCTGGTTTGAACATTATGCAAAGTTTTGATGAAATTGCATGGTAGGATTCACCCAAAGAGAACTCATACAGGCACTATTGTGGGTGACGGATCGCCATTAAAGCAAAAAACAGCCAAGCTTTTTAGAGCTTGTTTTAACCATTAATCCCTTGTTTGCCACAACCTCTTATCTCTATGGGCGCAACTGACTAGTAGGAGTGTCACAGAAAACAAAATCCTGGGGAGAACTCTAGAACATATTATTATTATTACAACCAGTTAGTTTAAAGTCTGTCATTCTTGCCGATTCTCACACTGGACAGCAGGTGTAAAAACAGGCCATTTTGATGATGGCTAACGTTATCGCAACTAAAGTGTTGAAGTAATTGTTTTTTGATTACTCATTAAGTCTAGTTGAATGCAAGTAAAATAAAGAGAAGGCCAGTGTGGTGCAGAAAACTGTAGCACCAATGTCATCTTGGATGAGTGCATGTGGACTCATTGCTATTTCTGTTCTCAAACTTGGCCAACAGGGGGGCAGATATGTCCCTTTGACATCTCTGTCCAACAGGGGGGCACATGTCTCTGTGACTCTAACTTAGGAAGAACCCCATTTCGGAGGATGACTACGTGATATCATTGCTGGAGTTGCCTTTTTAACTGTGACGGTCATCGGTTGTGTTGCATCAAGAGCATGGATTTAGCTTCCTCTTTTGAAAGTGCATTACGGAAGTGCAATAGAGGTCTGATGGCAAAAGCAGGTAGCATGGCAAAAATGGCTTCTAAATATAGATCAGAAATTGGAACATTAATGCTTTGCCAGAGCAGGTGGCGTTATTTGGCACCACTGTATTGTTTGTCCATATGTTTCATGTAAATGTCTACAATTCTGAAGGAATAGCTAAACAGACATTCCTCGCCGATTAGAAATATTTACAGCAGGTTCACGTTGGACGTTTGATATCAAATTGGAATATGGAAAGAAAAAAGTCAACCCATTACATAAAGTCAAACTACTGATTAGTACTAAATAGTAATATGCCACTGCTCAATTATAGGGGAAGTCAAAATGACTGGAAACCGAAGAGAATCTGCTGTAAATAATATGCCTGGATGAATGCATTGGTTTTTCCTCTTAAATACAAGCTGGGCCAATGATCTGTAGGTGAAGGCAGTGCTTAACTAGGCCTTACGAACTACTTGGCAAAACCAAAACTGTATTATGTAACTAATGCTTTTGCGTTGCTTTCTCAGTGTTCACAGACACGCACTGAAAAACAATCAACATTCAATGGTCACCTATAACATGAATGCTAACCCAGAATACAATGCTACTGGCTTCCTCTTTAGCTCAGATGGTGCCAGTTCCTGTGAAGAGAATGTATTTACAAGGGTCAGGATGCAACAGTAGCATAGCACAGGAAGACGGATCAAGCAGTCTCTCACAGTGAGGTCAACACTATCTGACAGGTCACTAAACCTACTCAACCATAGGTTCAGCTTTTACTGAATCTGAAGACCCACTGGCTCACCAATATAGACGCCATGGTGACTTTTAAAATATGAGTGCAACAAAATGTAGCATGCCAAAATGGCAGGTGGAATAGATAAGTCTGGAGCAGATACGTCTCCGACATACACGTCATAAGTACTGGAGCTCCTCAAGGCTGCATAAGCTCTCCCCTTCTTTTCACATTATAAACAAATGATTATAGAAAACATTACACAAACAACTACATTAACAAGTGGTCTGAGAAGAGGTTGTGCAGTGGTGTGAGGGTCACAACCTGATTTACGTTAAAACTGATGCTGAAAATAACTAAAGGAATGGTTTTCAATCCCAGGTCTGTTGGTGATCACAGCCCAGTATTAATCAATGGGGAGAGAGATGAGCAGGTAACAACGTTGAAGTACTTAGGTGTTCATCAAGTGGAGTATATTTGCTCATGAATCAACGGCTGCATTTTTTGCGAACGCCCAGGGTCCATGGAGTGGATAAAAGCATTATGTTATTGTTCTACAGGGCAGCCATTTAATCTATTGTTATTGTTGTTAAGGCATCACAAAATGGTTTGGTAACCTGTCTGTTAAACTCAAATCACAACTTAAAAACCAGAAGGGCTGGAAAAATAATTGGCATGCTGCTGCCCCCATCCCCAGCTACCCCAAGCAGTGCCTTGAAATCAACTGTGACCCAAACCACGTCCTTCACAGAGAGTATGAGCGGATGCCTTCGGGCAGAAGGTACAGGTTACCAAACTGGTATACATTTTCCTTATTTCCACCATCAATCCAACTACTGAACAGTAAGAGATGAAGAGTGTGTGTGTGTGTGTGTGTGTGTGTGTGCGTGTCTGGGGGGCGTTGCTGAATGTTAACTGTAATTTGATTGTACATGTACATACGGATATATTGTGTGTATATGGAGCGGCTGTTTGCTGCTACGTCACCTGTTTTCTCGAACACTGAAGACAAATTTCTCCTAAGAGAGAAAATAAAGGCTAATCTTACCTCTTAATCTTATCTTATCTTACAAGTCAACCACCCAGGATTTTCAAGTAATTGAATGGTGGCATGTGCCATACGTCCGCTTTCCTATTCTCTCGTTGTCTTTCCGATAGAACATTGACAGAAAAAGTATCTTGGGAACATGTGTGAAACAGGAGAAAGAAGTAAGTTAGACAAACAGGAAGTGCTTTGTGTGCCTCTTGCGTTGCACTGGGTCTGAGCTGACCAAGTTTGGGTTGTCGGTCTTCATAATTTACTGTCTAACTCATCCTATATTTAACATGGATGTATCTATACCTATATTTATCACTTCCCCTGTCTACAGAGTTGAGCTTACAGTGTAACAAAGTCTAGTGTGGGCTCCACAAAACTCTAAACTTAAACGTTTTGTCATCGAACATCATGTCTTGAGGGGAACCTAGCAGAGGCTGTGGAAAAACGATAGATAAGCAAGGGGCTCAGAATCTGTGGCGGATGATGTGATTGTGGAGAAATCCGCAGGACATCACAACACAGAATCTCCTCCCACGCTGCATTCTTGCAGAGACACCAGTATCTTTTACCATGATGTGCAAGCTCTTCAGCAGAAAGGCTGTCGTGGCACCAAAAAAAAAAAAAAAATGAGGTGATTATTTCATGCGGTGAACACTAAAGGAAGGAATACTTTATTTGATAAAACAGCTAAACGCAATCAAACTCTTCTTAAATCAATTTCCATAATTTCAATTAAAAAGGAGGCATTCAAATGAAAGCAAATTTCCTTTAGGACAGTCTAAGTCAAAACCATGTGCTACAATTAGTTGCAGTTTAAACACCATGCTAGGCTCTAGAGGCTTAAAGTCATTGGCTGATTCCTAAGCATTTGCTTGTGGGCTAATATCCATTGGTTAGAGTGAGTGCCACTGCCTTCTTGCCCAGACAATAGCTGTCTTTGTATGCAGCGCTGTGCGTGTGAGTGTTAGCTTAGAACTCTTCTGACCAGGATTTCTTTTCCGCTGCAGCTTCTTGTTTTAATGGAGTAATGATAATGAATTAATTCAATTAACTTCCTCCATAATATGTGGTTCAAATGTCTCTTGTAGTCCTGTGACAATTAAACCAGGGGGAAGAAAGTTCTACAGGCTTCCTTTTTTCCTCATAACCTGTTGAAGTCTGCCATTGTAGATGACAAAACAGACGAGGACGTATCCCAAAAGGCACACAGACAAAAAAACGATCGCAGCACACGACATACGTACAATGATAGTTTTTTTCATTTACTAGACAGTATTCAATTACTGATTCATTCGAACAATCTAATGGGTTGAGAATACTAGAGACAGAGTGCTACAATTAGTTGCAGTTTAAACACCAGGACTGCAGGATGCAGAGACTGCATCATGCAGTCTGTCAATTTCAATTTGAGCTAGGGGTGCTGCTTTTAATCAATACCCTCACTTCATAGAGGCAGCCTAAAGAAATATACAATTCCCATTGGCGATTCATAAGGTTTCATATCTATTATACAACTTGCCAATGAATTATAATAACACTTAAAATACACAGACACCAGTGTATGCAAGTGTGACAGCTGTGCCATTCAGTGAATTCTCAGGCATTTTTTTTATGAAACCAAAGTTATTTTGTTCAACTTCTTAACTCATCTTCCTTTTGAGGTGAAAACATATTCATGCATACTTCCGGCCAGCTATTAATAACACTTGTTCAGCAAGGAGTGGGACGGAACTCGCAACTCCCTTCATCTACTTTAGCAGTATGTGCATATTACAAATGCTACACAAATCCTCACCTTCAGGGTATGCCTTATTCATGTCCATGACAGAAACAGCATTAGGCACAATACTGCAAAATGTGTTATTTCTAAATAGAAAATGCATAGAGCACAGCTGAGGGCCTCCATTTCCTTTTGCTCACAACCAACACAGATAAAGGGTACACATGATTGACAGGCCTAGTATGGCTGTCGACCGATGTGGCAGGTTAGAGCGCAAACCCCAAAACCTTTGTCAGTCTACTTGTATCTAAATGTGACAAAAAACGACAGACTGCATCACTTTGGTTACCATTACATAGGCTTATTTCTTTTAAGTGAAAATAGAGTTCAAAGAGCTAAGTTATATATAGGCCTTTATGTACCCCACACTATTGCTATGACTACATAATCACAGAAACCAATTTGGCAGCAACATTAAATGCAGGGGAATGTGCAGTGCAGATCAGTTTAATCCGTACATATGCAAGAAGAGAAACTCTCCTTAAACCCTTACGTTTTCAGCAACTAGAGGGTTTCAATCATGCTCACTTCCATATCCCTTTAATGGCGTTGTCTGAAACAATAATCTCAAGCTCCTGAAACAAGACAAAGCCTCACTTCCGTTTGCTGACTGTTGACAATACCAGTAGGTCTCCACAGTGCTGCTTGCACTGCTAGTTTTTCGATGGCAACAACAACTAGATGCTGACTTTATCCTTCAGAAATCTATTTTTAATCTAGGTTCATCTTTAACTCGTTTATATCAATCCAGCCAATTCAAGAGCCAGCCATCCTGGAACAACAGTGGAAAGAGTGGACACTTTATTGCAGGAAGTGTTGACTTGCTTGAAGTCTCATATTCAGTTCAATTTCTGTTGCATCTTTCACCTAGATTCCCCTGACCATCCTTTACTTGGTTTAAAAGTCGCTTTGTAACAACGTGCTTGGTTCTTATTCCTTCAGACGTGGACATGAGCTGTACTGTAGAACAAGTCCTCTACTGTTGGCATGGAGGAAGCACTAAAGAAGGGTCTATTGAGAGTTGAGTTACCTGCTCAGCGGCACATTGACATTTATTGTTTAAGGTCTTGACATAATGAGCAGAACAGAAGTTTTCTAGGTGTAAAATTGCATATAAGCTTTGAGAATATTTCTGTTACATACGTATGGCAGTCAGCCACAAATTGTCAACACAACCCCAAATCATTGCAAGGTTTCTGTAGAACGGAACAGTCCCTCGTCTTCACACAATTGTGTTTTTTGTTCGTTCTTCTTCAAAAGAAAGATGTGATAACATGACTTGCTTTTTGCTTTCTGAAAAAGCGAAAGCTTTGCTAACAGAGTTAGAAAAGCAAACAAAAAAAATGGACTTAGGAGCAAGTAGGATGAGATCTAGAGCCACAAAGAACGTGAAAGGCAGGCAGTTGAAAGTTTAGCAGCATTCTGTATCCAAACCACAATGACGCTCCACTGCGACATGGACAAAACCACCCTGCCTTTTATTGTAACCGTAACTGACTTTTTTACTTTGTACTTACATCTGTGCAGTCATGCATATTTGTAAAAAACAAACAAACAAAAAAAACATGCTAGACTCCCTCAAAGCATTTAAATCCAGAGAATAATTGCAGGTCCATTTCCCCAAAGCTCTACTATTACTACTTCTACTACTACTACTACTACTACTACTATTACTACTTCTTCTACTACTACAACTTCTACTACTACTACTACTACTACTAATAATAATAATAGTTATTGTAACAATACTACATATCGTTTTATGAATTATGTACAACAAAGCATGTGTTTGCTCACCGGGGCTGTGAGTTCTCTTCGTACATCCGCTCCTTGCCATCTTTAAACAGGCTGATGGTCTGCTTGGTCTTCTTGGTCAGGTTTTCCATGAAGACGCGGAAGTACTCATTGTCCCCCAGCGTTTCCATCTTGCCCTCGTAGCGGGAGAGGATGGTGCGCAGGTGCTGATAGGTGTCTGGGAGCAGGTCCAGGATGTAAGGCGGGCTGTTCTTCAGCGCCAGCTTGGGGTTCTGGCAGAGTCGTACCACCTGCAGAGGCCGGGGATTGGGGGGGAGGGGGGAGCAGAGAGGCAGAGGGTTTGAGGTGAGGTGGGAGATAAGGGATGGAGATACAAGAGATAAGCAGATGTATGCAAGGTAGAGGGGAGTGAAAGTGAAAGTGTGGAATAAAAAAAGAGGTTTGATTAGTTTGTAAGCTAGGCCTAATTTATTTAATACACAAGTGACACTGGCAACAGTAACATAGCTCTTCTCTCCAATAGGACACCTAAACATAGAGCACAATATTGTTGGAATGGTAAAGTGGAGATATACAGAATATGAAATGACACAGTGATGTGAGAAAGGGCAAGAAGAAAATAGCCTTTCAAAGCCCACGTACCACAAGAACCTTTTAGCTCTTCAACTTCGGGCGGGTGGTGTGAACTGTATGCAAGTTGGACCACTATCAATTTGCCCTTCAAACCCCAACTGCTACTATGAGAGAAAAACTGGGTAGCTTCAGTTGCTCAAAATAACCACTGAAGGCTACCTGATGGACTGCCACTTAACAACCCTCTCTCACTTAACCCTACGGAGCTACAAGGCATTTCTAAATAATTCACCACATAGATCAACCTTTAACACACACACACACACACACACACACACACACACACACACACACACACACACACACACACACACACACACAC
>JAOPJH010000045.1:9607986-9620909 GCA_027122575.1 Merluccius polylepis
AATAAAGTAACTTGTAATCTAACTTAGTTACTTTTAAAATCAAGTAATCAGTAAAGTAACTAAGTTACTCTTTACAGTTGTAATCAGTAATCAGTAATCTGATTACTTTTTCAAGGTAACTGTGGCAACACTGGTCTTCACAGGAAAACAGGCCCCATCAGCGAAAACAGTGGACATAAATACACACTTTTCGCACGCACGGTGATAATGGTAGTCAGTTCACTGGAGAGGCGTTCCAGACCTTCAGCAAGAAGAACGTCAGCAAACATCTGACCTCAGGTCCTCACCCCGGCCCCGGCAACAAACGGTTTAGCAGAGCGTTGTACAATCTTTCAAGCAGTCAATGAAAGTGAGTGGGACGGGAGGACCATCGCTGCAGCAAAACGTAGCAAACTTCCTGCTGGCTTACCGAAACACTGCTCGTACACTGCTCGACCCCAGCAGTACTGTTCATGGGCACAAAGTGCTGTAGAAACACAAACCAGAAATAGCGGCCTGGTGAGATTCTATCAAAGACAGTACCCTTGAGTTACATACTGTGTGTAGGGCCTGACATGGTATTGGGCAGGCATGTTGACCAGCTACTGAATGCTAAAGAAAGACCCTGAGGGGAATTTCAGAGCACCTCAGAGGCTAGACTTAGTCATGTATGACAGGTTGTTGCTCAACAGAAAAGAAAAGCGGCACTACTTTATGTTGGTAGTAATGCACACTAATGGAGTGATGTACCTGGCGCACTGATGCGTAGCCGTGTGATTGAATCTGACTCAGAACAGTTAAGTTACGTTAACTGTATCTCGTAGTTCTGTCATCTTCATTGCTGTTGTAACTGAGGCAAATACACAACAATGTGTGAAGAAGTATCATCTTTATGCTGTGTATGGATTGGTCATGCAAGAGACACAGATCATGCCAGACTAGGGTTGGCAACTTTCTCACTACCAATTATGGGACAAAACCTTTTATGGACAAAAACTCTTATTCAATAGGCAAAACATTTGTTTTTTCCATTTCATCTATAGCTTTACTAAAACGGTATCATTATGTAAGCTTATGTGAATACAACTCAAAATAAATTCTCAAAGAAATCACAATTTCCTTTCCAGCAAAAAAAATAAAAATAAAAATAATAATAATAATACATATATCATTGAGTCATCGCGGACGGCCTTAACCCACGTCTTTTTTGCTTTCCATTGTTTGCTGCACAGTCTTTTCTTTTTTGCAGGTTCATCCATTTTTGCAAATGCCAAACCGACAGAACAAACCCAGATAAACAGATTTTTGTAGGAATTGGCGCATTTATGCTATACGTACAACTGATGCGCATGAGGAGGGCCTGTGATTGGATGGCAGGTGAGCTCACCCGTGGCGTGATCAGCACATGATCTGCTACTGCTGTTGTATCACCTCTAGGATCTCTAAGAGTCTGGTGATCAGAGTAGAGTAGCAGTCAATACATACGGGAAAAGGGAGGTCTCGTATGGGACAAAAGCAATTTTCAAACGGTTGGAAACCCTATGCCAGACTGAGAAAACAGTTAAACAGATAAAGAGGACGGCTGGGTAAAGATCTGGAGGCAGCAGTGCTCTTCCCGATAATCTGTAATTACGCTTCTTCCAAGAAATACTTTTAACTGTGAGATGCTGGCTGGAGGCTGTGTGTGAAGGCAGGATAAGGTACCAGCATTATTGATAATGCTGTGATATTGAGTGATACCTTTGTGATTTGCGTATCTTAATTATATTGTAAGACTGTGTGGGTGTTTGTGTGGTGGCAGAGTGCCACGATCGCATCCATCTCTGCCAATGCACTAGCACTACCGCGAGCGTCTGCCTGGCCGAAGCGTCCCCGTCCCAACGGCACGTGGGAGGTGTTGGTGAACAAAACAAACAATGCCTTGTCTCGCCCAGCCCATTAACATAACTGGCAGACCGACTTTCTAATAGTCCTGCTTGGACTCATCGCATTAGGGTGCCCGCGGCGTTACGCTGCTGCAGGGCTGGCACGCCGCCAGGGGCGGCGCGGTGGAGACACAGGAGGACAAGGTTAACACATGCAGATGGACGGCTGATGTCTGAGCCGCGTCCACGCGTGCGCCCACCCGTTTAAAAACACAACTTCCGAAGCGGAGGTTTGTCCCGATGACCGGGGTCACCGGCTATAGGCTTGCCACTACACGGATGAACCAGGAGTTACAGGAATTACACTCTGTTCAGACAGATCACCAGCTACAAACCTAAAAAGTGACCCCGTCCACCAGCTCCAGACCTCCAGCTCCAACTCCCCCACCACAGCAGGGGCCTGGGCCCCACCACCACCACCACCACAATGACGACCCTCTCCATCCTCGAGCTGTTCAGCTGTTCAAAAGACAGAACCCCCGCAAAGCAGCCGGGCCAGACTCTGTCTCTCCATCCACCCTGAAGCACTGTGCTGATCAGCTTTCTCCGGTGTTCACAGACATCTTTAACAGCTCTCTGGAGACATGCCATGTGCTAGCCTCCTTCAAGACCTCCACCATCATCCCCGTCCCCAAAAAACAAGGATCACAGGACTGAATGACTACAGACCCATCACAAGGCCAGACTGCAGCGTATCATTCGCTCTGCTGAGAAGGTGATTGGCTGCAATCTGCCGTCCCTCCAGGACCCGTTTGCCTCCAGGACACTGAGGCGGGCAGGGAAGATTGTAGCCGACCCCTCGCACCCCGGACACAAACTTTTCGAATCACTGCCCTCTGGCAGGAGGTCCATCAGGACCAAAACCTCACGCCACAAAAACAGGTTCTTCCCGACTGCACCCCGGGACCCCCACTGACACAGACTATTACCCCCACCACAACCCATAGACACTACAGGTTACTTTAACGCACATCCTCGACAATTAGACCTGACCATTACACATATTATATATACTGTGAACTTTGCAAATCCCCATAAGTTCCTTTTTTTAAATTATTGTAATATTAATAATATTGTTATATTCATGTTCTTGATAGTACCTGTTATATGTACCATTCGCACCAAGGCAAATTCCTTGTAAGCGAAAACTTAACAGGCAATAAATCTCATTCTAATTCTGATTCTGATTCATCAACATGACACCCCTGCAGTGAGATGGTTTTCGGAGCAGAACGAGGGTGAAGCCAAGGTGGTCAACTCGATCATATTTCACATGCCAAAAAAAAAACGACGGGACTCTGCAATTCTGGTGCGGCCGGGCCCTCCAGCCGAGTCACGGTGGTGCCGTCACACACCGCTATTACGCCTCACACCGAGGACAGGCAGTAATACAGCCTTCTAGTCATGCTAGCGGCACGCTGTGACACGGAAGCTGTTTTGCGGGACACGAGGTAAATAACCATTATACACCTGCTGCGCCCGCTGACAGGGAAGAAGAAACTAAAACAACAATAACAAAGGTGTCAGGGAAAAGGGAAAGGAGCAATTACACCTGTCAGAGGAGTGAAGAAGCGGGGATTCCCAGACGACTCGCGCGGAAAACATATACTTTGAAGTAATCTAATCACAAAGAAAACAGTCTTCCGTGATTACACTTCTCCCCGTGAAGTAATATCGATAGTCGTGGCATTTGAAGAAAGAATCATCATATGTATGTATAAGGCCACGCTGTCAGACGCATCAAACAAATCTGGTTTCAAGAGTGGCCTGTCCTCTTGAAGGGAATGTGGGAGCGGCATAAACTGTGAACCTCTAAGTGCCGGATGTGGGGAGAAGTGGAGCAGAGACATTCAGTAGACAGGCGATGCATGCAGCAGCACAGTGACTCTTTGGTAATTACACAGAAGTGTAAGGTGGATGAGTTTGTTTGTATTGCAGTGCCTGTGCGTGTGTGTGTGTGTGTGTGTGTGTGTGTGTGTGTGTGTGTGTGTGCGTGTATGTGTTTGTGTTTGTCAGCGTTGGTGAGTGTGCCTGCATGTATGCATGTGTGTGTGTGTGTGTTTGTCCCTGCATGTATGTGGGGGTGTGAGTGCAAGCCTGTATGTGTGTACATTTGTGTGTGTGTGTGTGTGTGTCCCTTGTCAGGGTCTTAACAAGTCCATAAAGCCTTCACAATAGGAACTTGGTGTCTGGGCTCCACCTGCAAGGCCAGCTGTCTGGGATGACCAAACACACAACACAATAGTGACCGAGCACCAAGGCTGTTAGTGGGTGTTATCTGGCCACAAGCACAAGCTCTCCTTCAACTGTTATACTGGCAAGCTGGGGGAGCTGCGGGGGCAGAGTTAGCAGTAAACAGTAGCAGGCTACTAAAATCAACAGCCCTTCCCTGGTTCAACATTCAGTTTCAGGTAAAGGTTGCAAAAAAAAAAGCAAAAAAAAGTATATATCGTTGAGTGCACGTTGATATCAAAACATTTCCTTTTCTTTGAGTCAGTGGAAAAAAGGCTGCAAAATGATGTAAAATATATAAATCTTTAATACAACTTTGTATAACAAAAGAAAAACCTGTCATCTGATAACTAAACAAAAATAGGCTATGTGCCAATCAGTCTAAAAAGACGAATTGTCTAATAAGGTTATTGGTTCATATGTGTTGATTGGAAGCATATGGCCCCAAACCTTGTCCTGCTATTGAGCTCTTCCTGTGCATAATACAAATTTGATTAAAAAATAAATTTGAGTACATGCAATACGGAAATTCATGATTCGTGTGCATTACGAGTATATTATTTTAGCTTCCAAATTGCGTGTGTGCTTTAACTTTGATTTGATCTTAAAATTTGCATATTTGTATATTTATGAAACAACAAATCCTTGGCAATGTTTGTGTTTATGTCACTCCTTACTCAGGTTTTGGCAGAATCCCTTCCTTCCAGCTAGATTACATTTAGCTGTTGATTAACTTGTCACATAGCCCAAGAAAACATGGCACTGAAATTAGGCAAAATAAACCAAACATGCTTTTTTTTCCACACAAAGGCTATCCTAAGATCCTCCAAAGTAAACAACACGTCCACCTTGCAGCTGCTACGTGCAACTACAGTCTTGCAATGCCTGCCAATGAGCTGCTTCACTGAAGCAATCTGGGATTAAGACAACTTCAGCAGGCAGTAATGCACAGTGCAATGCAAATATAGCTCCCCATAGCTCTTCAGCTCCTTTTCCAGCTGAACACTGTGACGTTGAAAGGCCTCAGTCTGATGTTTGAACTCATGGGTCCACTGCCACTGGCGGTGGCTTGTTACTAGGATGTAGAGGGGCACACTATTAGCTGAGCCCCATGCAAGATCAAGAGCTGTACCTTTATTTCCGAGCTCTGCGCCCGCATCGATACAGCACTAGCCACACTATACTGTCACAAAATCCTTTTAGGGCCAGAGTGACTGCACTGCACACCCTGCTGCATCAGGGTAGATGTGCAGCTATGGGCCAAAATCCAGGTCTCAGGAGACTTCAGACTCTCCTATTAGACTAACTACGGGAAATGTCTTGATGAAGGAGGAAATCCCTTGATAGAAACCCCCCCTCCCTATGGAAGTCTTCTTGGCTTGAAACTGGACCTTACTCTACAGACTGACCTGGAAACTGAGAATGATCCTGCACAGTTGCAAGGTTGCGACTAGCGGGAGTTAAGCTTCTTATTTATAGCTTACATACAGTAATTATAGACTTGATTTACTTTAACTAATACCGAGCCCATTTTTTACATCTAGACCATTTTATGGAGCTTTATTAATTATAGCTACTTCAATAAATAGAATCATATTTCATAGAAAAACACCTACACGTCAATCTTTTTTGCTTTCTTATATATAGAAATGTATTTTCAGAGCAGTCATGCTTGATTGTTTAACTCTCTCTTTAGGAAGGTCAAGTCTACTAGGGATGTGAACAACGCACATTTATCATGGCCGCATAATCGGTGGGTGGTATGAGCGAATAATCTATTTGGCACCTTGCTGGTGCCAAATGCGGTAGAAATGTTCCTGTTTGTGGCACAAAATCTTTGCAGCTGCATTGAACCCTAAATATTGAGAGGTGCCAAACAGCTAATAATATATTGATGTTGCAGCCAATAGCAATCAGTTGGCCTTACATTGTCGTGATCTGAAAATGTGGAGGCGTGGATCTCCCTTCGGAGCACACGTCCATCCTCTCCTCATCCTCTGCTCTCTCCCGTCTTCTCTCGTCCGCATTCAATTAAATCCCTTATTAGGGATGGGCATTTGAAGGCATATCAATATTCAAATATTTGCTAAAAACTTTTTTCAAGTAACCGAATAACCACACTACAAAAAATTAAATAAAAGTGTGGCGTACTCATAACATAGCCTGAAGGGCTCCTGTGGCCTGGCCTTCACTAAACAAATGTATTCGTTTTCCATCTACTTGTCAAATACGGAAATCAAATCCAATTTGTTCAATTTATTGAGCAGGGGAAAAAAAACGAAACCCTCCTTTTTGACAACAATATGAATGAACAGTATTGCACACTGAAGGCACAAACTGAAATTAGATTAAAGTAAAGTAAATTAACTGTAAGTACTGGTGAGCTTGGATAACAAGCAACAGAACTCCATCAGCATTACACAAGATGCGTATATAACAGAACAACATCAACAAAAATATATTATGTTAGATATTTTGAATGGCGTTAGTATACACGTTTAATTAACATTATGTAATTAATATGCTAATGAATAATATTTAATTAACTTTAGGCAAAAAATGAAAAAAATCCGCTACAGCTAAAGTTCAATACCCCTGTCATTTTGAATAGTCGAATATTTGAATAACCTTGCAAATCCCTAATGCCTAAACAGAAATATGTGTTCTTATGTATCAGCAGCTATTTCAGTTTTGACACAAAATACCTCTCGTCAAGGTTTAAACATTTAAAGATTTAAAATGTACCACCGCAGCCAGCCTGAATATCATGAGTTCACCTCCGGTTTTGCCTCCAGGTATTAGTCTGGAGCCAGCCCTGACACCGGCAGCTTGGCTCCGAACAACATTGAATTTACCAATCAGTGAACCCCAGCGGGGGACGTTGATGATGACGAAACAATGGTTAATGCTGCTGTGGAATTAGTTGTATTTGAACGCAAAAATATTTTTGCTTTAATGGAAACGCTAGCGGTCATGTCGGTCAGTAAGGTCTGACGACGCCCCTCAACAAACACTAACTTCCAGACCTTAATGAGCAAAGCGACGATGGTCTGGCTGTGCGAGGCTAGCACCACAGTGAGTAAAACTAATCCCCTTCGCCTGCTTCCCCTTCTTGTGTATTGGAGAAACACAAGGTATCCTTTACCTGTCTGAGGCCGTCCTTGCTGTTCTGCATGATCCTCAGAGCGTAGTTCGACCGCTGGCCTTTGCTGTTGAACTCAATGTGGCCGGTTAGACCCTCCAACTCTACCTGTCCCACACAGACGCACACACACACACATGTTAAAGACTTGACAAATGAATGAACCCAAAAAGGCCTGTACCTTCAAGTGAAATAAATGCTCCAAATGTATTTGTGGAGTGCATGTGGCGTGTGTGTTGTTGATAGCTGGTTTACCGCCTCACCTGGCCCGAGTCGGACTGATTAGACTGGATGAGGCTGTAAACCAGCTATCAACAACACACAGTCCACAGTATTATTATCTTTTTGGGTCTCTTATGTGAAATATGTGGCTCTTCAGACTCTGGTATAAAGGACCAGACAGGCCAACACATTGGTCACATTGGTCAATTTTCAGTGAAACTGAAATCATTACTCACACATAATCATGTGACTATCAAGAAGGGTTGGCAGCCCAATTACTGACAGCCATTCGTCTTTATTACAGAGAACATGTTTCAGCGAATGACAGCCCATTTGTATCTCTTCATGTCCTCTCATTCTCTCTCTCTTAGTAAAATGTTGAACGATGAGCTACAGCTGGCTAGTCTACGTGTAGTGTAACAAAACAGATTGAATACATAATATTCATCTCTATAGAACCTCACTATGGAACTTCATTATACGCTCCTATTAGGCTATAAAATATCTCATTAGCATTGTGTTGGCACAACAATAGCTTTTGTTGACTCGCTGCTACGCTAGAGTGCCTTTCTGACTCATTTGACAAGTTATTCTGTTTTCTTTTTTCGTTTTGGGAATAAAACAACGCATAATTAGGACACTTCTTGGAAAATGTGGACAGTATATATGCAATTAAATGCATGGGAATAAACACAAAATTGGTGAACAATGAGAGGGAGGGCCTGCTCCCTTCCTGTCCAGCGGGGGCAGCGGTCTTACCATCCGGAGGTAGTTCATGAGGCTGGTGCCATGCTCCCAGATCTTGGAGGACTTGCAGGAGAGCTGAGTGGCGCCGACGTTCTGGCTGCGGTTAAGCTCCTGGACCGCCGCCACCACCGCATGCACCGCATCGAACAGAAGCGCAGAGGAGAGCTGCAGGAGGAGGAGGAGGAGGAGGAGGAGAAAAGGTGAGCAAATGCAGATGGTTCTCTTTACGCACTCTCTTTCTCTCTCTCTCTTGGTCTCTGTCCTCCTATCTCTGAAAAACACCCTGCACATACACGTCCACATGCATGCACAGACGCACACGCAAACGCACACACACGCACACACACACACTAGACACACACACGCACACACACACACACACACACACACTAGACACACTAGTGCCTAGCCTGTCAGCAGTCACCGAGGGGTTAACTCATCCCTGGAGTGGCACTGAGATTATTCCATTAGATCATTAGTGAGACTCTTATCTGCTGACAGCATTGAGGGAAAAAACACACTCTCTCTCTCTCCCACTCCATCTCTCACTCCATCTCTCTCTCTCTCTCTCTCTCTCTCTCTCTCTCTCTCTCTCTCTCTCTCTCTCTCTCTCACTCTGTCTCACACACTCTCCCTCTCTCTCTCTCTATCGCTCTTACTCTGTCCTTTCCAGCCTTGCCCCCCAGTGGAGCTGGCAAACCCTGACCATACCAATTACTGCCTGGCTCCCTCAGCCAGTGCCAAAAAACAGCAGGAGAGACAGTCATTCCCCCTCATCTTCCCCTGTACAAACAGCCTCACACACGCACACGCACACGCACAGACACACACACACACACTAGCATTGCAGCTCGCTATGCAAATACAATTAAAATGCATGATGCCAGGCGTCGGCGGTGGCCAGAGGAGAGGTGCAGCTGTGCAATGAAGGCGGAGTGCCAGAGAGGTGGTGTTTGCTGGATATCCATACCTCAGGCTGACTGCAAAAACAGAGTCAACATGGACACTTGTGTGAGTGGTAAACCATTGATAATATCAACTGTCAAAACACATTGAATGTACAATATTGAAATGTACGCACGTTTGCCGTCACGTTTAGGGACACAATTTCTAATACGATAACGGGATTAGGTGAGTCGCTTCAATCTCAAAGGGGTAAATCTCGCTGCTCATGCACCAGGATGCATTCTTGATATTTCTACTCGTAGTCACACTCATTGAGCATCGCATGTGGCTACTGGCATTATGTTTTCCCTTTTAAGACAGTTTGTGATTAATTAGAGATAACTGCTAATACGTGATGTCAGTACTAATAAGACACGGCGGAACCCTTACGCAGGCTATGGACAAAACATCAAACAACAGGCTGCTTAAAATAGCCATTGATTTCATATAAATCCTACGTTGTTTTTTTCTTGGGGGTGTAATTAGGAAGCATATATTCAATGCAGGCAATTACCGATTGAAGCAAATCAGAAAATCATTCTTTGATAGGAAGAGAAACCACATGAAAGGCAACAAACACACTCATACATACATGCGACCACCTTGCGCATCTTTCACTAGGTTTCAACTAGGTGTGGAAACAGGTTGGGAATAGACAAATGGAAAAATAAAATCCAGCTGAGATGGTAATTAGTAGTTATGATTTTTCCCCCCCCCCGGCTACACTAACGCAAGACTCATTAACACAGGGCTGAGAAGCTGTAATGCTCGAGGGTTACTTGACGCACTGATTTAGAGTAGAGTATGTAATGCATCACCCATACTTCTGATAAACGCTGATTAGGAATGCGACTTTTACTGTTCAGAGAATGCATGCGGCTAGGCTCTTGGCATGCATGTTGGATGAGTGCACTTAGAAATAGATGTGACGAAAAGACAAACCGTATATATAAATGTGCAAGTATATACTCCCATGTTTAAATGCATGGAAGCTAATATCGTGTCAATGGCTGTAAAACTGTACAGTGCAGATCTGCATCGCAAACCCATCCCCTAATACTGAGCTGCTTGATCTTAACACCTGTCAATGCATTCATCAATAGGACTTAAGGGTTTCGATGCAGAGAAACCATGGAAACCTCTCGGACATGGCTGACGATGGGTGGATATCCCAAATACTTAATAATACTCTTGTTTGAGCAGCAAATCAATATTCCTTCTGCTATAGGGCACTAAACCCTCTCAACTCTCAACGGTCATTAGGTAGGCCTTTTAGTAGGTCAATTGTTTTCTAACTCGTCCATTGTTAGAGAGCTCAATGGTTTCCCCCATGTTTCAGAATACAGAGACATATCAACATTTGCATAAATGCATTGCACAATACAGTGAGTAATAATAATAATACAGGATATACTCTATACAGGATACTGTGTCGGTTTAACTTTTTAATTTATGTTTTTTTACAACATAAAGCTATTCTAGAGTACATGAGTCCAACAAAACAAACAGTCAATTCCGACTGTACCATGCAAATCGTTGTCCTCTCTGGTCTTCTCAAGCAATTCCTTCAATACTGATGTGCATTGTTGCACACTTTTGCAGTCGCAATTTACTTATTTTTTACTTCACTTACATTTGTTCCAACTGTGATACTAATGGGGGATTAATAAAGCACAAATGTTCACACATGTGGGGATGAATCACAAGCGACTATAATGCTCCACTGGCAGCCACAGCATCCCCAGCACCCTATTAGGGCCTGGCTGCTCATTTGAAATGTGACAAATCATGTGACGGTGTCAAGGTCACTCATACCCCCTCGGCTCTGAAGTCTCAGGGTGACGGGAGGCTGTCAACTGCCAGCGTAGCATGTCTGTCATATGTCTGTGTGTGTTTTATTTATTTCGTAACTGTCAACATTTAAACCGCAGAGATTGACCTAGATGGAAATTATTAGTATTAAAGTGCATGACTTGCATGGCCAGTATCATTGTCTCATTGTCTTCTGAGAGAGTCAACAACAATTTATTCAGCCGTCTAGAAATGCCTTCAGACTATACTCCCAAAGCATTTAGTCAGGGATTTCAAGATAAGCAAACACATCCTGAGGATTTAATCTATGGCATATCTGAATACATTTAGATTTAGACATGCACATAAATAATAAGAGAGCAGGCCATGAATTGCTTCCTAGATACGAATATACCAGTGTGTCCACACATACATTACATACATACATACAGCAAGGACACCATGGGAATATCCTCTGCGGTGTTGTGAAAGAGACTCTCTATCACCATTTCAATATGTGAAGACAGTGAGCCGAAGCCTTCATATATATATATATATATATACAAAACCTTCATATATATATATATGAAGGTTTCGGCTCACTGTCTTCACTAATTGAAAGCTTGTAGTAGCCTGAAAAGCCTGAAAGCCTGTAGATAGTAGTTTCCAAGTGAGTCTACCTGAAATCCAACTATGATCCACAGATTAAAAAATAAACTCAATTATTCTAAATTAAATAATAAAAAAGGTGATACCAGTTATATGTAGGCCTACTATGCCAGTTCTATGATCAAGGGCTAGATCTGGCACTGGCCTGATAGACAATACATGAATATACACCTCCATATACATAGTGTATAAAAAGCCTATATTTGAGTCCCTTTAGTGGGCAATAATGACACATTAATCACAGCAATCGTACCCTTTAAGATGAATATAAAGTATAATAGCTGCTGAGCTTCACATTTAGTTGCATGAATACAAAAACAAACAATTTGGCCAAACTGTACTAATGAGCTGTCTTTGGGACAACTCTCTTTCGCCAATAAATGCTAAGTAATAGATGTCAACTCTCTAAATGTCATTGCTGTGTATTTCCAGAAGGGTTTGTTAGCCCTTGCTCAAGCTAGAGTAGCCTAATAATAATCCATTTTGCAGACGCTATTCCCTGGAAAGCTTTGTTTTGGACTGAATTGGCTAAACGTCAGCCAATGTACCAATTTGTGTGTGTGTGTGTGTGTGTGTGTGTTGCAAGTGTGTGTGTGTGTACTGTGTGTGTGTATGTGTGTCAGTGTGTGTGTGTGTGATGTGGGGTGTGTGTGCACTGACCGGTGTGCCAGCGAAAGGTGCGTGGTCACAGTTCTCTTGCCAAGAGCGGTTGAGGCTGAGCAAGAAGTCCTGGAAGAAGGGGTGGGTTCTGTTGAAGACCGAAAAGCCAACTATGTTGACCCGCTGGTCCGCCACATCGTCCAATCGCAGCAAAGAAAATTCCTGCAGGGCAAATGGCAAGAGAGAGAGAGTGAGAAAGAGAGAGAAAAAAGAGGAGGGGGGTGTTGCCATCATTCACATATTTCACACAGAAGCACGACTTTAATATATCACAATAACATCAAGGTAAAAAAAATGGCCACGGTAATTGAAATGTTTACATCCGACTCCATGTGTTTCATTTTCTTTTCATTACCTGCTCTTCTGCCGGTTAATTAACGTAAACATCGGGGGAAAAAACCTCAACGTGTTGTCGAATGTATATACCGTCTAGCTGTGCACCACCGCACGTCCCACACGTAGAAAAACACTGACGAAGTGTTAAGCCATAAGGGATACTATAATGTAGCACAAACAGTGCCAGTGAACCATATGGAGGGCAATAGAGAGAGAGAGAGAGAGAGAGAGAGAGAGAGAGAGAGAGAGAGAGAGAGAGAGAGAGAGAGAGAGAG
>JAOPJH010000045.1:9631274-9642376 GCA_027122575.1 Merluccius polylepis
TCGCGAATCAGCAGCGCGTCAGCGAACGAGACGAACGACGACGAACGAGTGAACGAGAGCGGCGAACGAGGTCAGTTTGTTCACTTTAAAGAGTCGTTCATTCGAACTGATTCGTTCGCGAACGAGCCAACACTAGTAGGAAGGAGATCTGTGAGAAGCTCTCTGAAGGCTTCATTTTCGACAGTTGACAATGGCTGGAGATTGTTGACAACATACTTGACAATGGCCCTGTCAACAGCACTCTGAGATATGTATCGGGTATCCAGCAAGGTGGTCTGTTTGAGGGTGGAGGTCCCAGCTTCCGAAGCCCTCTTTCTTTTTTGTGAGGTCAGCTGCTCATATTTCTTTAGATGTTGTGGATGTGCTCTCTACATGAAAAGCATAAAAGTAAAATAAATAATAATATTAGTTTAAATGATACTCAAGACATCATTCAACAGTTAACACAATGACAGGTCTGGATTGTCCTAACCACTTTCACCCTGATGTCCCATTTGTGGGCATGTCCAACATTAATAAAAAGAATGTTGGTCAACTGTCAATTATATTTATATATAGTTTAAAGCTAAAACATCATACAGGACACTGAGCTTGAACATCTAATTGCTGTACAACAAATACAATTTTAAAAACAAAAACAAAGCTATTTTATTGAACAGCATGCCATTTTACTGCTATGAACAAACAGGCAGATTTTCAATAGCCTATTGCTTAACTTCAAGTTACAGATTTTGTATGAATTATTTGTGTAGCAGGGCTATTTTTCATTAAGAAGTGAAGCACTTGATCAAGTTGATATTAAAAATGTATCATGCGGGAGGAAAACTGCCTCGTTCAAGACTGGGCATCTTGAGACTTTACCGGAGGGTGGTATATTAAACTATCAACCTCTGTAGCACCAGAGCTAACATTATGAACACAAATAGTGGACCAGAACCCCGCTGTTAATCGCGTACTTGAAAAGGTAATTCTAGCTAGTGATAGCTAAATTCACATTGCAGCAATGCGTTCGTCTAGCAGCTAACTGTGGGGGTTGCTAAGTTATACATTTTGAATCTAGCAGCTAATACTAATGTGCTAATGTTTCGCTGACACGTAGTGCTAAGCTTTGCAAATCCCCGCCCTTATATTAGCTTTTGGCTAGTTTAGGCTCTTTTGATGGTGTTATGCGGGTGTTATTACAGCATCTAATTTTAAGCAATCATTTAAAACCTTCTAGATACTTTGATAACAAGCAGCTGGCGCTAGGCTAAGTGTAACGTCCATGCCACCACCACACGTGTGATACGGGCAAGTTGCTAACGTTCGCACATAGCGTTAGCAACTTGCTACTAGCACGTCGTTACGTTAGCAACTTGCCCGTAATGTTGGCTAAAACCAGCTTTGCTAAAACTATGTTTTACACATTTTTATACCCCTCCTACCACATGAAATGACATTGCTTACTTAATTCACTTACTTCAGTGTGTTTTTTGAGGTTGGACGGCGAGTTCCTGAACGCCTTTATCTCGTGGCACTTCGGAAGGCATAACATGCACTTCATTCGGTAGGTTTTGGAATTTGCCCCCATCCCGAGGTAGCTGAACATAGTTCCCAGGTATGACCACGGTATGACCAGCTTCTGCCGAAGCTGTACGCTGTGCGTCTTCTGTGTCTCCCTCGTCGTCGTCATGCTCTGCGGCTGCCATGTTTGTAGTGCTGCTCATCTCTGCCGCCCCGCTCGCATCCCGCATTTACCTTAAACTTCGCGAGAGTAGCTACCGTACGTGGTTCTTCTTCGTCCTCTCGGACCCGCGCATTCCAGATAATTCTTTGATTATTTTAATTTGGAACGAGTAACGGGGTGGCAAATGTCAAAGTAACAAAGTAAAAGTATATTTTTTAACTGTTAAATGTAGTGAAGTAAAAGTAAAAGTCCTGATTTAAAAAAAAAACTCAAGTAAAGTGCAAATCCTCAAAGAAAATACTTAAGTAGTGTAACGAAGTACATCTACTTCGTTACTATACACCTCTGGTGAAGAGCTTCCTACTAAGAAGAGAAAATCAGGGACAAGGCCATACAAAGACTATTTTTTGAATTATGGTTTTGTTAATTATTCCAATCCAGACCAGGAAGCACGACCCATGTGTGTTATATGTAGCGAAAAACTCACAAATGAGAGTTGAGAAGCCAAACAAACTAAAAAGACATTTGGAAACACTTCACCACGAGTTGGCAAATAAACCATTGGATTTCTTTCAAAGGAAGGCACAGGAGATTAAATCATCAGCTGAGGTTCTTCATAGAAATGTGACGTTAAACGACAAAGCCCAGCTAGCCTCTTATATGGTTTCTTACCATGTGGCCATGGAGAAACAGCCCCACACCATTGCAGAAAAATGAATCCTGCCTGCCGCAATAGACATGGTTAGCACAGTCATTGACGAACAGTCAGCGGGGAAATTAAAATACATCCCCCTGAGTAACAACACTGTTTCCCGCAGAATAAATGACATTTCAGACAACCTTGAGAAGCAGCTTATTTCAAAACTAAAAGCAGCAGAGGATTTCTCAATCCAGCTCGATGAGAGCACAGATGTCTCAGATTGTGCAACTTTGTTGGTTTACGTAAGGTACGTGTGGGAAAATGAATTTGTGGAGGACTTGTTATGTTACTTGACTATTCCTACTGGAACGACAGGTAAACAAATATTTTGTGTATTGAACAACTACGTGGTTACAAATTGCGGGCTGGACTGGGCAATTGTAAAGGCATAACGAGTGACGGGGGCGCAAATATGACAACAGCATGAAACAGCGGAGTTGTGAAAAGAATCAAGCAAGGCAGCTGGCAATGACATCGTGTGGAATCATTGTTTCATTCATCGACAGACGTTGGCATTGTGACGAAATAACAGTACATATAACAGGCTGTAATATCGTTACATAGCCACAAGGGAACAGGATCAAATATATAAGCTGTAATATCCTCACCTGGCCACCAGATGGCAGCACACATAATACACTAGGAGGCGGGCACTCAACACTAGCCAATCAAAGTATATCACATGTCATGATAGAGGCCACGCCTCCAAGATACTATCGAGCGCACACAAGCAGGAGGGGGCAGAAAACTCTACAGGCAGCGTATCTATTAGATATTCAGCTAAGAGTTGCTCCACGCGTGAATTATACAATTCCTCTCCTTTTGCTTCATAGATAATTGACCTATAACAAATAAAGTGAGTAAAAAGCGATCCTGTGTCGGCAGCCTTCTTCCTCGAAAATCACAACATTACTGAACAATGTGTTAAATATTTTAGGGAGGATGACAACAGATCTTGGAAGACGAGGACCAAATATCAAGACAGCAAGTCAGCAGAAGAAAAGTAAGAGACATTTACCCATGAGTACAAAACTATACTGTATCTTGATTACAACGTTTGTTGTAGGTGTGCTCTTGTATATAATATCATAATGTTAATAGTATTAATGGTTTAAAATCTCATCATAATGTACATACTCCGGCAGTAGCCCCCGTGGCCCTTTCAAAATTTTCCCAGAGGGAATTTTGTAGTTCACCTTATCGTGTGTGTGTGTGTGTGTGTGTGTGTGTGTGTGTGTTTAGTTTATCCTCAGGTTATTTCCTGGATGTGTAATGTGCCGGTCTCTACATGTATTTTTCGACAGTTAGGATTCACACTAGAGACTGCTTTGTTTTCTTAAAGAATGAGGTCATTCTGAGACGACGTTACCTCAGCTAGCATCATTAGCACTAAAGTCTAGCGTTCACCTTTATATCAACACTAGACGCGCTTACCTTTAGCTAACACTTAGCTAAAGTAACCAGTGTGTTGTCATCATAATGGACAGGCGAAACTATACCTCCAAGAGGTCAGAGGTCACCAGTCTGTGTGCTAATGAGTATTTAAACAGGAAGTGATGTTTAATATAAATATAAAGATTATGTTAATCTTTCAATCAGATGTGTCCATTTTCTACCACTGTCCTTTCAAAACAGTAAGCAAACCACTGGAGTCCAACTATATTCCTATTTTAAGCCATATGAAATCCTTGTTTTTATTATGGGTAATGCTAAAACTATTTGTTTGGTTGAGGCTTTTTAAAAACCTGTTTAGCGCACCTTTCTGTGAAGTTATCGGATTATCATTTGGCCCTTTGGATTTGGACGGCTTGCTTACCTGGACTACAGGTGCACCAGGTGCATCTTACCTGGACTACAGGGACACCAGGTGCATTTTACCTGGACTGCAGGTGTACCAGGTGCATCCTACCTGGACTACAGGGACACCAGGTGCATCTTACCTGGACTACAGGGACACCAGGTGCATCTTACCTGGACTACAGGGACACCCGGTGCATCTTACCTGGACTACAGAGACACCCGGTGCATCTTACCTGGACTACAGGGACACCAGGTGCATCTTACCTGGACTACAAGTGCACCAGGTGCACCTTACCTGGACTGCAGTGACACCCGGTGCATCTTACCTGGACTACAGGGACACCAGGTGCATCTTACCTGGACTACAGGTGCACCAGGTGCATCTTTTACTGCTTTATATTCAACAAGCTGTGTGTCCAAGCAGTGGTGAGTACACAAACATTAAGGACTACAATACCCACAATGCCTCAGTCCTGTAAAATCACCTGGCATTTGTGATGTAATAGTGAGTGTTTGGATAGGGTGGCAGTTTTATGGGATGTTCAATATGAATCAATGCACATGTCAACACAACTATAACTCTTATATGATGATGGCATAACTAAATGATTACACGCGTCATTATTACATATTTTATTAATTTATTTGTTGTTGCCTGATGCTGAATGCATTGGTGTGGCATATTACCAAATGGTATATGTTTAAATCAATAAAAACCTTCAGAAGTACACAGAAATCAAACGACAGAGCATGTCCTCAGCCTCTCAAAGCTGCTGCTGGTCTGCTGCTGTGGACTTGGGACCAAGCGGCGGCGCCAGGCGTGGGAGCGCCAGGTCTTCACCGGATCGCCTGGCGCCAAGCCCTCTGGCGCCGGACCCTCCATGCTGTACTCAATGTTAGCAGCGCTCTGGGAAGCCATCTGTGACTGTAATGAAAAACAAACGCATTTAGCTTTTAGTTTTTTACGAGTAATTTAACGTATTGGATGTCGGTGGGCTTCAGGACGATAAGTTGGTCTTTTATTGCTGCTGTTAAAAGTGAGCTGGGATGAAGAGCAGCGACTCGGTGCTGAGGGGATGAAGAGCAGCGGCTCGGTGCTGAAGGGATGAAGAGCAGCGGCTCGGTGCTGAGGGGATGAAGAGCAGCGGCTCGGTGCTGAGGGGATGAAGAGCAGCGGCTCGGTGATGAAGAGCAGCGGCTCGGTGCTGAGGGGATGAAGAGCAGTGGCTCGGTGTTGAGGGGATGAAGAGCAGCGGCTCAGTGATGAAGAGCAGCGGCTCGGTGCTGAGGGGATGAAGAGCAGCGGCTCGGTGATGAGGGGATGAAGAGCAGCGGCTCGGTGCTGAGGGCCACTGGGCTGAAGCTGAAGACTCTCTCCCTCTCCATCTCTCCCTTTCCCTCCCTTCCTCTCTCCCGTTTCCTCCCTTCCTCTCGCCCTCTCCATCTCTCCCTTTCCCTCCCTCCCTCTCGCCCTCTCCATCTCTCCCTTTCCCTCCCTCCCTCTCGCCCTCTCCATCTCTCCCTTTCCCTCCCTTCCTCTGCCTCTCTCCTTCTCTCTCCATCACTCAGTCTCCCATTCTCTCCATCTCTCCCTTTGCTCTCCATTTCTCTCTCTGCCTCTCTTTCTCTCCCTCATTCTATCTGTCTCCCTCGTTTTCTCCCCCTCTTCTTCTCTCACTAACCCTCCCACCCCGAGCATCCCAACCCGTTCCAGTGGTCCGGTAACGGCGGCGGCGGCGGCGGCGCGCGTGTGTTTTCTAGTCGTTGCCATGGCGACGTGAAGGGACACTGACCAGTCACTCGCCATAAACGCGGCCGCCACCCTCGCCACTTCCTCCCTCGATAATACTCTTATTTCAAAGCTTCTTCTCTCTTCTTCTTCTCTTAAACACCGTTAAGCCGCTGCGCTTCGGTATTAGCTAAGAAATTCCCCAGTTGATTGCTTCTTTGTTGGACGGGAATCTGTGGTTGCACTTGGAAACAAAAGGTTTGATATTGTAACGCTTGTCATCGACTGTCAGGCTTGCGGCGGTGCTGTGAATGGAGGATCTGTTGTGGGTAAACGTGTTCCTGCACACATACGCAAGGAAGGAAAGCATTAAGACCAAAACACGCCATCATTCAGCATGTGGCGTGTAAAAGCTTTGGGTTGCGGCATCAAAAGATTACACTTTAACAAGCGTCTCTCCATCTCTCCGCCTGAGTTTGTTGGAGTTACGTTTCAACAGGACAACATTAGTGTCCGCTGACACAACTGACAAAGAATTTGAGGGCGGGCCGCCATTAACGACCCGGTCCGGTCTGACGCTCGGCCAACATCAACCTGAGAGGAGGCAGAGGAGCGCCGGGTGAGGAGGAAACATCTTGAAACATCTGGGTGGAAGTCACCGAGGGACACGTCCTCCAGGACCGCCGAAGCGCTGACACCTGGACCCTTGGCCTTCATTCCCAGCGTGACCCCCTAGCCTTCACTCCCCTGTCCTGGGTCTTCACCCTGAGACCGGATCCTGGCCCCCACAGCCTCCACCCCCAGCTTTCTCACTGCATGTTCATGATCTGACGTGATTTATAAACTTAGCAGATAATAGCAACGTAGCAGTGAAGCATGAAAACATTGTTATGAACGGTTCAATAAAAGTGATTGAATGTAATGCAGTCCCAGCTCCGATCTCAGAGGGCTTCACAGGCCTCAAACTTTACAACGGCCCTAGAGCCTCGTTTCCACCAAGCGTCTCGGTTCGGTTCCTTACACATCAGAAAATCTGTGTTCATATTTCCATTGGCAAACGTTGTGGATGGTACGAAAAATAACCTCCGCTGACCTGAAGGTGGAGCTAGAAACACTGCAGACCGTTGATTGGTCGGTGCGCAACTCACATTTGCTGTCCTGCATTGTGGTGTTGTGTTCCTGTGTTGACTCTGTCATGTTGAATATGATATCACCATGGTTACGTTGAATATGATGTCACTATAGTTATGTGGCTATCAACCCGCCATTTTAGGGGAGCTGTTTGCAGTGGAAACGCAAAACAGATCTAGGGTTAGGTACAGGTTTCAGGTCTAGGGTTAGGTACAGGTTACAGGTCTAGGGTTAGGTACAAGTTACAGGTCTAGGGTTAGGTAAAGGTTTCAGGTCTAGGGTTAGGTACAGGTTTCAGGTCTAGGGTTAGGTACAGGTTACAGGTCTAGGGTTAGGTACAGGTTACAGGTCTAGGGTTAGGTAAAGGTTTCAGGTCTAGGGTTAGGTACAGGTTACAGGTCTAGGGTTAGGTACAGGTTACAGGTCTAGGGTTAGGTAAGGGTTTCAGGTCTAGGGTTAGGTACAGGTTTCAGGTCTAGGGTTAGGTACAGGTTGATTAGAAGCCACCTTGAGAAGGAACCAGAAGAGGGATCCTCCTTCCAGGGTGATGGTGCAGATTAGGGAGGAGACTTTACTCCTTAAGTAGGAGGAACATAAGGACAAATGTCACACTGTGCGTTGTGTAACCATGCCGACACGCCAGATATTTTCAGAAAGAGTTCAGAAACTGAACTCTTCATTTTACATTGGGGCAACAAAACTTTTAAATACTTGCTCATCGTTTCACGGTGCTGCTCTAGAAATATGTCAATGCAACGTTACGTTCCTCATGTTTTTATGCACTTGAAATGCGGTATTAAGTATTATTTTGATCCATTCATCTTTTACTGAGGAGGATGTGTTTCCAGACTTTAACTCCAGTATTATCCACTCTAATTCCTTTTAATACGATATCATTGTCATTTGGATCATGTGGGTATGAAGTCGGATCATTTTATTGTGTTTATTATGGACCAGACCATAATCTCCTAACACGTGATCAGTGCTTAGATCACCATGGCAACAGTTCTGGGGTCAGTGCGCATCTCGTGTGTGTTGTTGTGAAAAGGGGGTTTCAAAATAAAAAGAACAAAAAATGAAACCCCTACTCACGCGTGTTCTTTGAATGAAGCGATGGAAGAAGTAGTTAGCTTTTAAGAAATAATCAGTTTTATTGTTAACACCAGTAGAGTGTGCAAAGTTATAACAGAGCTCTGGGTCCGACTATGTGCCTCAGTTCACGGTCTGAGCCTCCACTATCCCTGACCCAGTATGTTTTATACACAAACCGAAAAATGTCATAACAAAGGGTGTCTGCTGACGTCTTCTCACCTCGTCCTCGTGGTATCTGACTCCCAGTATGTACACAGACAAGCCTGCCTGTTCTTTACTATCATATGACTCACGCTCCCTGTATTCTGCATCAAACGGATTTCACACATGTCATCAATAACGTACTCATTCTAATCATGTGGGGTTGCTTCAACGATTGTATGCCTCTGTTTGTATCTCATGATTCTGTCATACTTTAGCAGGAAGGCACCGAGATTAGTGTGACCCAATTATTGGTCATATGATAGACTATATAATATAACCATACCTTCAGTACACATCATTATTATTACCGGTACCTAACTAATAATGATGTGTATGATGTGTTGACCATTTCTCCTACAATGATATCCCTTTTTACAGGTTTTGAACACACTTGCTCACCTGCAACAGCAACATTTGCACATCAGTGTCACTGTAACCTGCATACCGCCTGCACTTGACCTACTGAGCTAAAGGTCCTGTCCTACCTGCTAATTGAGTACATTACATAATAAATCAAAACAATAAAGCACAACAACAAAATAAGAAGGAGGGGGGTCCATTATTCATTAACAATCACTCTTGACCTTATTACGGGTCCCACACATATGTATGCGTGTGTGTGTGTCAGCATGCATGCCCACCTGTGTGTGTGTGTGTGTGTGTGTGTGTGTGTGTGTGTTAGATGCACACACGGCAACGCCATTTCACTGTGTGCAAACAGGGAAGGATCTCCTGCGAGACCATGCAGCTAGAGGGACGACAACACCGTGTCAGGGGCCCCACCATGGTTCATTTTAATGATGCATGTCCAGGCTATTAGTGACGCCATGACGATGGACACCTTTTTTTAGGTACTGGTGGATGGAAGATGGCGGGTGGGGTGTGGTGTGTGTGGGGTGGGCTGGAGGTGCTAAAGAGGGGTGGCCATCCATCAACGGCAGGGGCCCTGTGCCGCACCGTGCCCTGTGGCCACACCTAGTTATCAAATATGAGGAACGCAATCACAAGGCTAATTAGGGTGCAAAGAGAGAGAGGAAGAGAGAGAGAGAGAGAGACAGAGAGAGACAGAGAGAGGGAGAGGGAGAGGGGGTCAGGCTAGAAAGGGACCCCACTACTGTACAATGGGAGAGTAGTGAAGAGACATTGCGGCAGGACGCTTGCGTGAACATGGCGGGGAATTTCCTAAGCGGCTCGTAAATTACACATGATCTTCATGGGCTAATAAAATCCACAGTGTTTTCACCTTCATACGTTTCCATTAGAAGACAGCGAGCACCGCGAATGTGAGGTCCAGCGTGCGACGGAAACCGTATTTCCTTAAAAAAACGGACTAGATAAAAATGGAGTTCATAACGTTTTTTTTTAATTACTCTTAATGGTCGTAACCGTACCAGGTTTTGCAGGAGCACGTTTTGTTTCCGAGACATCGTGAGATTTGTACAAAGCAGTTTGAAAGATTCTGTGGTTGGTGGTTCCTTACCAGAGACGTGAAGATGTAGGTATAGTAGACCGACATCATTCCCAGCTCCGAGGCCTGGAGAGAAAGACACAGATAGACAGAAACAGAGAGAGGGAGAGATCAGAGAGAGATCAGAGAGCGAGAGAGAGAGATGGGTAGTATAACATAAATGGAAGATACAAGGGAGCCCAGGTGAATGGGAAAACAAAAGGGGTGTTTGAACAGAGGAGAGGAAAAAACAGAGCGAGAGGGAAGAGAGGTCAGTGATCCAGTGTAACATTAACTTTTATAGCACAGCAGTGAGATCAAATCCACATCTTGATAAGCGCAGACACATTCTTATCGGAAGAAGACCGAGACTCTCAATGAAGCAATTAATTCTGCTGCTTTATTAGTATGCTGCCTCATACTCAGCCATACAATTTGATTAAATCAAAGTCACTTGGTGAAGGGCAGGGTGAACTTTTCATAGTTCAATTTTATTAAAGTTAGCGAAAACCTGAGACGAAAAAACCCCCGTAATGGCCTGCATTGAAATAATGTGCTATATACTTAATTCAACCCCCTTAATATATCTAAAACGGTTTATGAACCTTATTATACATTATTTCAAATGTAATTATAAGTATTGCAACTTACAAGTTGTAATTTTAAATTCCTTTCATTGTTCTTATAAAAACTACATGTGCAGTACAGCTGCTGTCAGGTTGGTAGTTAAACTTAGAACAGAATTAAGAGAGGATTAAAAAAAAGCTAGCCAGCAGGAAAATAAATTAAGAAAAAAGTCTCTTTTGAAATCGAAAGCAGTACATAACCATAACCATAACAACCTCCCGCACAGAGGACACAATGACAATAAACAATAGTTTTCTTCCACAAGAAATTATCGGTAGTTATTTTTGGTTGCTGTTCTTCAGCATTCTGCTCTGGCCATACAATGCACTGAATTCACCCCGCTGCTCCTCCTCCTATCCTATACTGACCTGGCACACAGAGACTCAAGTACCTGAAGATCTACACTGAATTAACCGATAAGATCTCTCCGCAAAGGAGTTTGATATGAGGACGGAAACAGACAATGTGTACATGTAACGGGCAAGGGCTTGATTTCGCCCTCCCTCTTGATGAACTAAGCACTCCTATTACTGTAATGAAACCCAGCACTTGACCATGTAATCAAATCGGAGACAGGTGAGTGTGTTGGCACACAGGGCTAATGGGCCTGGCAACCCGGCAATGTCCACGAGAGAGCGAGCGAGAGAGAGAGAGAGAGAGAGAGAGAGAGAGAGAGAGAGAGAGAGAGAGAGAGAGAGAGAGAGAG
>JAOPJH010000045.1:9786836-9798266 GCA_027122575.1 Merluccius polylepis
CCCCCCCCCCCCCCCCCCCCCCGCCCCCGCCCCCCCCCCCCCCCGGCGCCGCGGGGGGGGGGGGGGCCCGCCCGGGAGGAGCTGAAGGGAGAAGGATCATACACAGTAGAGGTTAGAGAGGAAAGCCCCAGGCAGGGGGGGAGGGGAATTTAGAGAGAGAGAGAGAGAGAGAGAGAGAGAGAGAGAGAGAGAGAGAGAGATATAGAGAGAGAGAGAGAGATATAGAGAGAGAGAGATAGAGAGATAGAGAGATAGAGAGATAGAGAGAGAGTGAGAGAGAGAGAGAGAGAGAGAGAGAGAGAGAGTCAAGGAAGCAGCATGGCTAAGGAACGTGGAGTGAAGTTGCCTCTAGATGTTGATCGTCTGTCTGTTCCCTATGCTAAACAGGTTGCTACCAGTGTGGGGTTGGAAATGTCAACCGTACGGTCGAGTGAGTCTATATGAAGACGGCTGACATGATCAGCGATCGGGCTCATCCATCTTCACTAATGCATTATTTAGAGGTTCAACTGATCCGGAAGACAGGGGGGAAAATGTCCCCAGAAGGACAACCTGACCTTTATTATAACCCTTGCAGTGTTGTCTCAAGACTGCTAATATAGCAAACGTCTTGTGTTGAAATATACCCAGGAGCAGTGGTTAAAATATACAAAAAATAATACAAAATTATATATATATGTATAGGGCATGCATCCCCAGATGCTTAACTCAGATAGAGTGAGAACTCTATCTGACGCTTGCATGGGTATTGTAAGGTTTAGTTCTTAAGGTTTAAGAACCGATGCATATTTCCATTATGCTAATCAGCTTTACCAGCTGAAAAAATCATCTCTGGTTATGATGGAAAAATCATGCTATAGAAATCATGGTGGGGCAGTTTCTGCATTATTGCGCTGCTGGGAGTGAGACAACACCTAGTGGCACCTCCACCCCGGAGTGAGTGAGTCAGAAGTGTGAATTGAGGCAGCCAACGCCACACCACCACCACCACCCCTCCTGGCAGGAGCGTCTTACCACAGGACTCAGGCTTCCCCTCCGCTAGCACACTGCTGCTGCCACTCCTCTGCTCCACCACAGCCTCTGCCCAGCACAGCCCCAGCATAAGGCCCAGCACAGAGCAGAGACAGCAAGAGCAGCACACACGCACACACGCACGCACGCACACACGCACGCACGCACGCACACACACACGCACAACACAACAGAGTAAAAGGAAACACAGGAAAAGAGATAATCATGAGGGAGAAAATAATGGAAAGAGAAAAAATTATACAAATGATATATATAACCCAATACAACACAATGTGACGAAAAAGGGATGAACTGATGAGTGTGACTACAGAAACTGAACTAGCTTGGCGTTGTTTATGGCAATTTGCAGTGATGTAATTACTAGTTAGTGCCTGCAGCTCTTACATGACTTAAATTGCCTTCAGAAGAGTAATAGGGAAATGCATTGCCAAAAATGTATAATATTGTCTGTGTGCAAAAAAACTGTCATTATTTATTTCATAGTAATTTGATTTTAAATGCATTTAGCTGATGTTCTACAAAACACTTCTTTTGGAAACCATGTTATTTAAAGAGGTCATGCAATTTGAAGACAACAGAAGAGAGGTATAGATTGAGATAGGAATCGTTAAATGGACATGCATCAAAGAACAAAAGAACATCACCGGATATTGTTGGAATATCCAGTCGTGGAAATAAAGATAAGAGTAAGAAGAGAGGCGAGGAGTGCGTTCTGAACCAAATCAAAGGTTCTGGGTCAAAGGCTCTCTCTGGCTGATCTGTACTTTGCTGACTCAATGAGTTTGAACGCAGACAACCAATGAAATTCCCCCAGATAAATTGACGGCAGGGCTCATAACAGATGAGACGAAAAACAGTGAACAGTATCTTGTGTAACTGTCCCAGGGGACACATCTAGTCCATATTTTGTTGCATCACAGTAAGATAAGCCAGCAGGCATGGGAGGGGATTTTCCCAATCTTGTTTTCAATACACAGGCTTTAGACAAAACCTAAAATCATACTATCTCCCTTGCTGACCAATGACAACACAAGGAGTGTCGCAATCCCACACCAAACTTTAAGTGTTTCTGCACCCTCACGATCTTACTGTAATTGAAAACCACACCAGGGCTAGCCCAAGATTTGAAAAATGAAAAGACAGTACAATGGCATACAGCACAATGACATACAGTAATATGATGTATGTGAAATGGCAAGAGCCATGTGGACATTGCACGCATGGTTGCACAGTTCATGGTGATAGGATTAGCTTTTATTGTGTCCATCGAAACCAAAGGTTATATAAAAAAAAGAAAAAAACTAGGCGGTCATAGGACATTCTTCGAACATCGTCATCATTTTTTTTCATCTGTTAGCTAATAGAGGAGATTCACAAATAAGTGTGTAACCCCAGGGTTTCCAATTAATGTATTAGACTCTGGCAGCACACCACAGTCTAATTTCAATCGCCACAGTCTCCCCCATTTCAAAAAACCCCGATAGCCTCACGCACAAAGTGTGCCTAGTCTATTATATGAAAAAATACATTGTTGCATGTTAGATTAAAATATACCGTAAAAATGCAACTATAAAAACATCCAATTAGTTATTATGCCTATGCTTTTATTTCTGTTTACTTGATAAATATCCATTATGTACTTCCTCTGTTATGCATGGCGGGCGAAGCCGTGCATTGCAATCATCCTGAGTGCCCTGCAGGCAACGTTTGCTAAAAGTGCGACCTAATAAAGAAGGTAGGCTTTAGCATATGCAAACTATTTATTTCAACTCAGCGATTTCAAATAATGAAAAACAATCTACTGCATGCAGCAAAAATGATGAAAAAACACTTTTGGAAAAACACCTGCCCTGATCCCAAATAGTGAACGAATTGTAATAGAGACCGTAAAAGCAGCAATCGATATTCACCGCACCAAACGAGATGCCTGAATGGCAACCCTTCTTATTAAGGGTGTCACGATTCGATTTGAGTTTCGATTTCAAAGTCACGATTCATTTTTTTCGATTTAAAAATCATTCCCCGCCACCCCTCCTAGAGGGTTCGGAGTCCATCCACCACAGTCTTTCAAAAATCTGTGGGAAACTCTGAACCCATTACCTGTAATGATACATCAATGGCTTACAAGCAACTCAGATGCAACAAGATAAAAATCTGTGTCCCCAAATGAGTTTTATAGGAGAGAAATTAGAAAAGTACACACTCCACCATTACGTATCCCATCATGCTTTGTGCTCGCCACCATCACAACATTCATGAGATAAGACAGAGAGGGAGAAAGTGAGGGAGATGGACAGATGGAGAAAACTTACCTGTAGGGTCAAACTCATTCGAGGGAAGTGGGGATTTATCACTTTTGGGTTTCTTGTCTGGGGGGTGGTCTTTACTGAGAATGCTGCTAGTTCTGGACAAAGACAAAAATGTGTTACACAGTCAAAACAGTAAACCAAACACCAATAGCATAAATAATACGCTAATCCTAGGCTACTTCCTGAAGCACAACTATTCTAGACAGAATGCTCTCCGCCATCACCCAATGTGGCTCGCTCTAGCATAGCCCCTCTAACTGAGCATAGCACAACTTTTGTGCAGTCCGATGAGTCAAGAAGACCATTATAATGAACTGCACACTTCCTTTCTCCCGGCAAACCCTGTATAGTCTACACACAGGCTACTCCAGTCTAGTGTCCCGCTAATGCTTCACATGGAAAGAGGGCAGCCCACAGACAGAGCTTTCAGTTGTTTGCGCACCCCGGTGGAGGAGCAATCGGACGAGAGTGTATGAATCCTACTGAGTGTGTCTACTGTCTGCTGTATACAGTGATGGCTGGAGAGGATGTAGAGCTGCCCCGCTGTGTGCCCTAGGAGCCCGCCCGGAGAAAGGCTGCCCCTCAGAGGAGGTGCCACAGGGGCCAGACCCCCGGCTCAGACCTCGACGGGGCTGCGTATGGCCGCCTCTGCCTTCACCGGCCCCAACTGTGAAAGGCCTCTGTTATGTTCATAGTGGAAGGCAGCGATGGGCCGCGCTTAGAAAAAGGGACCCCTTTGTCCCCCACTGTGTGCATGTGTGTGTGTGTATGTTTGTCTGTGGATGTGCATGAGAAAGAGAGGGAGGGCCAAACTCTGAAGACCACTGTGTTACCACCCCTGCTAAAAAAACAGCCTCAGTTCCTACATCTGGAGCTGTGTTTGTAATTTAATTGTGATTCTGAAGCATCAAATAACAACATGCATAGCATATGCTTCTTCTATGTTAAAGAGCATAAGACAATTGATTCTTACCTGATTGCTTTCTTAGGAAACCTGCAAGGTAGAACAGAGGGGAGCTCGTCATTATCCAACAACACCAACATCACGAGATATAATTCATGAGCATCATTAAACTATTAAAACCCTTGCTCGGCTGCACATGTCTGAGCTACAAAAGGGAAAAACAAGATGCCTATCCTAGAGAATCTCCCAGGACTATATAACAGTAAACACACTAATCCTGATCAAACATTGGCCTCCGTCAGCTGCAGATTAAAGTCTTTACCAGGTCAAATGCCCCCCCGCATCTCACATCTCAGCCTAGCATTTATGCGTGTGTGTGTGTGTGTGTGTGTGCGTGTTGCCTTACCCCTAGTTAAGATCACAGCTTTACTGTCATAATCATATCTTAATCATGCCCATGGCCTGTTTCTTTGACACAGACTTCCCTAAGACTGATTAGAGCCAAAGATGGTGTGGAGATGAGAATTCACTGGAGAGACAGTCAACGCCTTATCAGAAAAAAAGGCTTTATAGGAAAAGATGGGATTTGATACGCTTTTAAATAGACAACACATTGAAATGCTGTTAAATAGCATATTAGAACAGATTGTTGTGTCTAAACGTTCAGCAATGGGTGTTTCATTACAGTAAATTTGCTTTAGCCTAGCTGTCGTGTCAGGCTTCCCACGATCTGTGTGCTATTTTCCTACCTTACCCAGAATGACTTACGCTACACCTGTCTCAACATTAGGAGGCAACATTCTGTAAATTGTAAAAATTTATAAATGGAATAAATGAATCACATTTATAATAATAATATGTAAAGCAGGCTTTATTGGTAATTGTGACAGCTAGCTAGACAATTGGCAGTATGCTATGATACAATGCAACACGGGCGACAATTTCGACTGTCCCTTTTAGTAACAACGGCCGCGGGATTAGAGAGCTGGTGACTGGACTGGGAGAGCTAGCCTGGCAACGCTAACGTTAGTCGCGGCTGAGTTAGCTTGGCCAGTGGTGCATTCCCGAACACTCAATGACTGTTTTTCGGTGCTCGATTTCGATTCTGAACGCTTTCAGGGAAAAAGTCGAAGAGTGGTAGTCACAGAGTTGTAGCCAATACGTTGGTGAACATTAGGGTATTCAGCTGTCAGGGTGGCTAGCAGGTTTATGCTAAAATAAAAAAAGGGATATCTCGCTGCCTGACTGTTCCGGGACCGCATGCCGGGATCTAGATGCAGCGGCCGTACCTGAGCTCCCCGCTGCCAGAACAGACCAAATCGGCTGGGTTAACAGTTACTAGCAGGCCATTTCCTCTTCAAACAGGGCCAAGCCCGAGAAGCCAAAGTGCACTCTGGATTTACGAGGCTGCTGGCCTGGCAAAAATTTGTGTCCTCTTACTAAATTCATGATTTCTCGCCATAGGAACATTGCAAAAATGTTATGCAGTGAGACAGAACCCCTGAGTTGTTACTAACCTTAACCCGTCATATGTGAATTAAACTAATTTATACCATGGCCCGGGTGAATACTCTATTCTGATTGGCTGGAGAGGTGTGCCTTATGACTATGAAGTGATTGTCTTATCACCGGTCTCAATAACTATATAATGACAACCGTCAACTTGGACCGGACTCGGATGGGATGTTTAGAAAGCTTTCCGTTGCCAAGTCATTACTAAGATCATGTCTTTTACCGGAGTAATAAGGTAACATTGACATGTCGTTACTAAGATCGTCTCTATTTACTGGAGTCCTAAAATAGGACCTGGGGGGTGTTGTACATCAACAATAGACATATCTTAAATATGCCAACGTGTTTTAGCCTGTATTATTCCTTTAAGATGGCTGTAATTAGACTTCAACTTCAAGCTTGACATGTCACAATCAAGGAAACTAAATAAAAACTAAGAACAAGGTTGGTTTGAATTATATATTCACAACAAGTCCTTGGGTGGATGAATAGCAAGGCCATATAAATTCTAAACACAAACGCCAGACCACATCAACATGCAACAGCGGTGAGAATGAGCACTGGCTTTAGCAGATCCCTGGTCCCATGTAATGGGAAGGTCTCACAGCTAACCAGCCCACATTAACTATTTTTCTCCTGGCGACACTGTGTCCCATTCAGGGCTGTGCGAGAGAGCGGCTGAATGGCCCGTTCATGGAAGTGCACCCCGACTGTAATAAGTTCCAGAGACCCTGCGCCGAACACAGCTAGTTTTTAACTAGCGCACTCCCCTCTAAACCTCCAAGATGGAGAGATGGAAAAGTCAGCGCATGTATTGCACACACTGGATGGGCACATGTGTACGCACATGCCTATGGGGGTGGGGGGTAAATGTGAGTAGGCAGAGGTTCTTGGTTAATCATATGGGAACAAATGAAGGCACGGCTAGTCAACCAAGACGTTTCGAGAGGCTGCGTCTGAAATCTGAGAGTGAGCCTGTCTAGGACAGAGGACATGAATCACGTTGTTGGGTAAAGAACGCAGTGAAACAGTTTAACATTCAACGGATGATTCAGCAGCACTCAATTGACGTCATATGTAAACAGAAAATGACAAAGTATCAGCCAAAGGGTGATTTTTCTGTTGGTTTTTCCTTCATATCCTGCAGTAACTGCACACAAATAAACGTTGGAGCCTTCAGTTTGAGATGGTTTAGACCCCGAGATGGAAACATGGGGTAAAATGGGAGGACTACTGGCAGAGAATGGATAAGAGGGCATATTAGTCATTTAAAAGTATACATCTAGTGTGTCATATGAAATTGATTTTGGACTGCCTTTTGAATTATATGCTTTGTTTTGCATCTGTTGCCACCAACTCAGCTCTTAAATGCTCAATTGCATCAACCAATAACAACACCGCATGACAAAATGTGCACATACAGTGAGTTAAAAGAATGCACAATAATATAGGAAAGCAGAATTCCTGTAAAAATCCACAAATGTTTACATCACTTTTAAACACCAGCAAACCATGCTCATGACTGGGCATTAGATTAGACATGAATGATCAAGTGTTCATCATAATCTACAAAAGTGAACTGTGCTTTGCAAAGCATTAGGCTAACGTGCATCTGACTATTAGTTTAGATCCCACGTTTGGCATGAGCACAGAGAGATTTTGCTACAAACACAACAGCCAGATGCATGAGAACACAGCTATTGCATGCATTTGGTTTGGCCAATTAATAATTACTGACTGATTACGTCTTTTCATCCATGATTGATGGCAACTGACGGTCGCAGTGCGGTGGACTTATGCAAACGCTCTTGTGTGCAACAGTCTACAACCTTACAGATGAGACCATGGATTAGAGTTTCATGCAGGGATTAAAAACGGTTCAAAGAACAAAAACAAAAACCGGAAACAAACAACATTTTAAGATGAACATACCGGTAATTGAAAACAGGAACAAAAACAATTTCGGTTGTTCCGGAGTGAAAATGCTATTTTCAATTTTAGATAACCAGTTAATGACATTTACTTATCTTTCCAATTAACTTTTCTTGAAATGTTATTGCGGATACATTTTCAAAGGAAGTTCATTTCCAGAATTGATGTAATTTTTGCTCGCGCAGCATTCCCCAGACCGCCTGTTATGCGCCTGTTACCGCCAGATAATGAGCCATATCTCCCTGGCCCTGCATCCAACTGCGAGGTGGTAAGATTGCATTTAGCCTTCACCTGCACCCAGACACATCCTGATAGTGTTGTTTAATAGCATTTGTAGCGCTAGCATTTTCGAATAGTGTCTTTGCATGAATCCCCATTTTAGATGATTTCTTTTGTTAGAGGGTTAAAGTTAGAGGGTTAGAGTTAGAGGGTTAGGGTTAGGGAGGGGTTGTCAGGCTACATGCAGGTAGGCCTAAATCTGGTGTGTTACTCATTCAGCCTTGCGTAAAGTTGCAAATAATCTGTTGTTTCTTTCTTTCTGATGCTTATTTACTTCATCCTATTATCAATATATAAATCATTTTGTAAAGGCAATGACATTTTAAAAATAACATTACGTTATAACCATTATCGTAACGTAATAACCGTTCTCCTATAAGGTTTTGACCGGTTATTAATTAGAGGAGAAGCCTGGGAACACTGGAACGGAACGGAAAAATAAAGTTTCTGCTCAGAACGAACTGAAATTAAAAACATTTCATTTTTAATCCCTGGTTTCGTGTGTGCTGTTCCTTAGTGAGAGATGATAACCCTGATTTACCTTTTACTTAGACAGTCGTATGTCACATCATTAGAAAGTGATCTTTGTTGCGAGTACGAGTACTGCTTATTACCGTGCTTTATTGTGGTGTACACGTATGTCAGAGCGCTTTCTTAAAGAATTTTTATTGAAACCAAAAATTTTCCAACATATGGCTATTTTAAGATGAGTGGGGTTGTACAAAGGCCCATAAAAATGGTAATTAATTAGCATGCTTGATTTTTGTTTTATCAAATTAAACTGCAGTGGGATGCCACAGATTCATCAATATAACAGCTTAACAACCAGCATGTGTGGAATGTGTGCAATTGGCACATAATCAATATATTGGCATACTTGCTTAACACTTAAATGCACAATACTGTGTACACAGACACACAGACACACATTAATGTACCCTGACAGGACACGGCTAAACTCGTGGTGAGCCGTTTTACACAGAAAATGGTAAGTATACAGCTATACTAAGAACGGGCTGCCAAACCTGTCCACTAAAGACACCGCTTCCCTGTAACTGCAGCAGCCTATGTCTATCCAAGCCTACCCAAATTCCACATTGTCTTAAGAGATCAACGTCCCGCCCCTCACTCAGTACTTGAAAACTAGCTAATGAAAGTCTTTAAGTGTGTGAGCCGGGACATCTCCATGGACATGCCCATTTGGTTTGAAGGGAGAGAAAAGGGCGAGAGAAGGCAGAGTCGGCGCAGAGTGGGAAAGGAGGGAGGCAGGGAGGGGCAGTGCTGGGGCGGGCCTGGGCTTGAATGCTCCATTGAGGTTTGGTGTTTTGATGGAAAACTGTGGCAGCGGAGGGCCAACTGCAGCGGCAGTGGTAGCAAAAGGAGGCCGGCCCAGCACTAGACCATGGAGAGAGTGAAGAGAGGAGGCAGTCGAGGCGGGTGAGGAGGCGGGTGGGGGGGGGGGGACAGACTGCCCAAAGAGAGAAGGACTCTGACACAGAGCCATTTCTGTGAGAGGGAGACTCGCAAATAAAAAATTGAAAAAACGTGGAAGGGGGGAAAACGGCGGACATACAGGAACAATTTCAAAAACTCTCACAGGCTTCGGGGGGAAGCACTTGAGGTTATTGGCAGTTCCCCTCAAAATCAGTGTAGCAGAAAAAGAGATGATTATAATAGCTACCCTTCAAAGGCCTGCCGACCCGTCAGAATCCAAAATCAACAACGCGATTTGGGAATGGAAATATCTGATTCAGGTTGTGCCTGCTTCTCCTAGTCTTCTGGAAGGGGATTCCTCTCCTAGTGGCACCTTCCTAGTGGCCATTTTACTTGCCCGTTTTGAGGGCTACGTATAAAAGGGGTACCATCAAATCTCATTCAAATGAGTGCCTGTGAGGCTCTTTGGGTGCCTGTGCTCAAAAGGGCTATGTTGTAAAGTAACAGGTTTAAAGGAGCCTGAGGGGAGCTTTAATGTAGTCTCTTCAAAATGCCTTGAGAGCGCGAAAAAAAAAGCCCTTGTCATTGCCCTGGCTGTTCAGCAGAGTAGTTTTGATGATCGGGAGTGGTAGCCCTCTGGCTACTTTGACAAAGAGCTATATATATGGACATACTGACATAAGCAAGCCATAATTTCACGTCTGCCACCTTTGAGGTTGGTGTATTTGGAGTCAATGTATTTTTGACCACTTACAACACGACAGCATGCTTGGCTTCGATGCAGCAGAAAGGGTGTAATAACAAAATACTAAAACACTAAACTCAGCATTGTACATTTAAGAGTTCAACGCAGCACAGTGTGTTTTAGTATGTTTGAAACACATTATTGCAGTAGAAATTGCTAGATTTCTTGTTATTCTTTCAAAATGAAAATAAAAATGACCCACGTTTCATAATCAATGCATCTTATCAAGATGTTGGATCACAATACTTAAATCATGATACATCATTGCATTGAAACCAGCCTTGCATTACGCTATGCCCACTAGAGCTCCTGGTGTGTGAGCAGTGTAAATAAGCATTAGCAAGCCTTTTCTAGGCCTTATTGTTCTGTTGAATTGGGTTGAGCTAGTTGCGGTAACCTCAAGCAATTCACCAGTTTTACAAAGAAAACAGACTTTACGGTGGCGTCGCTGGAAGGGAGGGGTCTGTCTGAGACTAGCAAAGGGGGGGTGGGTGGGGGCGATAGGGATCGTCTTAAGGACAACCCCCAGGGGAATGGAAAGAGGAATACTCAAAACGGGGCCTACCAAACACTAAACGCAACATCCCCTTAAATGTTCGGCAAGACGGAAAAAGTTAGCTTTTTTTCAAAAATAAATGCAACGTGACACTGCAGACGATTTCACGTGAGGCTCTTGCGTCAGTAGCCTATGGAACAGACAGAAGTCACTGTTCAGCACCTTCTCCAGCCATTCATACCGCCTCTCCCACAAAGGCTATGATTCCCTGCTAATGGCGTAATGATAGAGGCTCTCGTACGGCATGACTAACGCCCGTGGCCCGCCACTGGGAGAGAACACACACTGCTCGTTATCTAATCTATATACCTGAGTCATTTGAACAGAGTGCACACACACACACAGACTGCTACACTGACATCACTGCTTTCCACTGTGTGTAGAGGCACCAATAATAACACAGCGACACCTCTCTTTAGAAACACCTACAGACAGGTCCGACACACACGTTCGTTTCTAACTCAAGCGATGGTGTCGCCAAAGAGTGTCTGAACCCGACGTGACATCGGTTGCGAGTGGCCGATTGGGTGAGTAAGTGAGTCTGCGCATAATGTCGGGTGGCAAAAGAAAAGAAAGAAAGAGAAAGCGAGGGGGGGGAGAGAGAGAGTGTGTGTTTGTAAGGGAGAGAGGAGGGGGAGATAAAGAGACAGGCCGAGGTGTGTGTGTGTGTGTGTGTGTGTGTGTGTGTGTGTGTGTGTGTGTGTGTGTGTGTGTGTGTGTGTGTGTG
>JAOPJH010000045.1:9798366-9816447 GCA_027122575.1 Merluccius polylepis
TGTGTGTGTGTGTGTGTGTGTGTGTGTGTGTGTGTGTGTGTGTGTGTGTGTGTGTGTGTGTGTGTGTGTGTGTTAAAGAGACAAGAGAGATGCCTCCCTGGCTCTGGCTACAGCCTCGGGGGGGAAAGCAGTGCCCTTTCTGCCCCAATAAACCTCATCAGGATTCCTGACATGAGGGCCGGGGGATAGACATTTCTTCACGCTACACACTCTGCCGTTCCCCAACACCGGAGAGGAGGGGCTGGGGGGGGTACAAAAAAAAAGCTGAGGTGGTTTAACATTTGACATGGTTCTCACTGCAAGTCACAAGTCCAGCGTAACAACTTTCGGGCCGCCTCCTCTGAACAGAGGTTGCGTGTCCCTAGTAGTAGGGCTAAATGCAGAAGTGAAGGTGACATGGGACCTCCGTCTACCGACACACGAGGTGAGCGACACTGAAGCTGCGTCATGAAAGATCAAGCAAAGCAAAGGGGTTTCTAGGCCCTGCTAAAGGCGTGTGTTGTATCACTAACTACCTTGACCACCAATTGAATTTGTGCTGCATCTATATAGTGGACATAAGTAAAGGAGACCATTGGCGGGAACAATGCCAATTTCCAAGCCATACTGCACATTCCCATTATGGTAATTGCCTGCCAGCTGGTCGGACTTCCTGTGCAATCTGATGGAATAATTTACAGCATACAAACCACAAAAGCCATAATTACATAACTATAATTACTGATACATTACAAGATGAACATTTGATGAGCTATTCTTTTTTTCTCTATTAGAAACGCAATGCAGCTAACTATTTGTGACAAGAGGCAATGCCGTCTTTCCGGGAAGTACACTTTCTTTCCTCCAAGATTCAATGAAGTTATGAGTCTATGAGTATTGTCACACTAGACCCTCTCAGGGAACTAGTCAGATCACGAGCATCGCCACACTGCACTTTGTTCCTTTTCTTTCCATTTGGCCTTCATCAAGTCCTTTAGCATGGCCTTCATGGATTTCACAGCCCATCGCACCTCTCCTTCACACATGACACCACATCTGCAATTTGATTTCACAAAGCCCTTTTTAATTTGAACATAAATTCTGAGCAGACAGTCTGCTAAAAGCTACTGCGCCTCCTGACACACTCATTAGCGCCGAGGGAGAAAATTAGTAGTGGCGCGCTGGTGGTAGCGCTGGTAGACATCCCTGATTCAGCAGGGACGGTAATGATATTAATCACAGTGCAGCAGCAGGTCGCCCACTTTCTGGCCGCCGAGGTGCCATGCCTGACGCAGGAAGAGCAAGCCATGTCCTACAGTCCCTGATCCTAAAGGCGAAGGGACGAGCACTCTTAAGCAGGCAGATGCATAAATCACATCCCCGTCAAACTACTTCACCGTCCTCCTGTGTCATGCTCTGTCAGATACTAGTCAAAGCATTATCTGCATGTGTGGATGCACACAATCATGTCACACCATTATAGTCAAGGAAACAGAACTGACGATCAGCCCTTTTAGTTCCCTCCTGAAATTAAAGCATTAAAAACAGAAGCGAGAAAGGAGCTACACAACCCCCACCGGTGCAACTGGGTGCTTTTGTGTAGCGAGTACAGCCTTGACGCTCCACAAGCACAACAATTAGCTTGAAGGGCCTAGCCTAGTTCATGGCTAAAAACCCTAGCACAGACATGTGAGGACATGACACTCTTTCTTGTCCTCCTTTCCTCTATTGTAGCGAGCCTGTCTTTCGCGAAGTGAAAGTAACATTTGGGCCCTGAAGCGCTCTTGGCAAATAGGGGACAATAGCTGAGGGTGTCCGCAAGCATCAGCATCACAAAGCTAGATAGAGGCTCACTCTCCCGGCACGCCAGACTCCCGGCTCAACACCCATACAGCCCGGGCATCACTACCCCTGGGATACTGCCTATTGAAGAAGACACCCCCTCTCCCAGTCTAGTTCTCCCCTTTTAGGCTCAAGCCCCTTTTACACCGCCTGTTCATGGCGGGAATGTTGCGCTGTTTTCTGCCTCGCCTTCTGTATAAAAAGGTACAAACACGGAATGGGGGGCGCATTGTTGTGCCGCCTTTGGGCCGGCAACAGGGGTAGTAGTAACAAAGCCAAATCGTCTGTGTAAAAAGGATGAACCGGCATAGCGGGACAGGTGTGACGTTTTGATGCGTTATGTGTGCGCCAGGAACCACCTCCGTACTTCTCTTCAATTTCTCCTCCAACTAATTTCTGATCAACGTGTTGCTCACGCAAATCTGCAATCGTGACGTTGTTGTATACGATGCACAGCAACTTTGCTTGCGTTTGAGGAGTGGTATGAATGTGCACGGCTAGCAAAAGCACCTCAAAACTCAGTTCACCTGCCATTATTGTTTAGAAAGCAATGTTGCTGCCCGAGTGGTGTATGTTATACGTCACACTAGACACCGACGCTGTTGCGTTACACTTCATGCCTCCGATACTGGAACCGTGGCATGCCATCTGAAAGCACACACAGGTTTGTTTTTTGGCCGGTGCGTGAAGTAAATATACCAGCCACTTGCATATTTTACCAGCATTTGGCCGATGGTCGGCGCTAATTTTGTGCCCCGGGAGGCTGGCTGAGCATCCAGATGCTTGTGTCAGCATTACCTTATAATAAGGTAGCGGAAGTAGATAAGAGGACACCTACATGAACAGAGAACATGCAAAACCCCCACAGAGACATTTAAACCAATGATCTCGTTGCAGTAAGGTATGAGTACTAGCCACTGAACCACCCGAATACCTTCTTTACAAGAACCAAGTGAACGTCAAAGAAATTGAGGTCTTTACTTTCCTACGAACGACATACTCATCTCAGCATCCATAGGTCAACCATACCCAAGCCATAGTTCCCTATTCAAGTGCTGAATGCCAAACACAATCAATGTTAATAAATCGCCCTTGATGTACACAAATTTAATTCTCAGCTATATCGGACATTGATGTGAATATATAACGTGGGCTAATGTGGAGAAGTGGGCATTTAAAATGATTAGCGCTGATCCAGAGAGCAATAGACAAGCTGTGTGAAGGAGAGTGGATGGGGGAGGGAGAGCGCAACAGCCAGGGCTTGCACCAGTGAAAACAGAGTATGGTAGGAGCTGTTGTGTGCCTGCCAAACTGACGTCCAGGTGTGACCAGTGTCTTCCTAAGCTTCTCATTTGCACTCCTGTGGCGGCCTGATGACTCCTATTCAGCTCTGCAGGGCTCCGAGGCACGGGGGGAATCAAACATTACAGACACAGCCACGGACGGTGGAGGAGGCGTGAACTGTGGTTGGTGTGTGTGTGTGTGTGTGTGTGTGTGTGTGTGTGTGTGTGTCGGGGGCAGGGGTGCAGCTGAATGATGCAGTGGAAGATAATGATCAGGAGGTAAAACGCAAGTCGTAAATTACATGAGTATACAACTAAATGAGTCCTAACACCTAATGTTGAAACTGAAACCCAATCAAAATATGCTGATCAAAATAAAGATCACAGATCGGCGCCATAACCTTTTCACCGCTCAGTGTCCCTCAGGCCTGCATGAGTAACTCGTCATGACTTAGCCTAACCACCGACCCTCTGAGGAGGAAACATAATGGATGGCCTATAGGCCGTCATAATCATGGTTAAGAGTGAGCTTTAAAAATTGCTCCAGGGATTCTGTCTAGACAGCTCTGTGTGTTGGCCAGACGGAGAAAGTGGATCATCGAAGGCATAAAGAACAGGATAACAATCTATGCATGTTGTATATTACATAACTAGCCCTGTGCCTATACTAGGCCTAATTATTTCGACATAGGCATTACACCGTTTTTTAGGCTGACCAATAGTTTATAATGCGGCCTACACACTAATGGATGCTGATGCTGATTCTTCCGTTCCTGATGAGCACTCTTGTACTCCTGGCCGCTAATTTCGATGCACACTAGTTCAGAGCAGCTGACACAGCTGTATCTGTATCGATGCAGACCAGCAGGGGGGTGGAGCCCGGGAATACCTCTTCACTATCAGAGCACAGATCACCCAGACCTAGATCTGAGCTCGTCATTACAGAAGCTCTGCTCTGATCGGTGGAAATCAATTGGCCCAACGTGACAAAGACACGTAAAGTAGGATCTAGTGATGCCACGACAGTCATGGTATCCCGACGGCTGTCCAATACCATGTATGTGTGTGATGGCAGCAGGATACAAGGGAGTAGGACATATCGGTGACTATCCGTCTTTTACCAGTACAAAAATCACATGAGACAGAAAAACGGGACTTTACTATACGCAGGCATGTCGGTCGTCTACAAAGCAAGATTTGATGACGTGACAATGCGTAGTATATGCTAATGACCCCAAAGTACTGGTCAAGGACTTGGCAGGGGATTAGGACCTGGCAGTGAAAGAGGCTTATTGATGTGCATCCGGTGAATAAGCATTTCCAATCTGTCAATTATGATCCAACCGCATTAGCGTCCCGCCACCATCTTCTCTCCAACACGCAGGTAAAGGAAGCAGTTTCCTGGCCTTCGACTTTGCAGGGTCATGCCTACTTGTGGACATAGGGTAGCGGATAATAGACAGCTAGCTTGCGCCCACCAAGAGCCATTGTTTACCATTAGTGATGTCACCAGCGCCACTTCCCGGGAGGGCCTCAGGGGGGGTTGAAAAAACGTGGAGATCAGCAGAACTCTATGACAAAGAGCTAGCTGCACACTAAAACTGACACACCGGCGGGCCATGCAGCCCCGTGGACGTCCACAGTGCATGGCTGGGACATAGTCGGACCAAAGCAAAAACAAAGTCCTCTGCAAAAAATGCACATGCCATTCAAGGGGCAAGGGAAGCGAGAACAGGGAGATGGAGAAACAAAACGCCACTCGATGCTCAAAGTCACCGACATTGGCCATCTTGTACGCCATTTTAGATAGCTCCAATTAATCTACAGTCGAGGTCCGGTGTCCCTTGCCAATTCTGATTCGTTTCGGTTTTTAAAAGCCAATCCTCGACAGTGGGTCGATAAAGTGCACTCTCAAGTCCAATGTGGCCAATAGGACTATTGTATTGTTTACATTGCGGTCTTGGGTTTTTCACAACAAATGACACATTTCACCCCCTGTGTGACATTCAGTGTTGTTGACGTTCAAGTCCTGCGTAATAAGCTTGTTTTAATGCTGAATAGCTGTGTACCTCCCAATGAGCTGGCCTCTTCCCCCCCTCGCAGGTATGTGGGATTCAGGTAGGACAGGATGACATAACATCCCATCCCACTTACATTTTTTGTTAGCCTGCCAAAGCGGATTCCACCAATCTGTCAAGTCTGAGTGCCAACCTTTTTAGGCTAACAAAAAAAAAAAAAAACATTCTCCACAACATGCCTGGCTGCTTGTTGATCCATAGGTAATTGCTTTAACACCCTGGTCTTAACACTAGTGTCTGGCATCAAGTCTACCTTGACCAACCCCGAGGATAAAGTCATTACTTAACTTGGGTTCTAGGCTTTGGGCGAGCGCGGAGATTGTTTTAATTGGTGGAAGAGGGTGGTTTTAAAAAGCTTGAAGCTAAAAGTGAGCCCTGCAAGGATTATTTGACGGGCCCGCTAGCACACAACGGTCATGGCCTTTCCCTGCCCCCCCCCTACATTTACATCTTGCAAACGACCCCATGCTGAACTGAACTGAGTTCCCATTGGAGTCATAGACATTACCTGTATGGGACTTTTAACTCAATGGCCATTGATACAGTCCACGTTTACTATTTCGATGACGCAGTGTATGTTTATGTTTGAGTGTGTGTGTGTGTGTGTGGTACTGTACCTGTCAGTGAAACTGGACTGTGTGTCACTCATTGGGCTTCCGGGATCTAGAGTCGCAGCCAATTATATCCAATTAACATTTTCCAGAGGGTGACGGGGCGAACTCCTCCGATTGTCCCTCGCTGGCATCCGTCTGCGGCGGGCAAGGTTTTTTTTTTCGCTCAACGTCGCCAAATCAAAAATCATTGAATTTGGGGCACACACACACACACTGTTGTGTTGATCAGCACCACACTACTACCGACTAAGCCGACACCCCTCGCCTCGACGCTATTTCCCCGCGACGCAAAATCACGCACATGGGGGAGAGAAAAAAGAGGTTATAATAATAATACGACGTGGTCATAACACCGCGTCCTCCAGAGCGGGTCGACGCTGACGGCCTCCGTGGCGAAATGAGCTCCGAAGATGTTGGAAAAATTCCTCAAGTCCCCCTTTTCGGTAATCCTGTCTGTCTGCCTGTCTGTGTCGGTCTCCCTGTCTGTCCTCTCGTGACCGTGAGAACCGCACAATACCCCGACCCCCCCCAAAAAAAGAAAAAAAAAGGGAGTCACTTCTTCTTATTATGATGATGATGATTATTATCTGGATAAGTATGGAAAACAACTACGGCTCACGATGTGGGACAAAAAAGGACGGACGCGCGCCGCGGGAGACGGTCCTCGTTTTTTGAAAGAAACACGGTCAATATACATAAAGCCCTGTGGGTTTTTGGGGGGACGTTAAAAAACGCTTTTTCTCAACGGCGGACGCCGACTGCGAAGCTAGCTAGCAGCAGCAGCTAACACAACAGACCTTTCAGTATGGTGGTGGAGGTGGGGGGGAACTTCGTGTTGCTCCGCATCGGTGGCAGCAGCGACCCCAAAAAGAAAAAAAAGAAAGAAAGAAAATAAAGGGGGAAAAAACCCAAACTACAGTAAACTCCCCCCCCCCCAACAAACTCCTGAAATAACGTGCTTTTGGACGACCACCAAGTGACATGTAATCACATCGCACGACTTTCGTCGATCGGTGTGTGTGCGTGTGTGTGAATTTTCCCACACCACAACACCACCCTGCCCTACCCTGTGTGTCCTGTCTGTGTGTCCTTCAAAAAGTCTTCATTAATAGGCGACGAAACGAGAGAAAAAGAGAGAGGGGGAGAGAGAGAAGAAGAAAAAAAGCTCAAATCCCGGCTAGCAGCGCGTAGCTCTCCTGGACTCCATGTTTCCACGACTCAACGGTTTTTTTCCCCCACCACTTCGCCAGCAGGATCCTCCGTAAAGTAAGACGCAACACAACACTATGGCGAAATATATATATATAAAACACACACGGCGTGTCTAAAGTACGTTAACCGTGGGAAAAAAATGAACTTGAGCCGTCGGTGTGTGCGGCGGTCCGGGTCCTGTTGTTGTGGCTAGCGGGGGGAGGATAGCGCGGATCCAGTCTCTCTGCCGCTAGCTACGCCCTAGCCGGCTAGCCGTGGGGAGTCCGCGGCGCGGCCCCGCTAGCCACTTCCGCCGGGAGGATGGGATGGGAAACACCGCTGCGTGTCTCCATAACAACAATAATAATAATAATAATAATAATAATAATAATAATAATAATAATAATAATAATGATAATGATAATGATAATGATGACGATATGTGGCGATTGGCGTTATGTGGCGAGAGTTTTTACCGTTATGTACAAAAATATGAATGTCGTTTGTGGGAATTACGTGCGGTGACAAAAACAAATTAAAATGATGATAATTATTTATATAAGTTAGGCCTACATCTATAAATACAAGACCCTCTAGTGACGATCCTCTTGCAACACAACAATGATAATAGCCTAATTGCAATAATGCCAGCAAAAATGGCAGTAAAAGGTCGTATTGTCCGTCAAGTAGGTTAGCTAGATCAATTTATCCTTGTTTTAACCACCAAACTAAAGCTACAGCCGACCCTTATTCTTTAATATTTAATGTGATATTAACTTTGTGTTGACCTGTCATTGCTAATACTATGGTTATACTTGAGGGGACACACACACATACACACATGTTGTGTGCGATTCCATACTAATGAACAATTGTCCAATTAAAATCACATTAGGCCTACAACACATTCTGTCATAAGACGACAATTAAGATGCATCTTTTTTGTTGGTGGCTGGCTTCCCAGCAAGACGCCACCATGTGGACACGTTAGGTAGCGCAGCTGAAATGGAAAAAGCAACTTTTTTACAGTGAGAATAAAAACAGTTAGTTCATCTCAACCACACTGTCTACCCTTTGACAAATAATGTCGACAGAAATTATCAAAAGTTATCAAAATCATTTTATTACTCCCATATCTGTGTGTTAGGGAAATTGTATTACGTCACAACACTACATTAAAACAAACGTCCAGGAAAGTACATTCAGATTCCTAAGGCACAAACAACAGAGTCCCTGTCCATAGCATAGACACAGTATTGATCACATGAGGCCATTCATCAGCACCAAAGAAACAGAAAGAAGTGGACCAATGATGTCTCAAGCATTTTGCTGAACTACTATGTTATTGAGTTACATTAAAATCATATTGAATAATATATAGTCATGGTGAAGGAGACACTAGCATCAACAAGGTATTCTGAAATGTTGCCATTCAAATTCAGGACATCGTATCACTCCTAATTCATTCTCTATCACAAGCTTTACACCATCAATAGGGCTTTATGCTTGTGTTTTCATACGTTGGCTATGCACTAGCCACTGCAAACATGAATAAATAACAGCCAACATCATTATATGAATGTTTTTCATTTTATATGTAACAGATCAAAAGCGAACACGATTTGTAATAAGCAACAGGTCATGACACGCCAGTTTTGTTTACACTCACTACGCTTACTCAACATAACCGAGTCAAAATGAGACTAAAAAAGGTTATTAATTGCACCATATTGATCACATTGAAAATCTTGACAAAATCTGTCTATTGAACTTCAGTGATTTGACCAAACACAAACGCAGACGTCAAGAGAATACTGACAAAGCATTGTGGCAGATATGACTTCACACACATAAACTTATTTTTCACAAATGACAACCTTTTTTTCCACAAATAATAGAAAACATAATTTCCTAGAGTGAAATCATATCCCCATATATATTCGCTCCCTACAATATGTCTCTATAGGGACATCTATTTATTGGTAATATCCAATATCCCGGTTGGTCAATAGACCTATGTTCAAATTTGAATGTCGCTGAAATAAGCCTATTCAGAATCAATCTAAACTTTGTAAAAAATATTGTCCTCTTTGATCAAGGTCCTCTTTGAACCACAAAACGAAGCAATATCTGGTGTTACATGTGACACAAAAGCAATATTCCCCTATCACTCTGTCCCTTGTACAGTACAGCTTACACTTATGTAGACAAATGCACGTTCCCTTTGTCCAAGTCAGTTCCAAAATTGAGCGACGACGACGACAACAACAACAACAACAACAACCACCACAAAAACAGTGTAGAAAAAGTCATCAGTCCAGTTTTCCTTCATGGACGTCGTCGCCCACCACCGCTCCGTTCCCCGCGCTCCGGGTGCTTCGCTCGCGCCACTGCGCCCGCTTGCTCCCGTACTTCCGCTTGGCGAAGCGCCAGATGTCCACCATGAACACCCAGGACAGGGCGTACATGGCCACGCCCCCGCACTTGATGAAGAAGCGGGGCCGCGGCGAGATCAGCTCGCAGTACAGCATGGCCCCGCCCACAAACACCCGCATGAGCACGAAGAGCAGCACGAACGCCAGGTCCACCGCCTCGCCCAGCGCCGTCTCGTAGCGGCCGGTGCGCCGCAGGAACCAGCGCGCCTGCAGCAGCGGGTTGGTGACCTCGCTGCCGAAGAGGACGGCGCACGACTCCACGCCCGACTCGCCCAGCCACAGCGTGAGCATGATGCCCAGGATGCTCAGCGTGTGGTGGGCCAGCATGACGGGACCCTCGGTGCGGAAGTACACGCACCACACCATGTCAAAGATGAAGTAGCTCAAGCTCAGCACCATGGCGCCGATCTGCAGAGGGGTGTTCTTAGTGCCTGCGGGCGGAAGGGACAAGAGAGACAAACGGTTAAGGTGGGTTTCAACATACTGCAAACGGTTAAGGTGGGTTTCAACATACTGCAAACGGTTAAGGTGGGTTTCAACATACTGCAAACGGTTAAGGTGCTTTCACCATACTGCAAACGGTTAAGGTGGGTTTCAACATACTACATGGTTTTCTGCTATAGCTATAGCTATACCTGGGTAGGTGAAGGGCCAGGGTCCGTCCACGTAGCCTATGTATGCCGTGACGCAGACCACCAGGACGCCGTGCAGCAGGGTGACCAGGCGGCAGTTCCACTCGTAGCCCCGGGAGCCGTTGACGTTGCACAGGATCACGTAAAGGGCGACCCACCCGGAGAGGCTCAGCAGCACAACCACGGCGAGCGAAGTCATCCTGGAGCTGAAGATAAGAAACACAAACACACACACACACACAAGTTTATCAGCGGCGGTCCACATCGGCGCTGACATGTAAACACGTCAACACGTGAAAAAGAAAGACAAATACGCAATATTGCACGCCTTTCTTTTTCTCCACAAAAAAGTAGTTACAGTGAGGGTGTGCACCGCCGCCACCGCCGTCCAGAGAACCGCTGTGTGGAAATGTGTGTGTGTGTGTGTGTGGAAACGGGCAACAATTGCGTGTACTGTGTACTGTACTGTGGCCCGAGCCGAGCTGTGCCCCCACAGTAGGCAGGCTCACAGCCGGGTGGGGTGATGAGGACGTCTCTTCTTCTGTGACGCCTGTGCCATGAGCTGAGAGGAGAGACCAAAACGGGGCAGGACTTACAACCCCCTTATTGTTGACACGGAGGGAGGTGTCTTCGACCAGACGGACGCCCGCCAGGCACTTCGCCTTGCGAAACCAGCCGCCCCAGGGGGAGGTCACTCACTGTGCATTGTGTGTGTTGTGTGTGTGTGTGTGTGTGTGTGTGTGTGTGTGACAGAGAGTGAGAGTGTGTGTGTGTGAGTGTGAAAGTGAGTGTGTGTGTGAGAGACACAGTAGCCTTAAGACGTTAAGCCATTGCAATAACCCACCCCACACACACACACACACACACACACACACACACACACACACACAGTGGGATTTTAAACAGGATTTGTAGCTGTCCACAACAAGACCTCGGTGTAGTAGTAGGGTGGTTTTTTTGGGTCAGCCCTTAACACACCTTGTTTTGTGTGCGTGTTTTATTATATCTCGTCATGATCGTTACCGTGATTAGATAGCATTCATCGCGCGTCGTTGCGAGGCGACCGGCTGAACTAAGTGACGCCCACGACGGCGACGACGACGAAAAGCAACGACGCGTCGACGACGGCTCTCCATAAAAGGATTTAAGAAAAAGGAAAAATTAAAATGTATTCACGTTAGTAGTAAGGGTTTTTAGCTCAGAAGGAAGCTAAACTAGTCGCACCCAGACAGACGGGCCACCGTGGGACGAGCCAGCGCCATGCAGACACCGGTTTGGTTAATATTTGTTTAATTAATGGTTAATGTTTGCTCACCATATGCTTACTTGTATTAAGGCTTTAATACAAGTCTCCCTTTCTCTTTCTCTCTGTTTTAATGCAGAGATGGTCGCGTTGATGCTAACGCGTGATGAGCGTACGCCGCATCACGCGCTCGTCTCCTCGTCTCCATCCTCCTCCTCTGTCAAGACATGTCCGCCACCGCGGGGTGGAGGAGGAATGGGTTGCCGGGTTGTTATACCTTTACGCCGTTGTATGATATGACGTGGGCCATACATGTGCTACCAACATGGTGGTTTTAACGGGGGGTTGTTTTGGTTTTGCGTCTTTCTCCCCCGTTGTTGTCTTTAGGAGGGTCTGGTCTAGGAATCGTCTCCGACTGGACGACAGCGACCCCCTGTGGCGATGCGCGCGCATCACAGTCACGTGGCTTTTAGTGTTGGTCTTTGCGTTGTATGGTGAACATGCAAGCAAAGTCGTCTTTGGATTGAGGAAACACAAATAATGTAAGAATACATTGGATAAAAGACTTTATTTCAACAATTCCCGTAAAAAAGTCTGGAATAAACAGGGTCATTGCTGGTGTCCCGTCCCCCCCCATTAGAGGAAAAATAGAAAAATATGTTTAACCATTTATTCTACAATTACATATATAACATCAGTGGAAATGTTAAGGCACTTAATCACCAAAAAAAAAGGGCAACATTTGGTTCTCAGTTAGGAAGAAAGACACCATTACAGAAAATAATTGATATGGCAGGGACATGATAATGGAGAAATATGCAACAACAAAAAAACACAATCCTCACGTAAACCATTGTACTGCGGACAAGTGACTGAATTTTGGTCCCCCTAGTTTGAGAGAAGTGCTTGTTAAATGACAATGATGGTTTGAAATACATACATGATAGAACATTTTTGTTAACATGAGACATGACAACAATTGTGTCAGGGAGACGTCAACGGATGATGACGATTAAGAAATAGCAATGTACAACCAGAAGATGGCAGTATAGTCTCATAAATACCGTGTGCACAGTGTTTCATATGGGGGTTAACACAACTACTGAAGGCTGTTGAAAAGATTTTCAGTTGCATCCCTCTTCATATTTTTTTTATTTCAAGAAGGCTGACTTTGGTTTTCCGTGAAACTTGTAAAAAATAAAATGGTGTATACAAGGAATGGGCCATATGTCTTCCTCATTTTGACAGACCTTTGTTGAGCAGCCATGTCGAGACCTTTCTGAATAAGACTCAATTTCCACATCTACTGCATCAGAGGTTTTGCTACCTAAATAAACCCAACCTTTAATTAAAAAGCACAGTTTAAGTACATGAAATTAGAACTTGTGTGATGCAAAACAAACCATAAGTATCTCTTGAGGTTGCTTTCCACAAAAAGGGTAAAAAAATAATTCTCCATAATTTCACTTTGCAACCTAAATAAATAAAGCCAGCATCAGAGAAACACTGTCATTGTTAGTGAACCTATGTTACGAACAGCACACCAGCTGCTCTAAACTTGCATTACTCCTGTCATGCTTATATTGTTGTTGTTTTTTTGTCACACAGATGAGCTGATCCACCATTTAATCTTCCTCTGCGAGAGCTCCTATGAACATTTTTGAAACCATATGGACATGCCAAAAATGACACTATCCAGCCCTGTTGTGCATAGACCCGTCTGTATGGCATGATGCCATTATATGCTCCAATGTTTCTTTCTTTTCTCCAGTTTGTTTGTTTTTTCTTCTCCCCACAGTGACGGTTATCACAGTTCCTTGGCAAAGTCCCCACTAAAAGTCCAAATCAAGACCGGGTTTCCCTTGAGGCTTTTAAAGTCCTGCTTCCAAAATGAAGTTTTGGTTTCATTAAGAATCTGAATTGTTTTAATTTGAGCCTCGACATCTGGATCCCCCCCCCCCCCCTCCCCTTTCCTTGCGATCAACCTCCCCCCAAAAAACTACAACCACAAGAGCTCCAACAGCCCCACCGACGGGCCTCTCCGCTAGGTCTCCTCGTCCCATAGACACAGCTGTTTTTGGGGCACGTAGTAGGTGAACTGGTAGCCCTTGCTGCAGCTCTTTATGCCACACCTGTAAGGGGTGCCCTTGCCCGTGCTGTCCCGGCTGCGGCAGTACTTGAGCAGGCACGGGTACCACTCCAGTCGCAGGCTGTAGTTGCACAGGCACGGCTGCCACAGGTCCTTGGTGACGCGGCAGGGCTGCAGGCCGGGCGTGTCCGCCGTCTGCGGCAGGATTTCAAACACGGAGCCCTCCACTCCTATAGGGCGGCACAGGCAGGCAGAGATCATGTCATTGCTTGTGGTTAACACACGCACACACGCACACGCACACGCACTCGACTGCAATGACAGACGTTGATCAAGTTTAGACTGTATACAACAGGACAGAGGGAATAACATTAACGATAAGAAGAGGGATATAGCGCACTATGAAGAAAAAGTGAGGCTTTGTTATGCAAAGGAGATGATACTGTGATCACTCCGAATATAGCGGGGCCCTCTGGTACTTGGTAAACCATGACCATCAACATTGTTTCCTGCATAACAGTGCTGTCACCATATAGCAGCGCTGTCATATCGATTTGCCTCACCCTGCAATGTTTGGCGCCTTCATTGCCATTAAGATAGCGAATAGCGAAGAGCGCAAATCTGTAACTATGTACAACTAATTTATGCTAATCAGGCTTCTCTCCCCCCCCCCCCCTGAGAAATTGCAGAAAAAAACAAACAAGTTGCACTCGCAAAAAGTAATGCTATGATTTTGATCGACGGATGCAGTGTTTTTAAATAGAGCGGACAGTTTGGGGAAAATGCAAATGGTGAGAGATAAGCGAGGGAGGGGGGAAATGGCTGTCAGATAGCACAAAGAGCACAGTAATGGAGGGTAATCCTATCCAGAGCAGAGCCCCGGTGCATCTGAAAGAAACCATGGGCCCAAACTTAAACCCCCAGAGATAACACTCGTGAGTCGTATCACCCAAAGCGAGGAGTAAATAGGTGTCGAGATACACAAAGGGAGAAGACAGACAGCCAGGGAGATAAGGGGAGGGATAATACGGGCAACAGGGAGATAGAGAGAGAGAGAGCGGGAAAGATAGAAAGGGGGAGAGTGAGATGGATAGAGTGAGAGGAAGACAGATGCAGAGGGATAGATAGAGAGGGAGTCAGAAAGGGAGGGAGACGGCAAGGGAGACAGAGGGACAAGAGAAAGGGAGGGAGAGAGAGGAGAGAGGAGAGAGGGGGGGCAGAAAGAGTCCGAAAGAGGGTGCTAGCGAGGGAGACAGAGGGGAAGGGGGAGAGAAAGGGAGGGAAAGAAAGAGAAGAGTGGGGTAGGTAAAAGTAAGAAACGGGAGAGTGGGGAAGACGGAGGGGGGAGGAGAGAGCCACAGTGGGAAAAAAGGAAACCAGGCCAAGCAATTGAATTTTTTTGTCAAATCTATCAGCCACTGGCTGGTGGCAGGTGTTCATTTTGGACCCTGGACAGAGTGAGAGAGACAGAGAGAGAGCGAGAGAGAGAGAGACAGAGAGAGAGAGAGGGGGCGACACACCAAATACCACGACATCACTATGACCACAATAAAAAAGGACAAAAGCACCGTCTACAGAGGGGCTTCGCAGGGCTGACCTTTGTTCAGCCAGTGTTTGGCGTCGTCCTGGCTGGTGTAGATGGCCTCGCGGGCCTCGCTGCACACGTTGTACACGTGGGAGCTCAGCTGCCCGGCGCGACTCAGGTTCACCGCCGTGCTCATGGTCAGCTGCTCCAGGCCTCGCCGCTCCTCCGCCAATCGGATGGCCTGGGGGTTTTTCTTTAACGGAAAAGGGTAACGATAATAATATTAGCAGCGGTCAGTGAGAGTTCACGCTCGCGCGCTCGTATTCCTAGAGGCCGTCGACGCCAACGCACGCTCGAATAGCGAAGCGGATTTGGAAATGGAGGAATGCATACGTTAGCATGTGCGCCGAGACGAATCGGTTAACTTTTCCATCTCGGTTCCTCGACGCACGATTAAATGTTTCTACTGGGGCAGTAGCAACATTTCTGCCACAGGCCATTATGGTATAGCAGAGTGCATCATGCAATCAATTACAGTTTTATAAACGTATTTAGAACGGCAAAAGGCTAAACCGAAATCCCTGGGAAAATAACTACCTTCAGCTCCCACTAAAAATGCAACGGATTGTGTGGTATTTGTATAAACATATCGATAACGGTAGTAGGATAACAGAATGGTTAGGCTAGATAAGGGGGAGATATAATAGTGTGTTCCTCCGCAGAAGCGGCGGCGGCGGCGGCGGCTAGCTCACCTGTCTGAGTCGCGCCATGGACTCGCTCGGGATGATCTCATTGCGGTTGAGCCGGGAGAGGAAGCACAGTGCCTGGTACTGGTTCTGTCCTCTCTCCAGCTCCCCCAGGATCAGCGCACGGAAGATCTTCACATTCTGCAATGCACACGCACACACACACACACACACACACACGCACAGGTCAGGAGAAAATGGCTCAAATAATTCCAAGATGACAGCTACGTGCTGCAAGAGCGCGGCAGCTGGGAATTCGCAGAGGAAGAACGCCGGCCAGGTTTTTCATTTTATTTCTTAGGCCATTAGCGTGCTTAATGTAGTGCTTCTCCAGACACACACACTCCCAGCTCAAAACATGTCGAGTATGTTCAGATGTTTGAACAGACCCGATAATAAAAAAAAGGCGAAGGGCAGCGTTGTGTTTAGCTGTACGGATAGCGCTGTATCTGACAGCCTGTTGATAATTAAAGTCATCTGTCGGGGCCTGCGTGGAGTTTCCGACCCCGGCTTTTTTTTACTGTCTCCAGTCGGTTCTTTTGAGGCTCCGCACACACACACAGCCTTTCTCAAGCCCCTCGTGAAGGAAGCGGACCAGAGTGCATGTTGCCGTTGGCGAGCAGCATGCGGGGAGATCTCGCACTAAAAACAGGGTTCAGAGAGAGCGACAGCTGCATGATGGGAAAGTTTGATGAGCGCGCGCAAGGCCACAGACTCCTTTTCCCCCCATTCATCTCACCGCTCCCCCCACCTACATTTCCTTGGCCGAGACTCCAAAGACGACACGCTCGCCATCCCCCAAACACCCCTCCTCCGCTCTTCACACACCGGCTTTCGGGAGGAGGAGGAGGAGGACGGGCTCCAAGGCTCCCTCTCTCCCTGGGGCTGCAGCAGGATCTCCTGGACGGCTCGGAAGTGCCAGAGAAGACCCTTTGTTCTAGTCCTCCCCCTTTGCTCAAAACTTCCTGTATGCAAAAACCATTCCCAAGTAAGCGGGGAAACAATGGATATCGCCTGAGGTGGGGTGTAGCGTCCCTCCTCCTCCTGTTGCTTAATTACATAGACTTTCAAGTCGGTCCCTAAACCCAAACTAGAGGACAACCTTGCAGGTTTCATTGCTAAAACCGGGATGGAAACAATTTGTTAAAAACCTGCATTGCAGAACCAATACAAAGTCTCTAGGGCGGCCCTTCATATCGGGGCGGCGACATGAAGCGCATGTGTGCTTGTAAACACTGTCATACCAGCAACACGTGCACTATCATTAAAATGTTTAAACAAAGCTCGCTGTGTATCCTTAATTGAACCCATCTTGTGGACCGAGCGCACGTTCGATAAAATGGGAGAGGGGAATCCCAGGGGGAGAGCATCATTTCCAGTAAAGATTTAAAGGGGTGTAAGGTTTGTTAGCTGCCGTTCTAGCTAACTAACTCGCGTTTTGAAATCCCCAGACGATTGGGAAGGTGGCGAGATCTCCGATCGGCCGGTATCGCGAGACTACTCGTCAGCGTGTTCCTTTTCTTCCCCGCGAACGACGTCTGACTGAAAGAGTGACTCGCACACGGAAGGCGCATTGCGCAAGCCAATCACGCAATAGCATCTGAACTTTGGAAGACAAATTGGAATCGCAAGAGCCAATATTGATTTATGGGCACTAATGCAACGATAGCCTTTGGGATTTCCAGTTCCACTTCCATCGTTTTTTGCATGAACACACACACACACACACCACACACACACACACACACACACACACACGTAACCACCAGAGACAGCGCCACAATATTTACCTCAGTGACTGATCTCGCATGCTGTGATTGCAATGCAGTGCTGGAGCTTTCAAAAGAGATCAAACAACGGTTGATTAAAGAGCTTGTCAAGAGGAGATGTGAATATATATCACAGTGGGTCGTCACTAACCGCCGCAGACATGTAGCCGAGAGAGAGAGAGAGAATATAACCGAAGCAGAGACAGCTTAAAGAGAAAGGTATTTTACATACACACTTTATCAGCCAAAAGAATACACTATAAACTAAAGGCCATAAGTTGAGGACCTCCCATATAGTAGACACATGGCGCTGGATGTGCATGTGTGTGTGTGTTTGCAAGAGGGGTGGGAGGGGAGGGAGAGAAAGAAGGAGAGAGAAAGAAGGAGAGAGAGAGAGAAAGCGAGGCGAGGGAGGAAAGAATAGGGAGGGTGTGCATGTCAAACGCACGGATTGCCCCAAGGCTTTCTGGGTAATTATAGAGGAGCTAGGTGGCTCCACCGACTTTGTTTCACTGTAAGCTAGTCAATAACAGCAAAGACGCCAGTACCTGTTACACTACTTTTCTCTCCAGCACTGCTGTGTGTGTGTGTGTGTGTGTGTGTGTGTGTGTGTGTGTGTGTGTGTGTGTGTGTGTGTGTGTGAGAGTGTGTGTGT
>JAOPJH010000045.1:9887584-9899577 GCA_027122575.1 Merluccius polylepis
TGTGTGTGTGTGTGTGTGTGTTTGTGTGTGCATGTGTGTGCGCGTGTATGTGTGTGTGTGTGTGTGTTTGTGTATGTATGTATGTATGTGGTGTGGGAGACAAATCATGTGAAATTGGGTATGTATGAATGCGTGGTATGTGTGCTTGCATGTATGGACAAAGGAGAGCGGGAGAAAAAAAAAGAGAGATAGAGGGTACTTGTGAATGCATGTGAAGCTTATTGTTGTCCCCCACCTCCCATCCCATCCCTCCCTCCCTCGCTTCCTCCCTCTCTCCCTGACTTGAGCGATGGTGTGTGTTAATGTCGTCTAGTCAGACCCACTTCCCCTTCCTACACTCCTGCATCTCAACCGTGTTCCTTCCATGCTTGTGATGCAGGGCACCTACTCTGACCTGCCCGGGGGTGCGGATGTTCAACACTGTCGTCCATGCGAGGCGGGCTGGTTCTGTGGGCAGGAGGGTCTGTCCCGTCCCCAGGGTCTCTGTGATCCTGGATACTACTGCATCTCCGGAGCGACCACCGCCTCCCCAGTACGACGCGAACGACGATCAGTCAATTCATAATTACAATACATACGCACATCCATCCATTGTGGTTTGAGCATGAGTGCACAGTTCTGACTTGTACATATAGCTGCAGCTATGACTTTATCTTTATCGATAACTATAGGCTATAGTCTCACTAAATGTGTGAGACTATACAGAGACTATACACTATTCAAAATCTTAAGACATTGACATCGTTAAGATGTCAATGTTTTTTATTTACTTGGCTACGAAACGGACTCCTAGAAAAATATGACTTCCCTATGCTTGTTTTTGTTGTTGTTTTTAATTGTGTTTTCTTAGTTTTTTCTGTCTGCAACTGTAATGTGTTTTGTATTTATGCTGAAAAGGACTCTTCTGGTTAAATAAAGTTTAAATCACCTTGAGTAACTATTGAGAAAGGATAATCATTTACAATGATTACAAGATACAGGATCAAATTAATTAACAAAAGTCACTTTTGCCTAACAGATAGGGATGCCCTCTGGGGACGTGTGTCAGATGGGCTACTTCTGTCTGGGGGGAACCAGGCACCCCCACCAGCACCCGTGTCCGGTCGGGACCTGGGGCGACACCCTGGGAGCCCGGGACCTGTCTTCCTGCATGCCCTGCCCTCCGGGACGCTACTGCAACCGCACGGGCCTCAGCCGGCCGTCTGGGGACTGCCACCCTGGTACCGATAGAGAAAGTCAAAGGATTACAAGATACACTTGCTTTTAACTACGCGTTTGTGTGCACATGATGTCCATGATGGCTGCCTACACTGTAGGGGCAGTGTAGGCAGAACGAGAGAAACATAACCCACCATTGTCATGATGTGCATGATTTAGGGGCCTTACATACCATCGACGATGCCGCCGCTGTCGCTTTTTCTTGATTATTGTTTACGCGAAGTACATTGGCAAGTATGTGAACTATGGTTAAAAAGCAAGTCTATCTCTAGCCTCAGGATTCATTCAACTCAAAACAAAATGTGTTTTGTTTCAGAACACATTTTTATATGCTACATGAAATCTATTTTAAATCGGAGATTCTGATGAGATGAGTTGGTAGATTCATTAGATAGTCAGTGTTTTAAATGCACTTTTCATTATCGGTATTGCATGATTATGATTGATCACGGCATTGTGACCGTTTGATTCGTAGGGTACTACTGCACGGGAGGGGCGGTGTCCCCTGCGCCCTCTGATGGAGTCACGGGAGACCGATGTCCCGCTGGACACCACTGTCCCACGGGCTCCGTAGCCCCAGAACCCTGTAGCGATGGGACCCACGCCAACTCTACTGGTAGGTAACCAGTGAACCCAAAACCTCTCTGTTTAAAGCTCTTTCCTGGTTTATGCCTACCTCTCAAAATGTACCTCTGTGTTGTGTTGTTTCCCTTGTTAAGCACTTTATACGTTAAACTTTGTATCATTGTATTCTCAAAGGCATCTCAGTGATTCCGATGTTTACTCTTTTGCAACTAACGTCTTGTTTCTGTTGTGTGGTTCCGCTTGCGAAGCACTCTGTACTGCTGTTTTGCACTAAAAAGCGCCCTTTAAATAAAGTTTGATTTGTTGTGATTGTATTAGTGTAACCTTTCTACTCCAGGCTCTGCAGAGTGTGCAGACTGCCCGCCAGGGACCTACTGTCTGTCTGGGGAAGGAGTGCAGCGCTGCCCTGCTGGACATTACTGTCTGGGGGGTGGCGTGGAAGGCATTCTGCCCTGCCCTCCCGGTACCTACAGCCCTCAGCTGGGCCTCAGCCAAGTGGAGCAGTGCCTCATTTGTCCAGCAGGTGACAGTAATGGTCCACACATCAGACACGGAGCCACTGTTCTGTTCTTGTCTGGTCTGTCTGGTTTGTGTGTCTGTCTGTCTGTGTCTCTGGTTTGTCATGTCTGTCTCTGGTTTGTTTGGTCTGTTAGTCTGTGTATGTGTGTGTCTATCTTCATCATGGTTTAACTGATGTGTCTGTCTGTGTCTTATTTGTTTGGTCTGTCTGTATGTCTCGTTTGTCTATCTAGTTTGCCTGTCTTGCCTGTCTGCCTGTCTGTCTGTTTGTCTGCCTGCCTGCCTGTCTCTCTGTCTGTCTGTCTTTCTCTGTAGCTGTTTTTTTCTTGCTGTGTTATGTTGTGCTTTTGTCCTTAGGGATGTTCTGTGATGACTGGGGTCTGTTTGAGCCCACTGGGCCCTGTGCAGCTGGTTACTACTGCCTGGCAGGTATACTATATAATATATATGTATAATATGCAGCGCACCAGATGTCCTCTGACACAATGTGAAATACGCTGTTTCACATACAATGTGAAACAGCGTAGCATCTCAGCAGTGTAAGCAAGCATCTCTATTGTCTGCTCGTGCGACCCAGGCCATTATACGTCACCGTATACACTGTGTGTGTGTGTGTGTGTGTGTGTGTGAGATTGTGGTGTTCACCCCGGCATTGATTTTGTCCCTCCAGGGATAAACTTCGGGAACCCAGATGGAAACTACAGCACGGGAGTTGGCGGTGCGTGTCCACCGGGGATGTACTGTCCGGAGGGCACCGAGCGCCCCGTGCCTTGTCCCCGGGGAACCTACTCCAACAGGTTGGTTTTTTGGAGCCAGAGCCATGAACACCGCCAGGGGTTAGGGGTCCAATTCCTGCTGGACTCCCGCTGGCCGAGAATGTACCCACACTGACAGCCAGCGTCATGCCGGGGACAGACTACATTTGTGAGAGACCACGCGCGTAACGACATGTGAGGATACATCTTCACAAGTGTGTCCCTGTGGTGTGGAGTGCACCGATGTGGAACCCACGGGCCAAAATGGCCCACCACACACTAACCGAATCCATTCCCCAACCACTCCGATTCCAGACTCTCAAAACGTGACGTGAGCATAAACCATGGATGTAATCCAACACAGTGGACGACGCTTGGTGGTTATAATCGCATTGACGGTTATAGTTGATACATCCATGGTTATCGTTTTATTTTCTATAGAGAGTTGGAAGGGAGTGACCTCAGCGAACCTAGCGGTTGTATCCGGTTGTATCATTTTAGTGCTAAGCTTAATTACCACAGAGCGCAATACTTCGGTTTCACTTAATGCACTGGAGATGAACCATGTAGGGCTTGTATCTAAAAAAACAAAACCGGGACAAACACCATGACCCCTAACTATTTTAATTTCCAAGCGAGACTCGGTCACCCTGAAACGAGAAACATTCCTGGAGATTTTATTTTGGATTTAAACGTCAGACATAAAAACAAATGTTTGCACCTAGCGCTCTCAGATCATATCGCGGAGCACCTCCCTGCAGGATTCGATCGGGCCGCGCTGCTTTCTGAAGTTGGAAATATTAAACATGTTTGATGTTATCGGGGGGCCGCCCCGACAAGCTTTTTCCAGCAAATCCAAGGGCTTCAGATTGAATCTGTAAACAGCGCACACTACGAGATAATAGGGAACTGAGGGTCGGCACCGACCATCCCCCGACCCAGTTTTTCCCCCCCATTGTCGGGAGGGGCCAAATCGTATGCAGCATAAGACTGCTTTTGGATAAAAGCGTCCACCAATATATATATATATATATATATATATATATATAGGACTTCATCAAAGAGAAGGGATAATAGTAGGGGCGAACACAGGTGTGTTTCATGGTGTTAATTATGGGCACTGGCATGCCTACAGATCCATAATTAACTTAATGAGCTACATCTGCTTTCGCCCCCTACTATCACACCTCTGTGGTAAAGGCCTAATGGCCCCCAAACAAAACACGAAAAATCCCTGGATTCCATCCATGTAAACCATGAAACATGTCCATGTACGTGCGCCTGTGTATATGCGCATGTACATGCATGTATCTGTGCGTGTGTGTACGTGCGTGTGTTAGCACGCGTGTGTACCGCGCACTTGTCTGTGCATGTGGCCAATGCGTGTCCCTACATGTGTATCTGTGTGTGTGTGTACGTGCGTGTGTCCGTTTATGCAGGTTTCACCTGACAGAGCGCTCCGGCTGCGTCCCGTGTCCGTCGGGCCGGTTCTGCGGAGCCGAGGGTCTCACCCGGCCGTCAGGACCCTGCCAGGAGGGCTTCTATTGCTCTGGGGGTGACGCAACACACACTGGTAGGAAGGAGGAACACACACACACACAGTGTGTGTGTATGAAGGCATGGTGGAGCGATGGAGCATCGGAAGGGGCGGTGCTGTCGACCCGCAGCCGCCAGGGACCTGCCGTTTGATCAGCTGGTATCGCAGTTTGCATGGTCTCCTTATGTGTGTGTGTAGGGGTTCACTCCCACATCTAAAAGACATGTTTTTAGTTAAGCTAATTGGAGAGCCTGAGTTGCCTGTGAAGCATGACTAATGTGTGTATGCGGTGCACAACCCTGCATACACACACACACACCCACAAATTGTTTTACCGCTGATAAGATGGGTAAAGAAGATGGATGGTGGGCCTTTTGTTCTTTTCAGAAGAATAAAAAAATCAAAGCATGCTGCGTTAAAGTGAATGTAATACAGTTGACATTCGCCTTCACTTGATGGAATTGGATGCGGTTGCTTTGCAGTTCACGTCCAAGGTGCTAACTTTCTTAGGTTCGTTTTCACATTAGGTAGGATTGCTTCGTATCTTGCCCCCCCCCTCCACTCCCCACGCCGCTCAGTTTTTGTTACACGAGTAACGTTGCTCCACACCCGAGTACACCTGCGTATCACACAGCGGCTGTGATGCAGTGGGTGGCGGTATGCGCCTCGTTGGTTTGCGAGGAGCCAATAAACACAAAGAAGACGAAGAGTACGCTCCAATCGGATTCAAGCGTATTTCCGAAGTGAACGGGGGTTATTCCCAGTCGTCGAAGGTGTCGAATTCAAGGTTTTTTTGTTCACAAGCTGTGTTTAGCACGTCAAAGGACAAAGCCAGCCTGTACTCTATTCAGAGAGGAGACGTACACAATAGGACGTTTGAATAAGAGGTCTAAACACAAGCCGAGAGCTTAGTGTTTTCCGCAGTGTAGCGCTAGAAAAGCGGTCTCGCTTTCGTGCTCTCCAACACGGGGTTATTATAACACACCTAGAGTATCAGAATGCCTCATCAGGTCGCTATTGTTAATTCCTTCGGCTGTTATGTAAATATTAACTCGAGTTACATGGTTCTTGTGTATTTCAATTAAATTGCTCCATGCGGTTCAGGGGGGTGTGGGGGCTGAATTAATATTTTTTGGCATAATCAGTATGTTATGAATAATCACTTGAGGGGGGAACTGCATTGATTCATTTCGGGAGACACCCATGTGTGTCTTTTTCACGTTGAGCTGTTTAATTGGAGAACATCATTATTTGATTTGCATGAAACATGTTTCCCCCCCACAGACCGTATCGTCTTTCCTTTTTTGCATCTCTCCAGGCCCGGACGGGGATGGGGGTCTCTGCCCGTCAGCGCATCACTGTCCCGGGGGCAGCGCCAGCCCCGTGCCCTGCCCCGCCGGGACCTACACCCACCTCAGGGGTCAGACACGCTGTTCCCGCTGCCCAGCCGGTTACTACTGTCCCGAGAAGACCGGGAATTTCACCATGTTTCCGTGTCCTGCTGGGTTCTACTGCCCTGATGGTAAAACCACCCCCCTACCCCCCCCCCCCATCCACTCCAGTCCAGTTGTAACAAACACCTTACAACTGGGATCTGAAGGGCTGGAAAAGTCTTTCAGAAGTCATTGCTCCGTTGCGGTTGCGCCCTGCGATCGTCTAGCTGGGATTTCACTCGCGCGGCCGTACCTCGGGGTGAGGATAATTAGCGGATCCAGATGGTGGACTCTAAACGCTCAAGATGGGTTTCTTTTGTACCACTAATACGTCTGCGGAATTGGGATCAATTTGAGTGAACATATGCTTGATTTAGTTTTTTTTATCGCTGGATCAGATTGATCTGTATGAACCATGTAATTCTGTATTCACGAGATAGGTGGGACCAACGTGCAGTGTATTACATACATACTTTTCATAACCTTTTATTCTACAAAAAAACATAGCATCTTACCCTAGCTAAACCTAAACCTAACAATTACACTAAACCTAGCAATTATGGTGCACTTAGGAACTTGTTCGATTGACGTCCTTGCTGTACCGACAGTGATATATTGCTGTTTTACTTTCTACTGACAAGTCTACTTATTGCGTTATTGCTTTGGACAAAAAGCATCTGCTAAATGGCCCTAAATGTAAATAGAAATGTCAAAAAAAATAGATACAAACTGTGATTATAAACCTATCCCCTTCTTCCAACCATTCCCTGGCAGGCACGAGGCATGCTGCCCAGTACCCCTGTCCGCGTGGCTACTATAACCCCGAGTCCATGACCCAGAGCCTGGACAGCTGTTTGCCGTGTCCCCCCGGACGCTACTGCGAGAAGGAGAGGCTCACCGAAGTCTCTGGGAAATGCAAGGCGGGTCGGTAGCAGCAGTTTATCCTTCCTTTTTGTTTTGTCGACCTCCCCTTTTTTCATTCACCAGATGCTCTGAGGTGTTCTGCATAATAGCTTTCGTCTGCTGTTTAACCCCCGTGTTCTGAATAATGGTTTTTATTAGTCTATGAATAAATCAAGAGGTATTATATAATCCCATACCGATAAGTGTGGGATGCCTGTAGATGTACCCATTTTTAGAAACACAGATTAGGTAAAAGTCCTCAGAGTCTGGTTATTGTATTTATTTGTTGTCTAGACCTTTGACCTTTTTCCCCCCTTTTGCTGTAAAAAAAAAAAGCCACGCATTTAATCCTCTGAGTCTGATTATTGTATTTATTCATTATCTAGATCTTTGACCTTTTTGGTCAAACCAATGCCTCACATTTTCTTGTTGTTGTTGTTATTGTTGTTGTTCTGCGGTTCCTGACCGCCAGGTTGGTTCTGTGTGTCGGCGGCGTGGAACTCCCACCCCTTCGACCTGGACAACTACACCAACGCCAACTGCCTGTGCCCCGCTACGTCCACCGGAGGGCGGTGTCAGGCGGGCTTCTACTGCCCGTCCGGCAGCGCCGAGCCGCTGTCCTGTCCGCCCGGGGCCTTCTGCAACATCTCTGGTAGTACAAAACAGACACCGACTGGTCGTCCAATGGGTTCTCTATAAATGGTTAATGCGGTGTCCTTTGGCATGCGTTATAAAAGTGGTGCCGTTCATTATTTCTGAGGGGATGCATATTTGATGCTTATTAGTGATGCAAAAAAGTTTTTAAAAGTTGTAATATATTTTCAAAGTCTGTGCCAACTACTTACCTAACTATATTTGCACCAGGCCTGGCGTTACCCACGGGCCCCTGCGCCGCTGGGTTTTACTGTGTGGGCGGAGCCACCAAAGCAAGGCCAAAGGACGGCGGGACGGGCAGCGTCTGTCCCCCGGGGACTTACTGTGGTGAGGGTCTGCAGTGGTGCCCCTGAACGTGCCTCATTAGCCAACAAAGTTTTTAAGTACGGCCACGTTTCTGGTTTCCAAAAAGCACACTGGAAGACTGAAAATCAGCTTGGGTTCTTGATGATTAAAGAACATATGAATGAACTAGCTTAAATGATGTACCACGCGTACTCTGCACGACTCTTGGTTAAATCCCAAATTATACATTTTTAAATACCTCTTGTTAATCCAAAAGTTTGGCTTTCATTTAATATATGTATCGTCTAAGCTAGGCACAGTGAGAAAGGTAAAAACAGCGTTTTACGTATTGCTGGCATTGATTGGTGTTGGCGGTTTCCAGAGAAAAGATTATAGCTTGCATAGTGTCCAACTCATGCAAATCAATGCTGCAACTTGTCCTACAATACAGTAAAATGTCATTAGAACATTATATACACACTGTCTGCAGTTGAAGGCTCTGGAGAACCAGAGCTGTGTCCAGCAGGGACCTTCTCCCCAGCGGCGGGCCTGTCTAGCGAGGCTGGCTGTCAGCCATGTACTGGCGGCTTCTACTGCACAGAGCCAGGACTCACCACTCCCACCGCACCCTGCAGCCAAGGTGACCTAACCCCAGGGTTTGGTTGGCAAATAAACAGCTTTTTTTGCCAACCAAACTTTTTTTTTTTCCTTCTCCTGATATTACTATTTTTTATTTATTTATATAACTTTTGTTTCTGCTTTGCTTATCACTACCATTATTTGTCTGCTAATTTTTTGCATATATATTGCACTCATACCATCCCTAGAAGGAGGGATCTCTCTTCTGTGTTCCTTCTTAATGTTTCTCGTCTTGGATTTGGGGAGTTTTTTCCTTGGCCCTTTAGAGGGGTTAGGTTTAGCGGGTTTCGTATAATGTGTGACTCTTTTGAGACTCTACCTCTGGCTAAGGGCTGGCTGAACTTAACTTGATGTTTAAAGGTTACTGGTGCCCGCCTGGCCAGCGGCTGGCTACGGCCCTACCGTGCCCGGCCGGTCACTACTGTCCGCAGGGTAGTGCAGCCCCGCAGCCCTGCCCCGCAGGAACCTACCAGGCTCTGGATAAACAAGCCAACTGTACAGTCTGTCAGGCAGGTAGGAGCTACCCACACAGACGCATATTTTAAATTAATTTCATTATTTTATTTTGTTCACTTTGTTTGGTGTCACTTATTTTCCCCTGGGTAGTTCATTAAATTCAATTTAAGCAGGTGTCTTTCATTATTTTTGATGCCGAGGTTTACTGGCATTTTATGAATACTTCAGAGCTTCTTCAGAGACACAGTGCCTTACAGTGAATTCAGACACGTCATTAGGGAAGGTAGGTAGGGTGTTAGTTATCTTGCTCTAGGATGCCTAAAGGTAGGCTGTGGACATTGGGGATCGAACCCAGTACCTTGATTTTTGGAGTCGAACACCCGGGCCATTAGACTATCCTGCCCCTACACGACAGCTCATTAAGTTTTCTGGCATTTTAAAGTAAGCTTCAATGCATCTGCATGTCTTTGTTCCAGGCTACTACTGTGACCTGAGCCTGGGCCTGGCCAATGTGTCTGTGGTGAGACCCTGCCCTAAAGGACATTACTGTCCAGCAGGAACCTCCCGCTCCACCCAGAACCCCTGTCCCGTCGGCTCCTTCAACCCCAGGGAGCACGCAGACAGCCTAGCAGGATGCCTGCCCTGTCCCCCTGGTCAGTATTGTCCTACTGTAGGACGCGCTACGCCTGCAGGTAAGACTGAGGATATCTAGTCTATGCTGTTCTACTCTACTCCTATTCCATGCTATTCTATCTATTTGTTTTGCTATTTTTGTATTTTTATTATGTAAGTGGTGATATATATATATAATGGGTCCATTGTGGAGGTTCTGGAGAACCGGAACTGAAAATATAATTCAATTAAATTACTTACTGTTGTATTTTATTATAAGGTCTTCTATTCTATTCTACTCTATTCCTGTGTTTTTCTTGTTGTGTCTAAATTATTTTGCATTTCAATTGCATTTCTATGCTAATCCGCTCTATTCCATTCCATTCTGTTCTCTCCTCCTCCACCCAAGCGTGACTGGATGTGTCTAAATAAGTCGGTGGCTGCCAGTCGTGAAATATAATTGCGCCTCAGATTCGATAAGTGCTGCAGCAACTGTGTGAGCTGCTGAACACATGCTGTCACCCCTCTGTTTTAGGCCCTTGCCAGGCAGGGTCGTGGTGCAGGAAGGGAGCGTTCAGCCCCAGTCCCTTGGATGGAGTCTCAGGCGTCCTGTGTCACCCTGGTCAATACTGCCCTGCAGGTCACTGGCTCTCACATGAATCAATACTTTTATGCTGTATAAATGCATAATGAACCGCCCCCCCCACCATTACGTCTATATTATTGTTACTGTTGTTATTTTTCAAAGCATTATTCTGCGTAATGGTTGAGATCAATGGGGTCAACTAATACAGCATTATGTTACAATCATTATTGATGTAACTTCATGCATTAGAAACCCATAAAGGGGATGGAAAATGGAGCTGAGAATGTTTACTTAAAAGAGCGCAGTTTCACTGTTATTTCCCTCATTTATTGTCTCTTAACAGTGTCTGTTACATGTTGCCCCCTTCATAAATAAAATATTCAGATCGTCTCATTAGAGTCTGATCCCATTTCTTTCGCTTCTGTGCCACGGGAAAAAGAAAAAAAGAAAGAAAGATAGAGAGAGAGAGTTCTCCACCATTTCCATACTATTGGCAACCTCTCCACACCGCGTATCCTTCCACCACCCGTAATGAATGCGTCACCTGCAGCCCTCTTGTACCCTCGTTTCCATAAGTCTCAGTGTATGTTGCTTTTTGTGTCTTTACTCCAGGCACCCTAGCTCCTGTGGCTTGCCCTGCAGGCAGCTGGTCCAACAGCTCAGGCATGCGTAGCCAAGGCGACTGCACACCTTGTTCTGGGGGGCACTATTGCAATTCTGCCGGTCTCACTGCACCCACGGGACTCTGCAACGGAGGGTACAGCCGCGGATACCATACGCGCCAAAAAATAATAGTAGACATTGTGGACATAAACTTTAAGACAAACATGTTGTGCGATGTAGATTTGGGTCCACCATCACCTTTACGTTTGCCTTACTTATTTACATACATACAATAATACATACATATGTATGAACTATTGATATTTACCTACTATTACTATTTACTTTACTATTTACTTTTGAGTAATTTAGCAGACACTTTTTATCCAAAGCGACTTAAAGTTCATTCTTAGATATTCTTGGACATACGTAGATATATGTCAGACATCTGTCATTCAGATGCAGGTTAGCATCTTGCTCAAAAGATGCCTACAGGTAGACATGGGAGTGGAACCCAGAACCTTTAGGTGTTTAGTCAAACAACCTAGCTGTCCTTCCTGGTTGTATACACTGTCATCATCGACATCGTCATCACCATCATCGTCCTTGCAGGTATTTCTGCGTTGAGGGAGCCGTCACGTCCACTCCTGCAGACGGCGCTACAGGAGGCTCCTGTCCCCTTGGTCATTACTGCCCCGCCGGGGCGGGACGTCCCGTGCCCTGCGCCCCCGGGACGTACGCGGCCGCAACGCACGCTACCGAGTGCGAGCCCTGCAACCCGGGCTGGTACTGCGTCTCAGGCTCCCGGCAGCTCTGTCCTGCAGGTCGGTTGTTGCGATGAAACAGTTGAATTTGCATAGGTCTTAAATATTTAAGACCTATGCAAATTACTGTCGGGAGAGAAAAAGTATTAAACCTCAAACCAATAAATGTCAAATGCTCATGCTTTTAATGTGAAACAGATATTTATAGGCCTCCCCCCCCCGTCATGCACAGGCCATGTTGACCACTGTGTTATTGTCAGACAAGCAGCACTGCTATATATAAACAATTCCACATTAAATAGGTATTAAAAAGAAAATGAAAACTGGTTGAAACCTAGCCTGGCTCCGCCCACCTACGTACTTCCTTTCAAATTTGATTTCACTTCAGTACTAGGTCTGGCCATTCGGCTATGTTATAGCGATTTCTTTTCCCCAAAATCTGCG
>JAOPJH010000045.1:9908902-9923081 GCA_027122575.1 Merluccius polylepis
GAGAGAGAGAGAGAGAGAGAGAGAGAGAGAGAGAGAGAGAGAGAGAGAGAGAGAGAGAGAGAGAGAGAGAGACCTCTCTCTACCTTTTATTCATCCATCACTTCACCCAGCTGTTAGTCTATCACAGTGGGGAGGGGTGTGTTTGACCTTTGTGACCTCCTGACTGTGTGTGTGTGTGTGTGTGTGTGTGTGTGTGGTACAGAGTGCCAGTGCCCGCCCGGCCACGCATGCCCACATGGTTGTGCTGAACCGGCGGTATGCAGCCCTGGATCATTCCAGTCTTCCTCTGGACAGTCCACCTGCGACGCCTGCCCACCAGGTAAACCAGCAGCTCAGACGTACACACCGAGGACACACAAGGTTAACAGGAGGAACCAAAGGCTTTTTGGGAGCGGTGGGACTGACTGGAATTTAAATTGCCCGGTCTAGGTTTCTACTGTATGGAGGGTGCATGGCTGCCTACTCCATGCCCGCCAGGCAGTGTGAGTCCATTATCTAACCGGACGACCCCCGGTGACTGCTCCCTGTGCCCCTCCGGCTCCTTCTGCAACAACAGCGGTCTGACCCAGCCGTCTGGACCCTGTAGCCCAGGTTTTACTCTCCCATCTCGACTCGTTATGTTCTGGGGTGAAAGCCATCGCTTTATTTCGTGTGTAGTAGCGTCCCTTTGGAACTAAAAATAGATGAGCCGCTGTGTTAGCGTAGCTTTGCTCGAATATCCCTGCCCTCCACCACGCTGTAATGTATAAATAGCATCCTAACCTTTTCGTCTTTCCAACCTTTTTCTAGGTCATTTCTGTATTCGGGGAGCCAGCGAAGCTTCCCCTGTCTCCCAGCCTTATGGAGATCTGTGTCCAAAGGGTCACTTCTGTCCTGAGGGTAGCGCATCTCCCAAGCCCTGCCCCGTGGGTAGCTACCTCCAGGAGACCGGGGCGTCCTCCCCTACCAACTGTCTCCCCTGTCCCCCGGGGAAACACTGCCCCAGTGCTGGAGCTCACCGGCCCACAGGTTGGCTGGATAAACCGAACGTTCACAAGCTATTTCAATCAAACACACACCCATGCACACATTTTGTCTCACTAAAGCCCCAAAACACATGGAGCACATATTTTTATATTTGTAAAGAAATAGAATCATATTGTTATAATGAAGCAAAGCGTCATTGTAGCGGGGGATATGTTTTTTTAGCTTACTTTATAACGAGCTGAAGTTTATTTTGGACCCGATGACATTATGTTGCGTCTGTCCCGACACGGCTGTGTGCTTTGGGTATTACACTGATAACTAATAAATGTGTGTTTTTCTGGGTGTAGGTGCTTGTTTTGCAGGGTTTTACTGTTTTGGAGGTGCAGATAGCCCCGCGCCCCGTGCCAATTCATCCTTGTTCAGCTGTCTGTTTGGGGCATTGGCAGCTAATACCACAGCACTGGAGCCCAACTTATGGACCTCCAATCATTCCTGTTTCAATAGCGCTGATGTCTGCGGTAAACGACACTAGCTTCCCTCAGATAATGCACCAATACACAGAGTGAAGCCTGTTTTCAGACAGTTTAGATAAAGCAATGAATAATGCAATACCTAACCGCCAGATTTGTTTTCTTTTTTTAACCTTTATCTTGCCGTCAAAAACATTCCCACCTCAAAAAACCGAATCCATATTTATTTATCGTCATTGCATTTAAATTAAGTCTGTGATGAGGTCGGTCAAGTGTCTCGGGTTGTGGGAAGTAAGATGTGATCAGTCATCGTTGAATAATGTTAGAGGAAGAAACTAATCCTGTGTTCCCTGAACCTATTTGACCTGACAGATCCAGCGCACGGCCGGGCGAACGAGACCATCTGGTCGATGGGGATTTCTGACCTGCTATCGAACCAGTTGGTGCCCTGTCTGAAGGCCTCTGCTCCTGGTTCCATTACACACAAGGGAGACATTTGCCCCAGAGGTCCGTATGTCCTGACCCATGTTCATATCTAATAAATAATTAATACGTTATTGATATACGTTATTATTTTGATTGCCATTAAAAAAGTAGAAAGAAAATGACCAGAAGCGGAGGTTTTAATCAGGAATGAATATATTGGCAGACATAACATTGCCTGCCATATATATCCAATGCTTAAATATAGGTTTAGTTATGAAATGAGATTTATTCACACACTACTTGCCACACAGCCTTCCCCACAAACTTCATCAATCTTGAGTTCAAGTCAAGTCAAGTCAAAGTTTACTTGTATAGCACATTTGAAATAACCAGGGTTGACCAAAGTGCTGAACAGGCTTAAAATATAAAAGTAAATAACAAGTTACAGTTACAGTTACTTATTTGATAGACAACATTCAAATCTAATCCCAAGCTGTATTCGTGTTTTACTGTGAACATAATATTCCGAAACTCTGTATGATATCCAATACTACTTCAGGAAAAGCCGCCTCTCGTGTGCCGTGTCTATCTAGGTTTCTATTGTCCACCCGGGTCTGCCTACCCACTGCCCTGTGACGCCGGCTCCTACTGCAACACCACGGGTCTGGCTGCCCCTGCGGGTGTCTGCGGGGCGGGGTACCACTGCCCCAGAGGCTCCATGGACCCCCACGCCCGGCCCTGCCCCGCTGGCCACTTCTGTCCCCAGGGAAGCCCCCTGCCTCTCCCCTGCCCCGTCGCAACCATCCAAGGTACGAAGAGAGTCGTAAAGGGGAGCAGTGAACCCAAAATCTTTTTTCTTTTTCTTTATTTAAAGGTACAATGTGTAAAATTTAGTGGCAGCGGTGAGGTTGCAGATTACAACAAACTGAATACCGTGTACTTGTGTACTCGTTGAGATTTGGATAGTTTCACCAATGTACACATATGGAAAGCCACCTGTATACAGTATGTGGGTTACATTCACACTGGGGCTCCACTGGCAGTATCTTTCTAACTTAAAAAAAACACTTTCAGACGCCATAATCTGCTCTATAGATGTGATTATTTTAATACACCACCACAGTAGTGCTATGCTGCTATAAATGTCACATTCAGTTTAGAAAGTGGGACGTTCCTGGCGGGAGCTAATTTAGAGCGTGAATATCTGTTGAATATCCAATATAATTAACTTGATAAAAAACAAGCACTTTCAAACTAGATAAAGTGCTATTGAGATTATCTTAATACACCACCACAGTAGCGCTATGCTGCTATAAATCTCATTATTTAGTTTTGATGTCGGGACGTCCCTGGCGGGGGGACATTATTGTAAAACGTATTGAACGCGGGGTAACTCCACCCCCCCCGGGCCAGCTACTAAATGTTGGCGAACAAACCTATTTTAGTCAATATTAACTACAGCCGTTCTGGGCTACTGACTAGAAACATGGCGGTGCAACATGGCGGCCTCTGTGGAAAGGGACCCACTCCCGATGTAGATATAAACGGCTCATTCTAAGTGAACGAAAACACAACGGTTATTATTTTCAGGTCATTATACACCAATTAAAACATACTTGAATGAATATTATATTCCATTTCTGCCCAGAGATGCCACTTCATTCTACACATTGTAACTTTAAACATGGTAACTTGACTTATATCAACATAGTAATCTATGCCATTTTGTCACTGTTAATAAAATAAGACAAGGAGGACTTTCGTGACATCGAAGTGCCTTTTTGGATACACTTCGACGTCACGATGAAGGGACACCGGTGGCGAGGTGTGTGTGGACGTGCGTAGCTCCATCTGGGCAGCGGTTGATGTTGATGTCCATGTCCGAGAGAGGGTTAAGCTTCTCGGACACCTATAGTGTAACGCCACGGTGTGTGGTGCATTTCATACATACAACAACGCTCATTATAACGCTCATATACAAACGACATACTTGTTTTAAAAAAGTAGGCCTATCACAAAGTTTGCGTGAGTCGTAACCATGGGGATAACACATCCCTGCTCTATCCTAGAACTCTTAGCCCAAAAGGCATTTTTTTAAATCTCATAGTGTTTGAATTCGAGCTGAAACGGGGGGTTTACTTACACTTTAATAAGTCATAACCACAAGGTGGATAATGGTTCCCTGTTTTTATTGTGAAGCATAAGCACTTGCCGTATGAAGGAAGATGAAAGCAACTGTGTCAGATACTGCCTGGCCTAAAGGCAGATCGGGTAGGATGTAGGTCTCGGCTTTGTCTTTGCATTTGTTTATGATACGCGAAAGATGAATAATTAAGAAGCCGCAACACGCAACAGAAGCGTAGCGCATTTCTTTCTTCTGATGGTGTAACATCCGTTTGTATTCTGTTCCATTGTCCTTAAATGAACCGGGGTTAAACTTTCCTGTTCAGAAATGCATGGAAAATATATTATAAAACAATATTTTTGTTCTCCCTGGGGTGGCTATAAATAATTACAATTACAAAGTGGTTCAGTGTCATAATCATGTTCATGTTAGCTGATGAGAAACTAAAAAATCCCATTAAATTTAATGTACAAGAGCCTGTTGGGGGAGGTAGACGTTCTTAATCAAATTAACTTGAGCTATCTTGTATTTTACACGTCCATTTTATCAACCGACAAAAAATATGCCGCCTCCAGTGTTTCAGCAACCCAGCCAATTAGTAGATGGAGATACCAACAGGGAAATTCATAGACACTTTTATTGTGGCAATAATTGATTTCCGTATAATTTACACATTGTGTGCTTCTAGATTCCCAGGGTGGATTTAGCACAGAGGCTTGTAAGCCGTGTCCTCCAGGGCTCTACTGTTCCCAGACAGCCCTCACTAGGCCCACTGGCCGCTGTGCCGAAGGCTACTTCTGTCCTGAGGGACAGACCTCCGGCACACCCAAACAACACGTCTGTCAGCCCGGACACCATTGTGAGAAGGTCAGTCCGGGACATGTGCCCACCATCCACCATAATGGAGCCTGTGTGCCTGTTTTTTGACACGTCTCCTGGGCTGTTTATCTTCTCCTTCCCATGACATTTGGAGGTGTTTTTTCATATGGTTTGATCTTTGTACATTTGCCCTTTTTGACAGTTTTGACCATCGTTTTCTGTTTCTTTCGTCATGCGTGTGTGTGCATAGATAAACATATGATAGACAAGCACTACGATGAATTTATTTTTCTTCTCTATCAGGGTAGTGCGAGAGAGACAGCTTGTCACCCAGGCAGCTACCAGCCCAAAGAAGGGCAGGGCAGCTGTGAGACATGCCCTGCTGGCTCCTACTGTCCAGACCAAGGTATTGGACATATTACCCAGACATGGATAAGAATAGCCATGGCTCCATAACTAGATATCACTTCTATAGACAGTTTCTGTTTAATTGTTCATTCCAAATGCCAAGATTCACTGTTTATGTTTTTGCGCATTTGTGTTCAATTGTTCATTCTAAATGCCAGATTTCAATGTTTAACCTTTTTTATGTAATTCTTCCAATACATCAGGGATGACCCTCCCGGTCGCCTGTGAGAGAGGTTATTATTGTATCCGTGGATCGGAAAAGCAGCGTGCTTGTCCAGCAGGGACATACAGCAACCGATCTGGATTGGTTGATGAATTGCGCTGCTTGCGCTGTGACCCCGGCATGTACTGTAAAGAACCAGGTACGAAGGCATCGACACATTCCCCTCCTCATTACGTCGTTGATAGATTATCCTCTCATTGTCTGCTCCTTGCACTTCCCAATTAGCTACAGTAAGTCATGCAAATAATACAATTAAAAGATATATTAAATGAAAAATATATAAAGAATAAAATTGAGAACCTCTCAATTTTATCCAGGCAATAACTTGCCTGGATACAATTATCCAGGCAATATATATAGATAATATAATTATCTTTATCCAGGCAATAACTTGCCTGAACAACTTGCAATAACATGATAAAAAATACAGTGATTTACATTTTTATTAGTATTATGTACTAAGAAATACAAATACAAAATACAAAAAAGTATAAAGTTAGACATACTTACAACCAAAAAGGTGCAACCAAAAAGGTGCATAGCCACAGATTGAACAAGTGGGATTTTCTTGGCAATGGTGGATGGTGGCTATATATATATATATATATATATATATAGTATTATGCTATATTATTCTCTTGTCACACTGAAGTATTATGCTGTACTAGCACAGAGTCTTCTACCTTCTCTTCTACCTTTTCCCCCTAACTCACCCCTGTCCTCAGGGGGATCAGTGGAAAGACCCCTGATCCTCCCCCCAGCTGCCTTGCCCTGACCGTGCTTCCTTAGAATCAGATTCTAAGGATTTTGACAGGCAGACGGATGCTAGTAATTAGTTTTGGTGTAACATAACGGCAACAACAACAACAACTACAACGTCAGCAGAACAGAACCTCATTGTCCTCACGGCACTCAGCTGAAAAGTAAATAATGTACTGTATTTTGTAATGAAATGTACAGCAATGATAGCCGTTTTAGTATGTCACGTGTCTATGGTAACTATACGCGTCTATGTTAACTATACACGCCTACGGTAACTATATGGGTACACATACATATTCTGCCTTATTTTTTATTACAATTGTATTATTTTTTTGCCTGACTTTTGCTTGAATGTTGAAACGTTCAAAAGGCAGGATGTTCCCGAGCGGCCCGTGCGTTGCGGGCTATGTGTGCACTGGGGGAGCCTCTCAGGCATCGCCAGCAGACCACCTCACTGGAAGTCCCTGTCCGCCCGGCTCCTTCTGTCCAGTGGGGACGTCCACGCCAAAACCCTGCCCAAAGGGAACGTTCAGGTACACACCCCGCTTGAATGCCAATCGATGGGTAGATTATGGCCACATACATTATAGAATATGGTATGTTTTATTAGGTATGCTGATAGGTTGGAAATTCTTTATTAGGAATAACTCCTTGAGATGTATCATCTCGTCTTCACGGGGGTCCTCAACGACAATCATTTTATTATATTTTATTGCTACTGCAGGCCTGTTATGTGTTGAGCTAAGGGGCTTTTGTCTCTATCATGACAGTGAGCGTGGCGGGCTGGTGAACGGTTCTCAGTGCCGTCTCTGTGATCCAGGCTTCTTCTGTTCTCAGACGGGACTCTCAGAGGTCTCTGGACCCTGCCTGCCAGGTACGCCTGGAAGCCTGCCAGTAACACAGCGCTACAGTTAATCGCATTGATTAAATGTCTTTAGAAAGCTGTTTGACGAGTTCCGGTTAATAAGTTAGGAAGTGTTGCCGCACTCCGCCCAGGTTTCTATTGTCTGGAGGGATCGCACAGCGCCACGCCAACCTCAGGGGAGGCGGGAGGTTTGTGCCCGATGGGCCACTATTGTCCCGAGGGTACCAGCGTGCCCGCAGCCTGCCCACCCGGGACCTACCAGGACGCGACCGGGGGGCGGGAGATACAGGAATGCAAACCTTGCCAGCATGGTAAACACTCAAAGCGAATCTGTGTCTTCCAAAAAGGCCTTTTTTTCCCCTTCCAAGCATTTTGACCATTGTGTTTACCGATCCATCCAAGGCCAGTACCAGGATTTATCAGGGCAGAAGGAATGCAAACTCTGTCCGCCTGGGTTCCTCTGCCACAACCCCCGAACCAACCTGACCAGGGCCGGCCCCAGAGGAGCCTCCAGCCCCCAACCCTGCCCGGCGGGCTACATATGTTCTGGCGACCGCCCAGACGCTCGGTCTCGCCCCTGCCCCATAGGGACATACAGCCCCAGCCCTGGTCTTACTGCAGTCGGTGAGCATGATGATGGTCTGTTTTGAAGAGAGAGAGAGAGAGAAAAATACACTAAATACGTACTGGTATCTACTGTAGGACTTCCACTTTCCACATTTGTGTTGGGCTTTCTTTTGCATATTGATTTATATCTATATATATATATAATATATTGGATATTTCTCAATATATTTTATATAACATATAACACACACACACACACAAATACACGTACACACATTGTCAGACATTGTCCCAGTGGTCAACAACATGCGTGTGTTGGTAGGAGAGTGCCTGGCGTGTCCAGCCGGACGGTTCTGCGGTGCAGAGGGTCTGGTGGAGCCGTCTGGGCCGTGTTCTCAGGGGTTCCTCTGTCTGCTGGGGGCCACAGTACCCAACCCCGTTGACGCCAGGACCGGCTCCCTCTGTCCCCCAGGGATGTTCTGCCAGCAGGGCTCCATAGCAGGTAGCAGAAGATTGTAAAAACATGTAAAAAAAAGAAAAAAAAAGAAAAAGAAATCTGTGCTCGTCTTTGTTGAAAACCACAACGTTGTGACGGGTTTGATGTGGCCTGGGAACCTGACGAATCTGTAAGCTTGTGTTTTATTTGCGCCGGCAGATACGTCCGGCCCCCCTCCCGTTCAGACAGATTTCCAGCTGACCTGGCCCTGGTCGGGTCAATCACAACCGTTTATCTAATATGGGGTGATTTGATTTGATTTGATTATATTTTCTCTAAAAGAAGAACAAACATCTGCATTTAAATGCTGCATTTAAATGCTGATAAGAAAAATGTTTTTGCCCTACTTCCGACAGGATTTGGTAAAGGTTTAATTTAAGTCACATGTTTCATTGCTCTGATTGGTTGTAGGTCTATCTAATTGCGTCCAGAGGCCTGTGCCTCTTGATAATGCCCCTTGGAAATCGAAAATGAACTGAGTGGCTCCAGACTAATACGCATTTGCGAATTGGTCTGGAGATGCCAGGCTGGGTTTGATGGGTAATGGTGTGAATTGAGATCCATCCAGCCTCCAGTGCGACGGATAGGGTTTGTGTTTGAGAGGCTCGACTTAATTTCCCTGTTGATAGTTTTGTCATGCTGCCAGACAGCCGTTATTAGGAGACAATACGAGTGTCAATTTGGTGCATTCTGCCAATTGATTATATGACTGCCGTGCCTTTCTCAGACTGCTAGTCTTCGTCGCAAATCAAGACAAATTGTCTACAGGGTGAATGTTCTCTTTCTTCTTTCTTTCTGCCTTGCGCTGCAGGGGAGTGCTGGGCCGGGTACTACTGTGATGGGGGCTCCATGAAAGCAGACCAGGCTCTGTGTTCAGCTGGTCACTTTTGCCCCGGTGGAACAGCAGCCCCTCTGCCGTGTCCTGCAGGCACCTTCAGCTCTACACGAGGTAACACCAACCAGGACAACTGCACCAGCTGTCCTGCTGGGCGTCACTGCCAAGGTAAGCGGGAGAGTATTTTTCATTCTTAAAATGTCAAGGTAAATGAGGTCACAAAACTGAATGAATGAATGCATCAATCCATCTGTACAGCCTTTCTTCCAGCCAATCTATCTATTCATCTGTCCAATCCATCCATCCATCATCCATCCATACATCATCCATCCATACATCATCCATCCATACATCATCCATCCATACATCATCCATTTCTCCATATCCATCCATACATCCATCCATCCTTCCATCCATACATCCACCCACCCATCATTCTCAAAGGAAGTGTGTATTTGTGTATTTCGGTTGATATTCTGTCTTTATATTCCCTCCATGTTGTGTACCAGGCGAAGGCACAGTGCAGCCTGCGCCGTGCCCACGTGGCCACTACTGCCCCGCAGGGTTGGTGCTGGGGGTGGAGTTCCCCTGCCCGCCAGGAACTGTGCAGAATCAGCCGGGAGCCTCCAGCCTGAACGCCTGCCTCCCGTGTCCTCCAGGTGCGGCTGGCCTATACTTTGTTTGTTTGGCCCTTATTTCAAAGGGTCGATGGTGTTTTTTCAAAAAAGGAGGTTGAAGATTCAAATCACTATACTATTGTGTAATGGTATTGCACAGCTCTGGAGGCAGACCTGGGTGTTTGGTAAGCGCAGGATTGCGGGTTCGATCCTCTGTCCCTGATTGTTAAGTGTCGACGTGTCCCTGAGCCCGGCTCGACCCTTAGCTGGCCGGTTGAGTGTGTATGTGTACGTGTGAACGGTTGATTTTGAAGTGTGCATTGTAAAGAGCAGTCGCCAAGGTGACACGAGTGCTATATCAATATACATATCAACATGCCCCCCCCCCCCCACACACACACATATTGTTGTGGATGACCTTTGGACCTTTTCCCATCAGGAACGTTCTGCTCACTGCCGGGTCTGTCACAGCCTACGGGTCTCTGTGAGGCGGGATACGTATGTCCCGCCGGGTCAACCAGCCCCAATTCAACCACCGCGCTGCAGGTGCTGTCGACACCGCCGACATGCTGCTGTTGTAATGTTGTTATGGATAACCGTGTCCACAGGAGATTCATGACCTATAACACAGCACAGGGTGAATGACAAAGATGTCCCCATTGTCTGCTCTACAGGGGAACTCCACCAGCAGCACTCTCTGTCCGCCTGGCCATTACTGTCTCGCAGGCTCCGGCTCTCCGCTGCCTTGCCCAGCGGGCACCCTCTCCTCATCCCCGGGACAGAGAGGGATCGAAGGCTGCCCGCCGTGTCCCCCAGGACTGTTCTGTGACAGGCCCGCACTGGCAGAGCCATCGGAAGCTCTGCCATGCCACGCTGGGTACACGGGACAATGAGTCTACGTTAAAGCTTTACATTTCACTTTCTCACTTTCTCTTAACGAAGGAAACACATTTTTTAAGAATGCGCGGTGTGTGTTGTGTGTTGAGTCTCTTTACATATTTATCACAAATGATCGGGTAAATAACGATTATCTTCATAGGTTATTCATCTAACTATATATTTTTTGATTAATTGATCATTTAGACTAGAAAATGTAATGATTGGTATTTGCAATTAATAAAGACCAAAACGATTAATCGGTTCTAAAAAAATGGACTCGATTAATTTTCTGTCGATCGACTAATTGATGAATCGGCTAATCATTGCAGCCCTGCTTCACATGCTCTTCCCTACAGTTATGTATGTAAGGGAGGAAGCTCCAGCCCCAAGCCAACGGATAGTCGCCATGGATACGTGTGTCCGTCCGGCCATAGCTGTCCCGCTGGCTGTGCTGAGGAGATGCCTTGTGAGGCCGGGAGCTACAGTCCTTCTGTTGGGAGGGAACGCTGCATCCCCTGCCCCAACGGGACAGCCTGCCCCGCTGTGGCCACTCGGGAACCCTCCGTCTGCCCCCCAGGTCAGAGACCAGGTGTCAGGACCGCAGTCCAACAACAAGATTAAACCTGCACTATGTTACTCTTCTACTGCAGCTATTTAGTCCGTTCAATACCTGAACTAGAAAGTTTCTCAAGAATGAAATGCACCCATCCACGACTCAATCCATCCAGGGACTGTTTCTCTATAAATAGTTTAATTTGAGCTATAACACTAATGGGAAAATTCACATAGTGCAGGTCATTCTGCTGGATGAAGTGAATCTGATTCATCATTGTCATCTCTGTAATATCTTGTGATTAACTTTGTGTTTCCTTGGGTATCTGTTGATCTATCTTGAAATGGAAAGCTGCATGCAACCATGATACCTTTCTGACCTTATTGGACACCTTTCACAGTCTACGGAATTTCAACAGGCCCAAACAGGGACAACACTAACGTCTCCCGGGTTACCTCGCTACAAATGAGTGCCGGGGAATGTCACTCTGGAAAAACGTTGGTATCCCTTGGCACTCATTTAAACCCCAAAACCAGATAATGGCAATGACCTGTGTCTCACCCGAAATGCAGCACCACCGTCCCTGTGGCTTGAAGCTAGTCTTTGAATACTCTTTATATAAAAGTAGAGTTTTGTTGTTGTTCCAGGTCATTTCTGTCTGGTCGGGACAGTCCTGCCCATGGCCTGCCCAGCGGGGACTCTGAGCGGGCAGACAGGAGCCGGCACTGCTGCTGTGTGTGTGACATGTCCCCCGGGAGCATACTGCAGCTCCCCGGGAGCTTCAGCCCCAGATGGTAACCATGGTGGCCATGGATCCTACCCTGGATTCAGGCGTAACGTTGTTGACCTTATGGCTGCCGTGTTAAACGAGTTAACCCCAAAAATGATCATAGGAATAATAATAATAATAATGGTGATGACATTTCTCTGCGGTTATGGTCTCGGTGTGTTTATGCTTAACTGTGTGGTTATGTCCAGGCCCCTGTCAGCAGGGTTTTCTCTGCCACGGGGGATCGGTGCATCCAACACCCCAGAGCTCAGAGTCTTTCCCCAGGAACGGGCCCTGTCCAGCTGGCTACTACTGTCCGACTGGGTGCCTCTCCCCAATACCCTGTCCGTTAGGCAGTATCCGCAACACTACGGGTATACAGACACAATCATAATTGGAGATTTACTGTTGGAAGCATAAGCTTAGGTATTAAATTGAATCCCATCTTAGAGCTACTAAGGGTTGGAAAAGGGGGTGTGGGTGATTTATAAAGGGGCACCAAAACAACCAATTCCAGCCTGAAATTGGTTCTTGTGGTATATCTTGTTGTAAGCAGTTTGTGTGTGTGTGTGCTCGCATGTGTGCACGTGTGTGTGTGTGTGTGTGCGTGTGTGTGTGTGTGGTTGTATTGGTTATGCAGGAGGTGTCTCCGTGGAGGGCTGCAGTGCGTGTCCAGCCGGCTCCTACTGCTCCACCGAGGGCCTCTCCCGCCCCAGCGGCCCCTGCTCCGCTGGGTTCTACTGCCCCTTTGACTTCTCCTCCACCACGCCATACGCCTTCCTCTGCCCTAAGGCAACCAATAACCATTTATTTAATTTTGCTGAGTCAAACCTTGTGTGTGTGTGTGTGTTTGTATGTGTCTAGGTTTGTGTTTGTGTGTGCGTGGGCTTATGTGAGAGAGGCCATGTTTCCATGTGATTGTATATTTTCTTGGTTGTGCTCATTTCTAACCCCTTTCCTTCTATATTCCTTCTAACCCCTTTCCTTCACCTTCTCCTCCAGTTAGAGGAAGATCCCCTGAATATAATTTTCCCTCCTATTTATATTATTTATGAACCATAAATAACCATAAATCAACCATCCATCTTCAATCGTTGAATAATCAGTGACTCTATATATCAGTTTCATATCAGATCAGAATGCAACATACTACTGTGTGTGTTGAGACTCTTTGTCATTCTATCTCCAGGGTCATTACTGTCTGGTGGGCTCCCCACTCGCCCTGCCCTGTCCTACAGGAGAGTACCAACCCAACGTGGGCTCAGAGAACTGCATCCCCTGCCGGCCTGGGTACTACTGTGAGGAGGCTGTAGTGGGGGAGCCCTGGCCCTGCCCACCACACTCATTCTGCCCTGCAGGTACGTCCTTTATAAAATGTACTCTGGTGTTTTGTTCAACGTTATGATCCACAATGTTATGATCCACTCATGGTAGGGCTGGACGATATGGCCAACATCTTCAATCCCAATGTAGGTCATTTAATATCTCGATGACGATATATATATATCGATATAGCATGTTTTCTGATCGTTCAATAAATAAATAGTCGATATAAAATAACCACATGTTAAACCCTATTTTTGTATACTCATTGTGAATGAAATACATGACAAATTAAAAGTACTGAGTATTCTCAAAAAATGTTCATCACTTTACTGTAACACAGCCTTCAAAACCAGGAAAAGACGACATATCACAATCTTACGATATCCAAAATCTAAGACGATATCTAGTATGATATTACGGAATATACCGATATAATCATCAATATATTGCCCAGCCCTAACTTATGGTAGGCTATCATCCGCTATATAGTATCCACAAACATACATTTGTGGATACGTTTTACATAAACATAAAATGTAAATTAACCAATAACAAAAATACGTTGTACTTTTTGCGTATTTCGGTATTTTCAACAGGTCGGGGACACCTCATGCTTAAGCATATAATCCATTATTCTGCGATGGCCGTACATTATTTTTGCAGGAACCATGGTGCCTCACCGCTGCCCTGACGGCACACACACGCTCCCGGAGCAGGGAGGGCTGCAGGGAGAGAGGGAGTGTTTACCCTGCCCCCCTGGGAGCTTCTGCAGGTACTGGAAGGGACACCGCAGGCTCGTTAGCGCCGCAGCCGCAATGAATGCATTAAACTGCTGTTGTGAACAACAAGCAGACACATATGGAGACACACACACTTATGCATGTTGGAAAACGTGCACACACATACACACATGCACACACACACGCACATAGAGACACACACACACACTTATGCATGTTGGATATGGGGGGCATTTCATGCCAGCGAACTATACTTAAACGCGTGTACAGCGCCTATGCGATGACATCAAACCTCTGACGTGCGCGTGTAAATTCCATTCACTTTCAATGGAC
>JAOPJH010000045.1:9934502-9945313 GCA_027122575.1 Merluccius polylepis
GCGGCGGTAGATTGGCTCATCATTTTTTATTGAAACTGCATACTGGGTATGAGTGTAAGAGTGATTCCATGATGATACATTATTGCTCAAGGATAATTGACGCTACTAGTGATTTATTTCCCAGCCCGAGCTTACGGTTGTTTAACACCTCTTAGATATCGGTTCATTAGCGTGACTGATAGCTACCACAACACTCCTTCACCCCCCACTCCCCTCATCCCCAATCCACTACCTATCCTTCTGCTCTTTTTCTTCCCATGCTGCCTTCACCTTTATTTTTTATTCATTATAAAGTCAGTTTAAAGGGGAGCCATCACGCTCTACTTTCTAGTATGAGAGAGTACTGCTTCGTAGGCATGTTGCATAAAAATTCAGTTTCCGCGGATTAAACACGGGAAAGATTGGTCCAAGATTTGTGTTCCTCATTGGTCCGATTCCGTCAATTGTCCAACTTTTTCGCTGCAGGAAACGGGAGTTAATGTTTCAGACCATGAATTTTTCACAAGGCGCGTACGAAGCGGCGCTCTCTTATTAGAAAACTGCCAAGCGTGACGGTTGGCCCCTCTAAGCCTTTCTGTTTCCCCCATGTCCACCCCCCCACCAGGTTTGCCCATGTGTTCTTGGAGACAGGAAAGTACGTTCTGGTGGACGCCGCGGTTTCCGAGTGGAGTGTGGTGGTGGTAGTGAGCGACACGGGGACCGAGTGTGACCCGAGGGCGGCCACGTTTCAGCCCCAGACCCCCGCCCAGCTGGTCCGCTCTGGGATAGTCAAGCAAAACCGACTCAACCTGTTGCCCGACTGGGGGGTCATAGTCGGTGGGTGTTTGTTTGTGTTGTTGTTGCGTTCGATTGGCTCTTCTCCTTCGTTCAAAGAGCACACAAACAATAATAAATAAATAATAGTAATTCATTGGATTTATAGAGCACTTTTTTCAAAGCCCTCGCTTTAGTGAGTGTGTGTGTGTGTGGGGGTGGGGGGGGGAATCATACCTCCTCCACTACCAGTGTGTAGGACCCACCTGGGTGATGCACGGCAGCCATTATGCGCCAGAACGCTCACCACACACTGGCTCAGTGGAGAGGTGAGGAATGAAACTATCCAATTAGAGACCAGGGGATGATTAGAGGGCCATGTTGGTACAAGAGCCAGGGTGGGAATTCGGCCAGGACACAGGGCTTAGCACCCCTAGTCTTGCGACGAGTGCCATGGGATCTTTAGTGACCACGGGGAGTCAGGACCTCGGTGTAACGCCTTATCCTTAACCTTATGAAGTCAAGTTTAGAGCTATGTTTGTACTATTTCTAATAGTTTCATGATAGTTGCAATGCCATCAAAGGCCCATTTTGTGCATATTATGCTCTCGTCTCTCGATCGATATAATGCAAAAACCTGTCCTTCATGTAATGCTTCGTTCTTTATGGCACTCTAGATGGCTTGATTCTCATGTGATCCTTGTTGTTCGCGTTGTGACCAGCGGTCCTGAGTCTCCTGCTGCTGCTCGTGGTGGTGCTGACCAGTATAGCGCTGGTTCTGAGGCCCACCAAAGCCAAGCTGTTGCTGCAGTGGAGGAACAAGCCACGGTGGCGCAGCCTGGGGGAGCCCTGTTGTCCCGTGGAGTACCGTCCGAATGGAGACAGGTCTGTAGGCTCCTCAGATAGCACCTTCCTCATTGAGACAGGTCTGTAGGCTCCTCAGATAGCACCTTCCTCATTGAGACAGGTCTGTAGGCTCCTCAGATAGCACCGTCCGCATGGAGATAGGTCTGTAGGCTCCTCAGATAGCACCTTCCTCATGGACAGGTCTGTAGGCTCCTCAGATAGTACCGTCCGCATGGAGATAGGTCTGTAGACTCCTCAGAAAACACCTTCTGCATTGATACAGGTCTGTAGGCTCCTCAGATAGCACCTTCCTCATGGAGACAGGTCTGTAGGCTCCTCAGATAGTACCGTCCGCATGGAGATGGGTCTGTAGGCTCCTCAGATAGCACCTTCCTCATGGACAGGTCTGTAGGCTCCTCAGATAGCACCGTCCGCATGGAGATAGGTCTGTAGGTCCCTCAGATAGCACCTTCCTCATGGACAGGTCTGTAGGCTCCTCAGATAGGACCTTCTGCATTGATACAGGTCTGTAGGCTCCAGAGATCTAGATACAGATCTGCTAAGGCATTTGTTCAACAACATTTGGACAAATGCCTGCTTAGAGATGGATTTGTTGTTGGCAACCCAGCAGACTAAGAAGAGTCGAGATTCCCAATACGAAAAGAAAAACAACACGTAGAGAGAGAGAAACATGAAGATGATGTTTTAATAACTTTGAGGGGGAGAAGGACACGAACAAACAAACATGATCACAAACATAGAAAACACTGAAGTGACCTGTATTCTCCAGGTAATTATTGATATGATATATATTTATATATATATACACGCTGGAGAATGAATTACCATATCCTTGAATACTGTTAAATGAAAGAGAGAGTGATGAAGTGAGCAAATAGATTTTGTTTGTTTCAGTATTGGAACTGTGGTAGCCTTATCAGAGTGAAAATCAGCTTGACCGTGGTTCCCTTTCAGCATAGCCACCCCGCCGAACTGTGCAGACCGACTGGGCAGCAGAGGAGTAGGAGAGGGGGCGGAGGCTGAAGAACCTGCTGTCTCAAAGGGAGGTAAAGGCCCTGATTTAAACTGTGTAAAAATGTGTGTAAAAAGCTTTGTTGGCAACTAGAAGTCATTTCAAAGATATGTGGCTGAAACCAATGATTAGAGGCACTAAAGCCAGCGTGGAGCGCCTGTCTGCTGCTCCACACTTCGGTGAACCATCTGGTAATCCTGGTCAACATTATCTTCCGTTAAGCTTTGCTGAGTCATACAGTGTTCGCATGGCTTTCCCCTTTTGACAGGCAAAGTTATATTTTAAAGCAAGATTTTAAACCCGCGCCTGGCTCCCTGGAAGCAATTCAAGTGGCGGCCGTGCGTTAATGTGTCGGGCTTAGTATGTAATGTATTATTCATAGGGCCGGTTTAATGTCCATTAGGCCCTGCATTACCAAACCACCAGGCATGACCAGGTAGCTGATTATAGCCTGGTCTCGCTGGTTGATTGATGATTTAGGAATTAATGACTACAATCTCAGTCTAATGACTTCTGAGGTTATCTGCAACTATCCGTCCAGGGTTTGTAATTTAACGCCTAAATATTTATCATCCATACCATGCGGCCGGCCTTGGATGTCTTGAGAATGGAAAGAAAAAGGAGTAAGACAAAGAGATAAACAAAGGCTCTTTCATCGTCCAGGGTTACTTTATTTACTTGCCGTAAATATATTCAAAATATTTAAATGCGATGTTAAAGGCAAACTTGAAATTCTACAACCATACGAAACAAGGTCAAAGTGGGTTATCAAGTAGTGCAGCTGCATACCATATTACCTATAACTTATAATCACATTAAAAGCACATTGACTTTCCTCCCACAAATTGGATTGGATTAGATGCTGACCTTTTCCCTGCTTTTCGCGAGGTGCCTCAGAGCGGTTCGACTTGGAGGAGTTCAACGTTAAAACCCTGTACGACAAACTGGAGGACCAGAATCTGCACCTGGCTTCACAGCTGGCCCGCCACCGCAAAGACACACAGGAGTTCTACAGGAACATTTGCCAGCAGGCAGATGCCCTCCAGGTGACATTACACCGATTATAAGACCGTTAAAATGACACAACGCACTTATTTGCATGAGACGTTCTAAGGGGTATTCAAAATGTTAATTCAGTCACAGTTGAGCTAAAGTGGTTCTGTCTTTTTGTGATTTCTGTGTGGCTGTATTTTCCCTTCAGAATCTTTTAGAAAACATGGATACAAAGAAATTAAGTCTTCTGAAGGAGCTGGGCCTTGACACCATGAAGAGTAAACTCTGCACCGATGGGGGGGGGGAGAGGGAAAAACAAGGTACAACACCAGGGCAATTATGCTCTTTCGGAAGTGTTTTCCCTCCAATAAATCAGCATAGAAGAGGCCAAGAAAAACAATACGAAAAACAAAAACTTAGCGCTAATTAGCTCATCTAATCAGTTTCTTCACTTTTATTTTTCCTGTTTTTCATGCATTTGGGGACTATGGGAATCTGCATCCAGCCGATGCATCTGTGGCCCTGCTGGGAGCTGTTCTGGGGTCTGTGGAAGCTCTCGTACTGCGGCTGACAGGTGAAGGCTGGCAGAACCCGGATCTGCCCTCACCGCAACACTGCCTAGACAACACTGAGTGTGATGAATATGGACAAACCAGCGATGCACACGTGTGCGATCCACAGGTAGGATGTAAGGACACCTAGTCAACAGAACAGCTGCATTTTAATTATTTTAATTGTATTAAATCCATTTGATATAACTACCACTTGCCAATTATATCTAACAGCCCTCCCCAATGAATATGACCAAAATTGGAGGTCCTCACCAGGATTCGGGTGAGGCTTTCCTTATATGCAGATAATATATGAATTGATTCAGATCATTGTTAGCAGGTGGATTAGAGTGTTTACCAAGAGTATGTAATAGATGTATCACATCTCTTTCAGGCCATTCACTGAGTGACCAGGACCTGTCTAAGCTGGTGGCCATTACTCCTCTGTCTAGGACCCTGCAAGAGATCCAGCAGTCTCTACAGAATCTCACTTCAGCCGACCCTGGTAAGCATTTTGAGGACATATGGACATTCAGACAAAAAAAGAAATAAGGTTAACATTAAGAGACTGGCCATCATTTAATAATGCATTAATTAATCATGATGAAAAAATGATGAACACTGAACAATGGTCCATGCAAAAAAAAATCTAAATGTATTTTTCTTCTCTTCTCGTCTCTTCTCTTCTATTCTAGTTGTTATTGACCAGGCTATTATTGAAGACCAACCCCTGCAGCTAATTCCAGTCGCCCTAGACAATCTCCCTCCCCAGCACTCTGCCATTTTCCTGTTTGGTTGCCAGGTGATGCGGTTGCTAGGCAAATGCCCTCTGTTCCCACCTGTGCTTTTGCTGCTCGCAAAATCGATTCCTGTCTCCTCGGCTTCCTCCGCTGGGGGTTTGCTAGCACATTGCTCGGGGGACTTTTATTTTGATACAAGCAATCAGATACTCTATCTGTCAGAGGCCAAGCTTCAGCACGTGGGTCAGTTCATCGCCACCATCCTTCAGTCTATGGCCTACGTGGCATCAGGTGAATCAGAGATAAGAGAAAACTACTAAACACACATGTAGTAATGAAAAATGACCTTCCCCGCCCCCAAGCATATCATCTTCCTTTTGAGAAACGCTGGCGTTCATTTTCATTTCATGCTTCTTTCGTTCCCTCAAGGATCTCAGCCACAGATCTTCATGCGGGCCCTTCATCAGGCGATATCAGCGCTGAGCTTTCAGCTCTTCAAAGTCTCCTTTAAATTTGACCAGGTATGTTATTTGAATATGGGATGAGAGCGGCACATCATCTTCATCCCAATACACACACACCCAGACGAATCTGCCGTTCTTTCAGTCGGAAAACTCGGAGGCTCCGCGGCGGTCGCAGCACGGCACGCTACCCGGCGACTTCCTCAACATTAGGCTCCCCAACGAGGAGCAATTCACGGATCATCTCCTGGCTAGCAGGTTTGTTACGTGTCATCTAATACGCAATACGGACCACTTCCTATGTTGAGAAGGAATCACTGTGCGGTGCAATTACATTTACATATTTTTGTTCCGATGTTCCAAGACTTCAGAAGTACAAGTTATTCAAATTAGAGCAACTCATCGGCGGTCTGAAGCGTGGACCACAAACAGCTGAGCAAACAAACATGGGTAAGCTTATATGTTAAGTTATGTATAGTTATTTTTATGTTTATAGTTAAATACATTGAGTAGAAGTGAATAAAACACAGAAATTCAAACTACCTTTGTACATAATAACATTACAAAAGTAACATAACTAATTCTTATCTTACAGGTTTGTCGCCTAAAAGTACACCTGTTCAGGTAAACCTCTCGTGTGTAATATCCACATCTATTTAATCATCCTCATTTCGATGGGTATAAAGACTCCACATCATCTCCAAAGGGGAATTGTCGTGACATGTACTGATTATACTTTGCCTCCTAAATGAACTCCACTTCAGGTCTCCTCCATAGAGGAGGAAATAGACCGCATGAACGAGTCTTTCCTACAGCTGAGTCTCCAGCTGCAGAAGAGAGGCCAGACGCACACCCAGCGCTGGGAGACTCAGCACACTTCACCCGATCACGCTGCTGTAAGTGTGTGTGTGTGTGTGCGTGTGTGCGTGTGCGTGTGCGTGTGTGTATGTTTCTCAATTTTATAGTGAAGTATATTCAAGTGAAGTCAGTGGAGTTCATACATTATTATTACATTATTATCCACCCACCAAATGTGTTAATACATTAGACCTTCAGTTCCGACTACTGTCCGGGATCATTATCACACGCCCGCTGCCCTTGTCCGTTGCAGAGGCCGGGGCCAGCCGGCGCAGAGCTGCCAGCCCTCTGTCGTAATGGAACAATCCTGTTGGAGCTCAAAAGACGCTACGTATCCCAGCGACTCGATGAGCTGCAAATCGCATTAGAGGAGAGCAGGCCGTGTCAGCGGCGCCACAGCCCCTCACAAGATGGAGCCAAGGTGGACCACACGGCCACCGACAGCTACACCGCACAGCAGGGGCAGGGGAAACTTAACCCCGGCCCAGACGACCCCCACCACCACCGCGACGATGGTGCACTTTCTGAGTGCCCAGACGACCCCCACCGCCACCGCCGCGACGATGGTGCGCTTTCTGAGTGCCCAGACGACCCCCACCGCCGCGACGATGGTGCGCTTTCTGAGTGCATGGTGGACTGACAGATACTAGAGACTCTGGAGTATAAAGACCCAGTTGAATTGACAGATAGCAAAGGAGCATGTGACAAGAGAGGGACAGATATAGATGACCTAATACACCCGGGCTGGGTCTGAATCCAGATGAATAGCCGAGGTTTTCATTCACTGACATTCGTCATATTTTTCTTTCTTTTTGTGATATTCTGTAGTTACAACTGAAGAGATGATGTTGACAAATGATGTTGAGAATACTCAAGCTGATATTCTGGGTTTTGTGAGGTTGTTTAATTTGACAGGAATGACGTATTTTATTTTGCACAGGCTATGGAATAATTGAGTGATGGATGTTTTCATCATCCCTGATCCAGGAAAGAAACAATCTCTGCATGACGAGAGTTGTGATACACACTCTGTCATCTTGTCCAAATAGTTTCCAAGTCAACACAGCTTCCACGCTCTAAACAACACATCCAATATTAGACCGTTGTTGCCACTGCAAACATACCTGATTCTTAAACTAACTGTTGGAGGAGAGTGTTTCCTTTCCTGCAGTTCATGATGATTTTCCGTGACCTTTTCCTTCATGTTTACTTCACTTTGTTCTGCCCATCTTCCTAATTCAAATGCCCATCCACAAATCAGACCGCTATTATCACTTGTGGAAGAGCCCAACCGGGGACTGGAGTTGAGAATTAGCGCTGGCTATAAACTCTATATGCATCACATCAGCTGCAAACCTGTAACTATGTTTGACTGCATTGTCCCTGTCAAATAAACGAATAAATAAATAAAAGTGCAGAGATGTACGGACACCTGATGATGAGAAGTTAGGGAATAGCAAATCCACCTCATCAAGATATGAAGGGACTCTCTGTCCAGTTGATGATCACTGAACTGTCCAGTCACTGAATAGCTTGTTGGAAAGTGGTGTGTTGTGACCTATGACAACAAGCTGTACCCTGGAGTCATTGAAGAAACGACTTATTTTGGCTGCAAATGGATCTAGATCTGGTACACAATAGACAATGTCATTGCCTTAATCTATCCACCTGAAAATGTTGCACACAGTCCAGATCAGCCCAAGAGTGTTTTAAGCAGTGTATGAAAGCCAAGTTTAATGGACATTAGTATGTCCTTATTTGGCCATTTCATCTTGGTCTCTGAGCTGAGTCGTATGACATCCCACAAGGCCCCCTTTAGTGATTTTCAAGAAAACTGGAAGTGGGTGTTGTCTTGTTTTGTACATATGTACTTGGATTAACTCCAGACAACGATGGGCTGTAACTCAAAGTATTTATTTGGTATCACAATCAAGCATTGTTCAGCATCCAATAGGGGTGTTTATCATCATCTCATAAACTTTGGAGGCGCTGCTGCAAGCGGTTTTCGCAAAATTGACTCATAATGGACTCAAGTTGCTTGTGGTCACTTTCTCCAATGATGTGACTGCCACAGACGTACTGGTGGAGATGTTTGTTTTCAATCTGAGCATAATTGACTTCACTGTTTTAGGACTGCACTACTACTACTACTTCCTTAGCAGTAGGACTGCACCTAGTTCGTACTTGGATGCGCCAACTTGTAGCCTAAGCACTCTGCTGGGGTCAAAATATGTTAGGACTGGACCTGGCTCCTGTGTGATTAGCTCTATCATTTTTCTGAATGCTTCGTCATGCGCATCCCATATGAATTCACTTGACTCCTTTAACAGGTGACGCATGGGTGTGTTGATGTCTGAGAGCATAGGGGCAAACTTCGGCAAGTAGTTAACCATGCCAAGGATTGTTGTCCATGTCTCTCGCAGCTGCAATGTTGGCTGAATCAGGCTTGACTTCATCTTTAGTGAAACAGTGAAAAGTAGCTAACCTCAGTAGCTGAACTCCTCGCTCTCTGGAATAGTATTTAGTATTTATTTGGTATACCGGAGACATACAGGTTGACTGTCTTAAAGAAAGGCAAACTTTGTAACACTGCGACTGGGTTGGACAGACATAACCTCCTTGGCAGAGGTAAGAATTCTCAGGAATAGACCTGGGCAGTGTCCATCCTGATTCCCCTCATTGATAGCTGGGATTTTTAAGCAGGCGTACACAAAATCCACATACTATGCAGTGTGAACATACTACATACTCAATATGACATCATACTTAGTATCAATAGTATGTTAGTATGCGATTCCAAACGCAGCTCTCTTTTTATCTGTTCCCAATGTACGCCTAGAGCTAGGGAAAAAACGTTCAGCTATTTCGCCCCTTCGATATGGAACTTGCTGCGGACCTCAAAATGAGGAAGGAACTTTTGTCTTTAAATGTTTTCATCACACTTTCATCACAAAACTTTCATCAAGGGCCTAGAGTCAGCCTCTATAGTATGCAAATGTTTTCGTGCGATTAATTGGCAGGTCAATAATTTTTTTTAACTGTTGTTTTTGTTATGAGTACTTTCAAACTGAATGCGAATATTCCTCTTCTTTTTTCTGAAGAATGAGCTCACGCAAATCTAGCGTTGAAACTGTTCATCACGGCCCCGGCGTGGCCTTAAAAATTTGCTTTATTTTCACCATGAAATTTTGCATGGCTTCTCCCGATGCTGTTAAAGTAAGATACGACAAAATAGATAAATAAAAGCAATACTAAAGAAAAACAGCAGTAGAAGCAGAATAATGTTTAAAAAGTAGAATAGTACTGACTTACTGTGCTACCGTGTGGCATGCCAGCTGCACAGCCGCCGAGCGAATAGACCTGAACCATGTGGTGCAGGTCCATCTCGAGTGCATTGTCGGGATGGAGCTCCCAACCCTGGACACTATCTATAGCAGTCGACTGAGGAAGACGGCCAGCAGCATTATCAGGGACACCACACACCCCGACCACTCCCTGTTTGAACCACTGCCGTCCGGCAAATGGTTCAGGACAGTAAGATCCAACACCACTAGACTGAGGAACAGCTTCCACCTCAAGCCTGTAGACCATCTCATCATTATCTGAAATCTGCCCAACTGTTGCGGTGTCATCTGTGAATTGAATTATGAAGTTGTAGGTGTGGATGGGGGTGCAGTTGTGGTGCTGGGATGCAGCAGCCCCTGCAGGGAAGCTTGAGGTAGTCACAGGAGCCATTGTGGAGGCAGAGCTTGAGGTAGGTTCAGCAGCTGAAACTAAAGTGGCTGAGTTCTGGTTCACTAGCTGCATTTCAGTGATGAGTTGCCCATTGATGGGTTTAACATTTGCTAGGTCGCGGAACCCAAGGTTTTTAAATTGTGTTTTTAAAAATGTGTTAAGGAAGGTGCTGACTGGGAGACCATAAAAGTTTTCAATACCTTTGAAATGACGTTGGCAGCTGAGTGGTACCTTTTCACTCATAAGATGTAGTTGCTCTCAGAAGTAGTGACATGAGGGGAATCACTTCACCTCAGTTGATATCTCTCTTGTTAATTCTTCCAGGGTCTCAATGGAGAGACTGATCATGGACCAATCTTCCTCACTTAAGCTTGAGCTTTTTCCAAAAAGATAGAGGACTGTGGTAACAGCTTCCTTCTGCTCACATATTCTATTTGTTCTCTCTATAGAACACAGAGTTACACCTTGTTTCAACTGATGATCAGTATGTGTTCTGGAATCTTCAACTGTGTTTCTTTGAGCCTCTCCGCTCTTGTGCTGTGGTGAATGCGCACTACAGAAACCATATTGGCACCATTATCTGTGACTACAGCCTGAACCTGTCAGTTATGCCCCATTCATCTGTGATTCTTTTTAATTTTGAGCAAATATCAGCGTTTCTAGGGCCGTGTTCCGATATCCGTACTTCCCATACTTAGTATACTTAGTTTGAGTACGTAGGGTGTTCCGATTATGACCGCGGCAAAAGAAGTGTACTTGAAAGGACTCAAAACGGCCAAAACGCTGAGTGCGCAACGGTGTACACTTTGCGTACTCAACGGCAGCCATCTTAGCTACGTAG
>JAOPJH010000045.1:9946699-9957002 GCA_027122575.1 Merluccius polylepis
TCTCTCTCTCTCTCTCTCTCTCTCTCTCTCTCTCTCTCTCTCTCTCTCTCTCTCTCTCTCTCTCTCTCTCCTCATCGCGGGTCAGTCTTTTCAAGTGCGTTGGATGAAGTTGTGCCGACGGCGCCATATGGTGAGATGACGTCCTCCGGTACGTGGTTGTAGGACGGGACGGGACGGGACCCAGCAGCCCTGCCGCTGAACCAGAACCTACCGTCCCTCCTCCAAACACGGGATCCAGACCCGTCTGCGTTTTCTGAAGCTCCTCAGGTACCTCTTGCGGACTTGGTGCTAACTGGTGGTTTTCAAGTCATCCGGCGCTGGCCTTGGTGCTGAAGACATTTCCCCGACCACCATCACCACCAGCACCACCATCACAACATCCAGCACCACCACCACCACCACCCAGAGTTGCTAGCTCATCCCCGGCCCGACCCGAGGTCACCTCAGGGAAGGACCCCGACGGGGGACCCCCCCCCCCCCCCACAGCTGGAGACACCTGGAGCGGCCACCATGAGAGGCCCTCTCAGCACCAGACTGCACACCCTGTTGCTGTTCACGTGTGTGGGTGAGTAGGCTCTGGGTGTGTGTTTGTGTGAAATGATTCATTGTTTGTTTCCCCTATATAGTGGCAGACCTCCAGACGCCTCCACCCCCCCATCCACCCCCTAGTCCCTAGTCCCTCTCCCGAGTCTGTAAAATCGCTCGTTTTAAACCATACCCATGCTAAAAACTGGGTAGTACTACAAGCACACACAAAAAAAGGAGACTAGTAGCATTAAAAAACAATGTAGACATCTTCAGACAGCAGCAGGCTGTTTACGCCCCCCCGCCCCCCCCCCCATGTCTCCTTGCCCCACATGTCCTGTCTGGTCCTGTGAGCCTGTGTAGAAAGAAACGAGGATGAAGTTGGCGTCAGGGCCGTGCCCAGGGGGCTAGGGGTTACATAACGGCACATGATTCAGCGTGGAAACACTCCCACAAAGGCATCCATGTTAAAGCACACCACCACATAACTGTATTATACCCCCAGTAGCTCATATTTTAATCTACATTAACCAAAATATATTTATATTTCGTATTCTGTTTTTTATGCTTAGCATATTTGACCTAATGCGTTGCCAGCCTATCGACAATGAACAGAAATAATAACAAAACATAACAATAACAGTAACAGTAATGCAAAATAAATATATATAGACCTCATACTCTGCTGACCTCAGAACTGTAGACTATAATCTTTGAGGCTGCGTATTTTCATTGGTTTTCTTATTATACAACTTATTATAGCCCGCATAAAATTCCAGCCTCTAACAAAGAGGCTATTTCAGAAGATGGGTACGAATTATTAAAACCAAAATCGATCACTACCCCTAACCACCTTTCAATTTAAACACTATTCCAGCATATATAAACACATATCTTCATACAGACACGTTAAGGCATGTACCTGTATTCAGTATATGTCGCTTTGGATGAAATTATCTGCTAAATGTCTAAATAGCAAACAGTAGGTAGGTCCTACAGAACAACCTCTGACCCCTGACGTGTTCCATCGGCCAATCAAAGCTTCCCTCTCCTCTCTACCAGATCTGCCACTATAGCTATACCTGGACAGCGTGTGCCATGTTTCCCTTTGCTATCTCTCTGTGTGTCTCCAGCACGTTTGGGCCATCCGGTGTGTGTGGACATCCCCTCGGAGACGGAGGCTGTGCTGGGCAGGGCCATGAAGCTCACGTGCATCGCCTGCATGACGAGGGAGGAGGTCAAGGCGTCCACGCAAGTGGACTGGTTCTACCTCACCAACAATGACACCCTGCCTATTCCTGTAAGCCTCTGCTGCTGCTTCCTCCCTCCCTCCCTCCCTCCCTCCCTGGTGCTCGTGCAGACAGATCGATTTAGGACTGGATGTTCAAATAATTATCATTTCAATCTAGCTTTTTCACTCCATCCATCACTTTTGCTTAAAATGCAAATTTCTAGCACTTTTTCCCCCCACAGATCAAATTGATTTAAAGAGGGTGATTGAGATGGGTTTTATTCTTTACACACTTGTAATTTTATTGCATTTTGAATCGATGAACATTGTGATGACTGCAGTGGAAAAAGTTTGTAAGTGATGGTTGGAGTGACAAAGTCACAAAGTGCCGCTTTAAATATGTGAATACCTGAATATGAATAATCCACAATATAATCAAGTGTTTAACTGAAATCCTCTGTGGCTATTTGATTTGAATCAAAGTATGTATGTCATTGTGCATGGCAATCATAATGCATCTTCATTTGAGGATGTGTATATTTGCATCTTTGATTTGAACTATGCTTCCCTCTCTCTGCCAGATCTACCAGTATACGAACGGGCGCCCAACGGAGGTGGAGGGCCCGTGGGAGAAGCGCCTCAGGTGGAACGGGAGTTCGGACCTGCAGGACGTCTCCATCTGGATCCTGAACGTCACCCTCAATGACAGCGGCACCTACCGCTGCAACGTGTTTCGTCAGTTTGAGTTTGAAAACTACACCCCCTCGGTCCAGAAGACCAAGGTAATCGAGTTGAAGGTGAATCCGAAAGGTAAGGCCAGTGTGTACTTGTGTGGACCTTTTTTGTATCGTTTAGCTTTCCTGAGTCTGTGCCTTGAGTTCCCCCCAAAGTGCTTGATGGTACTTTTCTTCCTCAGCGATAATCTGGAGGCTGAACCTCATTACTCACTGTGGAAGTTAGGTTGAGACTTGAGAGATATCGTCCACATGGACCCAGGGTGTAACTTTTTGCCTTCTCAAGCACTTATTTTTCTTCAAAGTTATCAACGTTATCGCCATAACTAAATACAGAACTCTCACAAATCCACATTTCTTTTATTGGATTAGTTCTCCATTAGTCCTAATTAATCATTCATTATGCAAATTAAATCCTGCAAAGAATTTGGGTCACTTAAATAGATGACATCCTTGGTACCCAGCATTTCAGGCATTGCATTTGTTTCAGTCGTGATTCCAAATGTCATTAAATAGTGCTACAAATACTTTGGGGGAACTTTGTTGTGTTGTTGTGTTTATTTAGAAAACGTGTTGGTGAAATTGCTGTTATGCGGGTGTTTGACTTCTATGTGTGATGATAACATTTGCCTGAATGTGTCTCGATAAGAACATGCAAAGGGATTGTACGCTTTATTATTATTTATTTTGTGACTTGTTTACCTCCTAAAATAATGAAAAACCGTCTGTCACTAACACCACCAATGTCCTTCTGTCCCCTTTTTTTGTTATGACCCAAGGAATAATTGCTTTGTTTTGTCTGTCTATTGTTTGTCAAAGCTTTCTCCTTTTGTCAGTGAAGGGGTTAATTCAAACCACCTGCTTTGCTATCTTTTATAAGGGGTAATGTATTCTGCTTTCCCGAATGCTTGGCTTGCCAATGTGTTTGTTTTTCACCGTGTTCGAATATACAGCACATGTATATTTGAAACTATGTACAGATCCCTCATGTCTTTAATACCTTGATGTGTGCACCCAGTGTGGTTAAATGTTGGATGGCGATATCCTCTCAGTGGTTGATTGATTTCTACCTGAAAAAGTAGAGCAAAACACTGGATGTCATAATTATTATTTGATGATTATAACATCCAGTGTGTTGCACTACCTTTTTTTTTAGGTGTATTGCTGTTTACTATAAATTACTGTTTATTTTTAAACCACACACTGACATCATCTCCTCTGCATCTCTGTGCTGTAGTGGTGCCAGATTTCAAAAAGCTGTAGGCCAGTGTGCATTATATGTGAGTATTAGGTTACAGAGATGACGTATTTGCTTATTGAAGCAAAATGGATTAGGTCATGGCATAATGGCCACTCCAGTCTAAGACTGGATTGGGTTACATGCTGCCCAAAGTCTCTTTCAAAGTCACGGTTAAACACATCAAATATTTGAAATGGTCTTTCGGCTTGTTTGGACTTTGGCACCCATTCATTGTCACAATGGTTTTCATCTGATGATTTGGAAATGGTATTATTGGTGGTCTCTATATTGGATATTAATCTCACTCATCGATCTCTCTAAATTATCGGTGTTATACCATGAAGCTGATATGTTTGCAATGGCATGCAAACCGCTGTGACTTGTGCATCACCATCTTTTAATCAGATTTTAGCTTAGCGATGTATAGAGACACAGTAGGACCACACATGTAGTCATACTGTACTGTATATAACATTGGCTTGCACATCGTTCTCACGAAAACAACAACAACTACCAATCAGGTTTTGCATCAAAAAGCATGATTCACTTCTGGATACCACATGACAGCACATGCTTGGCTTACAGTCGGTGGACACTGTAAGGTCGGCTAAATTCAGAGTTGATAGTGTCACATTACTATTAGACAGAGGTCACACTTCCGGGTTCAGAAAGGAATAATTCTTCCTAGCATTTTGACTCCACCTCCTGGATTTGCTTATTAGTACCACGCAAAGGTATCACTAAGGAGTGTTTCAGCACATCGGTACAACAAAATCAAACCTGGCATGGATTTTCACTTCAAGTACCGGCACTTGTTGGCCTCTGTCTCACTAAGCAACCTGAACACGGGACTGTGGACACATATTCAGTGGAATACAGCTACTGTACGATACCACTGATATTCAGGCGCTGTCCATCATAATCAGCAGTGACGGCAGCAGCAGCCCTGTTGCCCTCTCTACAGTCTCTATGGCAACAGCCGTGAAACAATTATGACTGTGCGGCACCACACCATCCATAACATATAAATCCCACCAGACCCATCCATGTATGAACAATGCCAATGATCCTTAAGATGACAACAGAGGTGAGGTAGTCGGTAGGTTAGGTGTGTATGTGTGTGTATGAGACTCGTAGCTCACACTGTGCTGTGCTGTATGTGTGTGTGTGTGTGTGTGTGTGCGTGGGCGTTTGCGTGTGTGGCTTTGCAGCCAAAGACGACCCGGCGGCGCTATACTCTGAGGTCATGATGTACGTGCTGCTGGTGGGCCTCACCCTGTGGCTCCTGGTGGAGATGGTCTACTGCTACCGGAAGATCTCCAGGGCAATGGACCACACCCAGGACCCGGCGTGAGTTCACATCCCCAGAACATAACGCACCTACAGGCAGACACGGACACGGGGAGACATACAGCCGCACAGGCAGGCAGACACAGCAGGGCAGACATACAGCCACACAGGCAGGCAGACACAGCAGGGCAGACATACAGCCCCACAGGCAGACAGACACAGCAGGGCAGACATACAGCCACACAGGCAGACAGACACAGCAGGGCAGACATACAGCCCCACAGGCAGACAGACACAGCAGGGCAGACATACAGCCTCACAGCAGGGCAGACACAGAGCAGACATATAGCCTCACAGACAGGCAGAAAAAGGGCAGACATATAGCCTCACAGGCAGACAGAAAAAGGGCAGACATATAGCCTCACAGGCAGACAGACACAGCAGGGCAGACATACAGCCTAATAGACAGGCAGAAAAAGGGCAGACATATAGCCTCACAGCAGGGCAGACACAGAGCAGACATACAGCCACACAGGCAGGTAGACACAGAGCAGACATACAGCCACACAGGCAGGCAGACACAGAGCAGACATACAGCCACACAGGCAGGCAGATACAGAGCAGACATACGGCCACACAGACAGGTAGACACAGAGCAGACATACGGCCACACAGGCAGGCAGACACAGAGCAGACATACAGCCTCACAGACAGGCAGATACAGACAGGCAGACACACATGCAAAGCTGTGCACACACACACACACACACACACAGAAACACACACACACACACACACACACACATACTCTCTCTCATAGACACACGCACCGTCACAACTCAACAGAACATACTACAGGCTAGTCTGTATATTTTGCTACGTCAGCCAGGGGCGCTGACATGTTTGAATAAGCTGTTTTCTCCTGTTCGCCTTCAGTGCTCAAGCAAACGTTTAAACCATGTGGACGCAGCGAGACTGTGTGTTCGTGAGAGTGTTTGTAAGCGGGTAAGAATGAAATATAGAGTTAGAAAGGGAAGAAAAAAGCTAGAAAGAAAAAGAGAGAGAGAGACAGGAGGAGACAGGGAGAAAGAGAGAAAGATACAGCGAGACGGAGAGAGACAGAGAGGGGGAGACAGAGTGAGAGAGAGAGACAGAGAGAGAGGGGGACTAGGCAGCTTAAGTGGCTAACTCCACTGCCACAGTAATCTGTCTTTTGGAAGGCCACCTGGCAGGTGTGGGTAAATCTGAGCACTGCTGACTCCCGTTCCCAATTCAATTCTAAACAGCTTTTTTTTTCCATATCCCTGCCAGATATGCAGCTCTGTCATAAACAGAGTTTCTGCATCACCTTTGCTTGGCTGACAAAGACCAGAACGTATCTGTGTGGTCAGGTCCCTGTGGGTTTCCAGACCGCTGACTCGGCCATTTCAGTAATTGGGATAGGCAATTTATGACCCAGCAATACCAGTCTGTGTAGTATAGATCATATAGTGCTGATAAGTTGTGTCCTGGACGTATATAGTCACCGCGTGAGCCGATGAACGCATAATATGCCGATGAGCGGTGCACAGCTGTATGGCAACGTAACACGTATGTTATGTTGCCGCACAGCGTGTGTCATTGTAGCTTGATGTGATGAAATTAATCCGTTGTCGTCACGATTTATGAAACATAGTCTACAGTCACAGGTTAGTTTGGCTTCCAGGGAATAAATAAGAAAAAAGTTCAGTTCAGTCATGCAATTCAACTATTCGAGTTCGAGCGTCGAAGGCATTTTCTTGCAACGCTAGCAGTCTGCGGGATGTGACGACTACTCTCGTGTCTAGTTTGAGTGTGATTGATGGAATAATAGAGGCTATATGACTGCCCATCAGCTGATGTGTGCATGTCTTCAGTGCTCTGCCTGGACTAACTTGATAGAAACATCATGAACAAAACAGCAGATTTTCGTCAGTGCAAGTAAATAGGAAAAGAAAATATCCATAGGCGGTTTCCAGGCATTTGCATGGACAGTAGGAATTGTAATAATGGGGTCACACACTGGAGGTCACTCATATTTTCACAGATGGTATGGAGCGTTCGAAAAATGTAAAACTAATGCTTTCCACATAGCCACCATCTAGCAACACCGCTCGAATGATTGGATGCTCCCTCCCATTGAAACCCAACAACAACACGAGACCCGAAAATCGTTCCCTTATATACTATGTCCTATTCTGCAATCACTAGACGGTGCTCCTCCTGCGGAGCCCACTAAAGCTACGTGGCGTAGGTACATTAGGGACCGCTTAATGTTTGTTACTCGTCTCAATCAGACTAGACTCCCTCCTGTATTTCCGTTGGAAGTCAATGATTTGAAACTAGATGACGAATGCCGCTTATTTCCGCACCACTCTGGCAACAGATCTGCGTATGTGTAACGGTAGTCGAGTCAGTCAGAAGTATGAAAAATACGCAGTGACGCTCCGATTACAGTAATCCACGCTTATTTTGCATTCGAGAGTGGGCCAGAATGACTAAAATGAATACAAAGATATGGTGGACTGGCTGTATATTATTAGCGATGGTGTACTCGTAGGAAGAATGCATGATGATGTGCACCCACGCACAGCGGCGCCCGTTGGATGGAGCACTTCATGGATAATGCAGACATAGTTCAAAGTTCAGAGGTGATGTTTTGTGCATTTATAATGATACGTTGAGCTCATCCCTCAACACTGCAGTTATGTAACCGGGAGGAATTGACGAGCACGCTATGAATCGTACCGGAGATGTAAATCATTTGTCATTTGATTGTTAACATTGCTGATGATAAGCTGAGCATTATTGTTATTCTTTTATTGTAGATAATCACAATGTACACATATTTAGTTATATTCTTGTCAAGAAAATAAAGATACCCATTCTTTGGTATCTTGATTAACAAAAAAATACCGCCTGTCTAGTCTGCTTTTATTTATTTATTTGTTTCTTATTTATTTGTGTTTATTAATTTATAGAGTTATAAAAAACACAAGAAAGACATATTTGCATGAGGATGCTATGAGTCATAGCACCAACCTAACATTCCTACAACCTAGAAATGCTATTGCAGAGAAATAACAGCAAGATTTACTGGGAAGTTAACCCGGTTGACGAATAAACACATGTAAAACATAAAGATGAATAAAACAAACAAACAAAAAGACGCATAGGCCCACGACAGGATCGTTCATAGAGGAGAACATTTTCGGTTCTAGAAATGCCTTTGTTTTTTCTGCAGGACAAACTACCTAGCCATACCCTCTGAGCAAAAAGACAATCCAGCCGAGGCGGTTACCGAATAAAAGGGGTTGTCTTGCGTTCACTGACACGGTACTTTACATGTGACCCCAAGTGATAGTGACCAAACAAACCACGCCCTTCATTTCAACTCATCCCTTTGTATATCTCCACCATTAAAGGTTGTATCAGTATTATTCATATCTTCAAAACCACACAGAGCGCACGATGGCCGCGGGCCACGTAGGTGTTTATTAGTGCTACTGTTGAACTAGCGCCAGACTCCTTATTGTTATTTATCAACAATAAATACACAATTTGCTTCTTCAAATCCGGCCATCTGGTCTCGACAGTTTGTCTTGGCAGTAAAACTGGTGAAAAGCAAGACACGTACAGAATGCAATTAGCTGTGTCATTATTACATTTCTTTTTTTCTGGGGTGGGGGGGGTATGTTGGCATGTTGGCAAAGCTTACTGTTACAACCTTTAAGACTGAAACACTGTATGTACCTGTAGCCATGTTCCTTCAACATACTGTGTGTTATATCCTTCTATACCCACGACACAAACTTTCATCCCTGCCATTTCCAATACATGTCCTCACTGTATTTATACTTCTGCTGTTCTCTACTGTCTGCATAACACCAATATTTTCCTGATTCCGTATAGATTATGGATATTTATGTTAAGTGTGTAAGAGGTACTTTAGGGTCATACATGTCGTGACATGTGCATTGTGTTGTGTTTCTATCTAACGAGATGAGGACTCTTGGTTGTTGTTGATAGGGACTTGTATGTGTTAATGAGTGTTAATACGTTTATATATTGTCTTCTCTTTTCCAGGTACTGACGTCACTGCAACACGTTGCGCGGGGGCCAGATGCAGAGTTTTGTACATATACATTGTTCTCCGGCGGTTCCCACCCTCTGCTGAACCCGGTGTTCACAGAGGACATTTGAAACACTGTGTGCACTTCAGCTTTACAGTGAGTACCCTGGTACCGTCAGATACCGGGTCACTCGGAGAGGAATGACGTGAATGCGCCGTCGGGCGTCTTATTCACGTAGTTTTCTCGTCCGCGTTCGCTCCACAACTATATCGCTCGCGTGGTGCAGAAGCACAAGTAGATGCAAAAAAAACCGGAATATGTAACTGCATGTTGGGGACACTTCTGTACGTGTGATTCATACTCTTTTGATAGCCTGTGTTGAGATGTGGGTCGAAATGCTGTTTCTACTGTGATATAGGATCTTCTTTCTACTTTTTTTTTTTTTTTCTTACAAAAATAAGGGATTGCATTGCTTTTTATACCGTATGGATGTGCATTCTTGTATTGTCGTAAAAGTCTGCTAATCGTACTTTTAATACTGCGTTAAGTTTACTGTATTTCAAGTCGTCTTTGCCTTTCCTTTACCGTGTCCGTCCGAACGCCTTTGTCACCGATCACCGTCACATCTAACCTCGGCTGTTGCTAATGTTCTTCGACGACTACAATAGCGCTGCGCAAATATGTGCCTGAATCTGCGGTGAAAACACTGTAGACATTTTGTTATTTTATTTCTCTATGTGATGATGCAATAATATCATGCTGCATATTGTCTTTTACACATTGTAATGTCCTGGCGTGTGAGTGAACTGCTTGTAATAATGGATTAAATATATTGCATTCCACAGCCAGCTCAGGCTCTGGTCTTTTCCCACCACTTATTAGCAATCATTTATGATCTCCTTGTGCTATTTACTGTCTGGAGGACAGATGTTAAACTCATGTCTATCCGCGTATGAACTAAATATAACACTCAACTGCGCTTCTCCTTTTGCCCAGATATCCAGATATCGAGAGGTAAACACAACATCAACTATGAACAGCAACTGTAAATCTTCAGCTCTTAGGTTCAAATTCCTCATCTCATTGAAAAGTCAACCTGCGCGTAATTCTCATCGTTCTGTGGGGGGGGGGGGGGGGGGGGGGGGGGGGGGGGGGGGGGGGGGGGGGGGGGGGGGGGGGGGGGGGGGGGGGG
>JAOPJH010000045.1:9978226-10000574 GCA_027122575.1 Merluccius polylepis
TTCTCTCTCTCTCTCTCTGCAATTGTCAAAAATAATGTAAACAGATCTATCATGCTTTCAAAAGGAGTAAACACACATTTTTTCCGATCCCCGCTGCGGTGTCTTTAAATCCCCCAGAGTCGTGTTGGCAGAGAAATCCCCTTCTTTGAACACTTGAACATCTCTCGCTCGCTGCCAGCTGTGCACTTGTCAAGAACATGTTCCTCCTCCTCTTCCAACAACAAATCAAATCAAAGCCTGAACCCGGCCCACGTCTGAATCTAAACGCGAACCAAAGAAAAACCAACCAGCTTAAATGTATGCAACAATACGAAACAAGTAATTGATACGATTAAAGGAGAGGTTTTGAAATGCAAATCGCAGGGATTTCCCGGTTGGAAAAGCAGCAGGTGGTGACATAACGCATGTTTATGCATAAACGGCATTAAGAGCACGCAAGCTGCGTGCCTCCATGTATAGCAGCCACAAGGGTTTAAATTTTGTGCTCTATTGTTCAACTGATTTCGTGCATGCTTATTCATCACAACAGTGACAATCAGGACGTGCGCCTAGGGCCTTCGCTTATTTACAATAGCTCTCTTTGAGGTTTGTTTTTAATACAAAAGCAAAAAAAAGAAAATCATCATATACAGACGCCTCCACGCTGTCATTTTGGTGCGGCTGTTCACATGAAGTGGCTTCTCTTTGATGCGTCTAATTTCATCCGTTCTACCTCTCAGATATACGGCCGTTGCCATGCCGATGCTGTACAACACCCGCTACAGCTCCAGGAGGAGGGTCACAGTCATGATTTCTGTGGTGTGGGTGCTGTCCTTCGCCATTTCCTGTCCCTTGTTATTTGGCCTAAATAACACAGGTAAGCACTAAGTACTCACTTCTTATCACTCTTTCACTCACGCACAATTGTTTTGTTGCTCTCGATGTTGAACTGACTTCATAGGTGAAAACTGATTTTTCGTTGTATCTGATGAAATTAAATGACAGTTGGAGAAGTAATAATCCCATCATTGAAACGGTTAGCGTCTCAGCGCTACATGCTGTTCTCTATGATACCCCCCTCCAACACAATGCATGGCTACTCGATCATCGTCTATGAATACTATACTAGAAACTCAACAACAACAACAACAACAACAACAACAACAAAAAAGATAGTAGTTAGTCATTTATTCATGGAGAACCTCAACAGTAGTCAACAGGCAATTACTGCTACAAGTTACACCCAGTCACTCTGTCACTCTGAATGTGTGTTTTTTTTCCTCACTTTCACATGGAGCAAAAAATAATTGACTTGCCATGTAAACCCCCCCCCCCCCCCCCTCCTGATTCAATGATTTGCATTTCTCCACAGCTACTCGCGACCCCTCAGAATGTGTGATCGCCAATCCAGCCTTTGTGGTTTACTCTTCCATTGTGTCCTTCTATGTCCCCTTCATCATAACCCTGCTGGTTTATGTGCAAATCTACGTGGTGCTAAGGAAACGGAGGAAACGAGTCAACACCAAGCCTAAGCAGCGGGGCGGTCAAGCCGCCGAGCGCAACGTGGCCACCTCACTGAAGGTGAGCGCTCCTCCTGGGACCTTCTGGGACTCTCTCTTGCCGGATTTAGATGAATACACTTCATCTTGGAAATTGCGCTTACGTATCGTCTCGCAGTCCATCTGTGTCTACAATTGTGTGTGTACAAAGGTGTATAGTATTGTAGTGTAGCTCATATAGTGTCTCTTTCGGTTTTTGTTTCCCTACATCCTTACGTTATTTCTTCCAGGGAAATAAAAAACAAGCAATAAAAACAAAGCAGTGACTTAGGGGCACAATGAAACGACAAACAATCAATAGTTTTCCCCACCCGATTATGTTTGAGGATCCTTTGTACATACATTTATTATATAACGTAGGAAAACCCCATCATCAGAAAAATTGATTTTCGCTCTTCTGAAAAACAATGGCCTACATTCAATACAGGGATTTCAAAGGGCAGTACCCAATTACCCTCTTAGGCATTGTGTGTGCGTGTGTTTTTTTTTAAATAGCTTTAATGTGTTTTACAATAACTGCTTACTTAAAACAAAAAAAACATTTAAATCTTACGGTTGGATCCAGAAAATGTCTTTGTGGACATTTGTAATGAAATTAATGATGACAGGCCTTAAACAACCATTTTGTGGTGGTCATTGATTTTACTGACATAGAAGAGATCAATATGCTCAACACATGTACATGTGAGCGTATGAGAATGTGTGTGTGTGTGTGTGTGTGTGCGTGCGTGCGTGCGTGTGTGTGTGTGTGTGTGTGTGTGTGCGTGTGTGCATGCAAGTATGTGTGTTTGTCTACAAAGCTAAATAATGAACACATCTGTTGCCAGTAGTCAACTCGCAGAACACCTCACAACTATGAATAACCCAAAGGAATCAATATGACTTCAATACGAGGCTAGTATGTGGCTTTTGTTCTTTCGAATGTGTGGGTCCGCATGCATCTGTAGGTTTTTGTGGAATCGTAATCCATCCGATAGCAATGCAATTCAAGAAAAGACTGACACTGAGACTCATGTGATCCTGTGAGGCTCTGCAGCTGTGCCCAGGCAACTCTATGGCAGATCTGGTCTGATCCGCCGCGTTACGAGCTGTTCTTGTTTCAGGATAAGTGCACTCATCCAGAGGATGTGACGCTTTGCACCATGATTGTCAAAGCCAACGGGAGTTTTTCTGTCAACAAGAAAAAAGTGGTGTGTTGCCATTATTTATTCATTTTGTGTTTTGTCGTTTCATTTGTGTCTTAATTGGTTTATGTGGAGTTCAGACTGACGTTCGGAACGTGTTTTTTTAAAAATGTTTCTTTATCTCTTTCGTAATAATTTTTATAATTTTGTAATAAAATGTAATTTAATTTATGTATTCACATTTTTTTTATTTTGACTTGTTTCTCAGAGAAGGCACCTGAACAAACAATAGCCTAGCTTCCTCCGTATCTGAATCCATTTCGATTCAAGCCTGGTGTCTCCTCCGTCTCCACCTCCTTCTTAGATATTCATCAAAGAGGTGGCCAACGAGGGTGAAGACCTGGAGCTGGATGAGCTCAACAACAGCGGCAGCAGCCAAAAGCAGCAGCAGCAGCAGCACAAGCAGCAGCAGCAGCAGCAGCAGCAGCAGCGGGGAGCTCTTGGAGAAGCTCCAGCCACCAGCCACCAGCTGCTGATGCCGGCCAAATCCAACGCCAGCCCTACTTCTGCGCCCCCCACCCCGCCCGAGGACGGCCTGAAGCCGGTGAAGAACGGAGACACCGGCAAGGAGGCTCTGGTGGAGCCAGTGCCTGTGGTGGCCAAAGCCTTCCAGACGCAGGCCTTGCCCAACGGCAAAACCCAGACGTCGGTGAAAACCATGAGCAAGCGGAAGATCTCCCAGCAGAAGGAGAAGAAAGCCACTCAGATGTTAGCCATTGTACTGGGTCAGTGGATTTATAGATGTATACCATGATGACCCTTCCGTATTGATTACATTGTTTGTTGTCCTTTCTTGCATGTTCTCCCTGCCGATTAGAAAACAGTCCAAACTTACGATGCATGTCCCATCTACCGACATGGCAAACGTATAAATGATGTTGACATGCCATTTAATTATTTTTACTCACACCATAGCGGACAGAAAATTGATTGAAATGCTTTAGGGCAATAACTAGTGCTAAAAACGTGGAGAAACAGCCTTCGTATTTTGCAGGTGTCTGTTCTCTCAGCATCGAGACTCAGAACCGTTTGTTCCAGTGCTGTTGTATTTTCTGTCAAATCTGAGGAAACAACTAGCACACAAAAGATTCAAGAGATCGCCAAGAGATTCTCTTGCAGACAAACAAGACAAGGCAATCAAAAGAAAAGGCTGTTGTATTGTCCAGGAGACGGATGTGAATTCAAGTTCACCTATCAGATGCTATAAATCCACATCTAAGCATGTCCAAAAGATCTCCAATGTTTTTAGAGTTACTGTTTACTTTGATGCTCTCGCTGTCTCTCCTGTTCCCTCCACCTTTTTTTCACCCTCTCATCTTGATTTCCTCTCCTTTATCCCTTCAGGTGTATTCATCATTTGCTGGCTGCCATTCTTCATCACCCATATCCTGAACACTCATTGCACTAAATGCAAGGTCCCTGCTGAAATGTACAATGCGTTCACTTGGCTGGGCTACGTAAACAGTGCTGTGAATCCCATCATATACACCACCTTCAACGTGGAGTTCAGGAAGGCCTTCATCAAGATCTTGCACTGCTAGGAACAGGGGGATGGGACACGTGACCGAGGAAAGCCGAAGCGATACATCTCCTCCGGCAGACATCTTGCCGCGTGAGGAAAGAAACACGGTGGTTTGGAGCGGGAATCTGCTTCATGAAGTAATGGAAGCAAAGACTTGCATACTGACAGCGTCGTAGAAACGAGCATATCGATTCCTCGCGAATTTTCTGTGGACTCATGTTCTCCTGAATTATTGAATGTACACATCATGAAATAATGTCTGTATGGATCATCTGTTTCTTGCCGAAGAGGAAAGTGTAATATTGTTCTCTTGAAATCATTGTTATTGTCACATAAGGAGCCATCTGTGAATATGACACACAAGCGACAAGTTGTGTTTAAGACAACTCCAACATGCTATTTACTATGTGTATATTCTGTGGTTTTTGGTGATGATCATTTTCTGCAGTTCATCTTGATATCAATGAAGCAAGTGTGCATTGCAGTATTACAAATGACACAAAAGCGCTTTATCTGAGACGTTCCCCTCTTTGGAATGTGTATTACGTTAAGAATATAAACAGAGTATTTAATTACTGACATGTGGCTTTGCCAAGAGACATAAAATACAATTTTATAAATTGAATATATTTAAAAATGATAAATGAGTATATATATATATATATATATATAATTATTATTATTATTATTATTATTATATGTTTTTTTAACACATTTACTGTGATTATATGCCTGCGATGAAAATGTGATGCATGCTAACTGCTCCTCTACTTGACTTCTAATGAAATGTTAACAAAAATTCCAACAAATACATTTATGTAACATACAAGGTTATATGCCACAGAGATGTTGCTAATTATCCGGCTTATAGACAACTTACCGACACTTGGACAGATGTACTTTGCTGACACAAAAGGACTCTTAATACAGGCCATACCATTCTGTAGGACGCAACGATATGAAGAATCCCGGAGTAAGACATTGGAAAAGAAATGTTTTTTAAAAGACTACTTCTCTCTTGCCTTTGCTGTAAATAAGAATGTGTTCTCATTAAAGATGAGTGGTTAAATGAGTGTGACAAAATAAATACATCGCTGTGCCTATATTTTATTTTTTGGATGAAATCAGGGTTTGAGGATAGAAAATTACACATGATTGTGGATTGAAAATTAAATGTATTTTTAGAGTTACTGCTGAGTACTTGGCAAGACAATCTGGTAGCTGGCCGATGACATTGTTGACATTGCATGAGCTGTACTCAAAAGCATTTAAGCGTTTCGTCATTGTAGTCCGAGTTCTAAACATTGGACTACAATTATAAAAAGGGGGCCTTTAGGCAGTGGATGATGTGATGTACTTGGTCACACATACTAATTGACTTTCAGCATCTTCTAGGACAACAACTCCCTTAGCCCCATGGCTACCATTGAGAGGGCGAGGCGCTTACGATCTACAGAAGACGCCCATTGAAAGTGATCTATAATAGCGGCTAATGCTATTTCACTGCATGTCTTTCCCTGGTTTCCTATGAGGCAAAAAATTCCTTCTCTGAAATATTCATGTGTAAAAGGTATGGCATACAATATTCATTCATATGTAATCGTATTTAACCCTGGTGGATGTCTTTCCCTAACTGGCAGTGAGTGTCATATAAATTAATGTATTCTCTCGGCCAAAGACAGATCTCCTATAGCCCTTCCCTAACACATCTCGTGTCCTTATTGAAATCCCCCGGGAGAGGCTCCCCACACTAACCTACTGGATTCATACCAATCATATCTGAAGGCTGTGTTGGCGCCACTGCATCGATCTTGCACAAAGTAATATACTACTTATCATTACCAGCATCTCCTCCTGTACTTGTGACCTTTTTTAATTCACATTTAATTAACAAGCCTTGTCATGTAAAGTGCCATTTGCTATTAAATCCTTATTATTTAACGTTTAATATTAGTCATGCCATGGATTTTACTTTTTCAATTTGTTAAAGTCAGTAGAAGGAAAGTCCTTTTTTGAAATATTTAACTGTTGCTCCCACCTGATCTAATGATGCCCTCTTTTTAAGAGGCTCTCCTGGGCCCTAATTCTTCCAAACCCATATACCCGTCGGTGACCTATTTCCTCCCCATTTCCCTTTAGGGGGGTGCCCCCAGGTTGCATGTGACACCCCTACGATACACCTTTCCCCAGCCGGTGTCCATCATCGCACGGAAATCTCGGAAATTACGCAAACACCGAGCAATGCTCTACCGTTTCGATTTACAATGCAGCTCCTGCGAGATAGCTCCAAGTCAAATATAATCTGAACCTTAACGGGAATCTTCACTGACATACTAAGATAACCACGGATGTAATCTGTACCAACATGGGATTATGGAGTCTGTTTACACAAGGCCTATTTTATCTGTCTGAATCTTTGGTTTTCCTTCCTTCAATTTCCATTGGGAGATTGTCATTTTGAGAGCTATGCTGGGCTTGGTGATTGGCATGTCTAAATATAGTGGCCATGGAGTAAAGGGTGGTAGTGCATACATGGAGTGACTCTTCATTTAATTAAATCATGATGGATTGGCAACATAATATTCAGTGTGATGATGAGTAGTACCTTGGCGGAGCCTAGTTTAAAGTCTGTGTGTGTGTGTGTCAAGATATAAAGGCTTCCAGCCGACACTGCTAATGCACAAAGCCATTGTGTGCTTATAGCGAAAAGCCACTTGTCTCTCAAATCTGGAATTGAATTCACTTTTCTCAACTCATTGCCTGAAAAAATCATTTCCTGTACTCAACGATGATGGATTACGCCTACAGAGGCACAAGGATAACAGTCAGCAGACTATTAAAGCCTTAAATGGAGAAGAATCCGTTTGAATGGTCAAATAATTCATAATAGCTACCAACAGCACATACATTCTGTATATTCTGCAAAACCTGCCGTGAAGTTAAGGCTAGGGTAGAGACACAGTGGAAAACAAAGTTGTAACAATTGCTTATGTTTCACTGACACACCGGAAAAGGAAAAAAAATGAATATAAAAAATGTGTGGACCTATTTCAGTTTTTTACCATTTAAACATGGCAGGAGGAAACCAGGCTTTACCAATCACTGTCCAGAGAAATTCCTTTCATAGATATACTACAGATTGCTTTAGGATCACTGTGAAATAGTCTGGTGCTATGTATATACCATGCAAACCATAACGATATTTGTCATATCTGAGTACTACATTAAGTTTAATCGACATATTTTATAATCAAGTGCACTGAGTAAAATCAGAATGTAGTTAGTGTTTGTTACCTACCATTAAGCCTAATAGAGATGTACTTGACAGGTCATTATAAACATGGAAATACAGGTGCAATGCCATAATCTATCATTAGTTGTTCATTTACCTGCATAATATACAGTATAGTTGAAGACATAGAAACAGCAGACACTGTCAAGACTCTCAAGAGTCTCTATACAGGGCTTATCCATCGCGACGTCACATTGCAATGACTGCCTCCATTTTGGCAGCATAGGAGCATTGGAATATGAGTTATTATGTTGGCAGTAGGCCTAATGGTTTTTTGGTCATTGTTTAGTAATTCATCGTGAAATGATTTGTCATTATAGGAAGATATATTGTTTTTGAAAGTGCCACAGAGTTTCTCATGCAAGACGTGGCAAAACAAAGTTTTCATATATATTTATATATACATATATTGGATATATACATCTGTTTAAAAGGCTTTTGAGTCGTGTCAATATGGCGGGATATCGGCAACAAAAAATCCCATGATGCATTCTGTGCGATCTACTAGCCAAGCCCTATATCAAAATCTGTTACATTAGTAACAGTTGACAAAAGTAAATCAGGCTATGCTGCATGAAAGCACACATGTGTACATATACGTAGCACGATCAGCGCTACTACCGGGTTCCTAGGAAGGAAACACAAGGGTTTGCAAAAGCCTTTTATTGCCCCAACAGCCGCCACCAGGTGTCGACCAGGCATGGTCCACTTTGCTCTGCCGTGCGCCAAGCACACAAAAAAAAATCAACACAAAATAACTTTTAGGCTGCCGGTCGTCTGTCGACACTGGATCCAGTCTTATTGTGGGGGAGAGTGCCCCTTCACACCTGCGCTCTGAAAGGCAAGAGAGGAAGGTCCGGGGTCACACAACGCTTTTGGGGTGAACGGAGGATTAACTGACAATCACAGCAGGACACACACCACTGATGTACGTCCGCTTGAATGCCCGGCCAATTGAAGTGGGTCATGAGCCAGTTCCGTGTTTTATTGCAGCCTAAATGACCAGCCATCGGGCTGTGGTGAGCCATTTCCTGGTGGCTTTTTGGGATGAGCAACTGGTTACTTCTTCCCCTGAGTGTCCCTCGATATAACCTAACTCTAAAAAAGTTTGGGAATGTGACAGCTACATCAGGGCGAGCCATTTGACCATCAATTTTAATCAATTGGTCGTTTGAAGTTTGAGCTTCGACCAAGTGTTTGGTACGCCAGAGAAAGTCATGCAGGACCGCCTTCTCCTCCGCATAGTGAGTAGCCAGATCCAGCATGGCCTGGGTCTGGTGATTGTGGGACTGGATCTGGCTCTCCTGGGTTTGCGTAATTATCCCCAGCACCTGGGCGAGCGGAGACTTCACCCATGGGGTTCATCAGTTGTCCTTCCATGAATATCCCTTCTGGGGTGCCACTGTAACGTGATCAGTTCTTAGGAAGGAAACACGATTGCCCAAAGATCCAGATCCATTCTCACTGTGGGGCAGAGCAGAACAAACATGAAGTCCTTGACTCATTAAGCTCACCACCCACAGATGCGTCGGCCCCCGCCATTGAGCCGCCCAGCCCCCTTGTTTGCAGCCGACGCCAAGCCATGCCCCCTTCACACCACAATATACTAGTGATCACTAATGGTGTCCCATGAATCCTTGATGAACTCAAATGGCCTTCACTGTCTTTTTCAATACCCCACAAAGAGCAGCAATACTTTGCACCCCAATCCATCATTTGTCATATTCGAGAGTCCCATGGTCACAGTAATTTAATGTAATGCTGTACTCCTGTCCTTCTATCCTGCCCCCTATTGCTTCACATCATGGACCGTGTTCAATATCTCAGTTGTCCTCGGGGGGAAACGATTGTCATACAAGGAAACGAAAGCACATCGATTAGATATATTTCATGAGGGACACTCTGATGCCAACAGAAGTTGAAAAACTTCTAATTGGTGGATACATGCATGGCAACAGAGAGTGACTAGAACAAAGTGCTGACTGTAGCTGAATAACAGCTTGGGTACTACACAAACTCTCCCGCCCGGCTGTTTTTTTCTTCCTTCCAGCAGAAGACTGTGGAGACAGGACAGAGTCGTTTGTAATCATTAATCCCTTCCAGGCAGTGTATCAATCTAAATATTAACACAATCTATCACATCAGAGGCCAGGACGTATAGTATCGGGGCTCGATGTTAATTGCGCTGGGATTGAATGCAGGGGAATGGAGAGCTCCCTCGGCGAGCGTCGCCATAATCTCATTGTTCATGAGATGAGTATTTCTACTTCTCTATTTACATAGACCGTGTTCCCTGATTAACATTCAAAATTGTTCGCACTCCACACCTTTTTTTCTAGTTTGCTCATCTTCTTCTATCGCGCTACAAGAGGGACAATGATAATCACTGACAGGCTTAAGCACACATCAAGAGACAAAATAAAATACATTTTTTTTGGTTTAACATTAGCATAACTGATAGATGCAAATGTTAAAACCAGTGTATGGGTTAACACGCTACCAAAGTAATGCGTTACAGAAACTTACTAAACTTACTATGTCAAGTAATGTGTTATCATCTGATATCAAGTATTTTATTTTTTAGATTTATAATAAATTAGGCAAAGATTTGTGCTCACCAAAAGCCTCCAAGCATCCACCAAACAAAAATGTAAATCAAGAAAGTAATTACACTCACATACTAACCGACATGGAGGTTTAGCTATCGTATGTGAGGCTAAATGATAACACAATAAAAAAAGGCAGATACATGTATTAATGTTGTTGTGTATTAATGTTGTGTATTAACATTAATACATGTATTAATGTTGTAATGTTGTTATTCGGTTTGGTGGAAAGGAAGAATGTTTCGCTTTGAGTGGCAATATCAGTCCTCAGAATAAGAAAAAAACAAGCTTCTTCAGTGTTTTAATTTGAACATTAATGCTGAGTTTGCATCATAAATCAGATACCATGTTATGCTCCTAGGTCCAGGCCCTACTACTTGTAGACCTTATAGCCTGAAGGGATTCTTTATTGGTGCAGTGCTGTCATATTGTCTATCTTCCATTAATAAGAGTCAGAGGCGGACTTCTGCCTATGTCATTAAAAGTATCGCAAAAGTAATGTAATAAGTCATTTAACGAGTTACTAGATTCATACAGTAATATTGTAACTTAACTTATTACTTTAGGATGGCAGTAATCAGTAATGAGTAATATATTATTATTTTGAAAGTAACTTCGGTAACACTTTAGATTAGGGACCACATATTCACCATTAACTAGTTGCTTATAATATATTGGCTCTTTATTAGTCATTATAAAGCACTTATTAATGCATTATTCTGCATGACATATTCTACAACTACTAGGCCATTAACTTTAATATTAGAGTTTTCCCTCAATAACTTCCTAATTACCGCTTATTGATAGTAAGTAAGGAAGTTGTTTTACATAAATTACGATTTTAGCAACTAGTTAATGGTGAATATGAGGTCCCTAATCTAAAGTGTTACCGTAACTTCCACACAGCTATTTCTGTCCTTCTATAACCTTATTTGGACAGTAGGCCTATACATTTACATTTTAGGGCTTTTAGCAGACGCTTTTGTCCAAAGCGACTTAAAATAAGTACATCTGTCAGTAGAAAGTAAAACAACAAAATATCACTGTCGGTACAGCAAGGATGTCAATAGAACACATTTGTAGGTGCACCATAATTACTAGGTTTAGCCATCCTTTCTGGTATACAGCATGGCTAGCTAGGGTATAAGAGGTGCATAAGAGGTTTTATTTTAGGTAGAGGAGGGAGGCTATGCAGAGTCTGAACAAATGAGTCTTGAATACATTGTATCTATACAGTGTATCTTGGGAGGGAGACAAAGCTTCTAGTGTTTCTGTGTTTTAGGCCCATGTGGACATCTAACAATTTGACCTTTAGTGGTGCAATACAAATACCTGATACCTGACATGTTAGAAATGTTGGTTAGATATTGATATTTTGTAGCAGCCAACTCGGTGTGACAGTAAAACACATTGATAGTATTGATAGAAAATACAGGATACAAGCTAATGTTCCTTAACTGGAACAATATCGTGTGTTAGCTTGCTAGCTAGCTTACCAGTCGAATAGGAAATATATTTACCTCTTTTAAAATGGACAAGAGTAGCGTCCACATTTGTATGCGTTATTCATGAATGTCATTCATTTCATCAATTTCAGGGCACACGTTGTGCACTCTTGTCTTGCCGATATGTTGTTCGCAGACAACGGGTGTGTCTCTCCTGATGGAAATGTGAATTGGGCGGTCGGGGATGAACTAAGGAGTCAGATAATTCGAACATGCCAGCATGAGAGCTATGCACATTATTTTTTATTTTTGGATGCAGTGTATATATTTATTCACTTTCCTATCAAGGTACCATTTTGTGGGTCCAGTGTGGAAATTACAGAAGGTAGGCTAGCTAGAGGACAGTGACATTGACATTTTTGAAGTATTCAAGTATCTACAAAAACCTAGTTCATAATTTCTATATAAATTATGGATTCCACTTCCCCTGGTAATGCTACTTCAACCCACATTAACATACTGCCATTGTTGTATATGTAAATTGCTTAGGGATACTTTTTAAAGCTGTGTATGTGATTCTCTCAAATTTCAGAAAGAAATTGCATGTTTAAAGATTCCTGCAATATTAATTAAATGAAACACACTTAAATAAAACACTATTCAAGATAAATATGGATATGTGTTATTCATAAATAATACATAAAAGTCTCTTGCAAAAACCTTTAAAAACCTTGCACTACTAGATTGTAGGAGAATTAATCACTTTTCCATTTTACCCCATGGAGTTTGTCCTGTCGTCTTAGATGTGTCGGTAGAACCAATGAATCCAACCGAAATGTTGCAAATAACGAAATAAGGCATTTGTTTATTTATTAAACCTCAATTTAAGGTTGTTTAAAGAACGCATTTTTGCAGTTTAACATATGTAAGTCAATAACCGTATGATTGCCATACAGAAAAGGTCTATAAACCGTTGTCAAGACTGCTACATATTTATTCATTATTTTCTGTTTTTATGGTTATTGTCTGTTTTTATTGTTTTGGTCTGTTTTTATTGTTATCTTGTTTTTTTGTTGTTTTTGTGTGGACCCCAGGAAGACTAGCAACCACTCTGTGGAAGTTAATAGGGATCTGAATAAATAACAAATAATGTAATGTGAAAAATTAAAAATGTATTTGTGCTATATGACATGAGTGCGTGATGAAGTGCTGTTTCATTGCCTCTCCTTGAGCGTCCCCAGAAGCAGCTGATATATGTTTTTGCGTAAGTATCAAATGGAGGGATGCCTGTGAGCCAAATGCCTGTGTGCCAAATGAAGCAAACCTGTACCTCTTCTGGACCCAATATTAGAACTGCACAGATTATTAAAATAACAACTCAATGGTTGTTTTCTATGCAATGTATGTGAACAAAGTATAACACTGTATTTCAGAGACAAGTGGCAGGAATGGGTAAAAGTGTGGGGGAGTCTTGCCGCACAACTACCCAGCAGTGATTGTCGAAAGAGTCCCAGCAGAAGCAACAGCAGCGCCATTTCTTATTTTCAGCGCAGAGCTTGATGTCCACATTGGCACCGCTGACATTCTGCAATCTCCCCCCTGAACCACGAGCAGCGGCGTGCCCACTGAAGCCAACTATATGACTTTGGCAGCCCGGGAGCAGTTGGGTGTGGAGTGGGCCGTGGATCAGTGATGTCACTGGCTTGATCAGACCATGCAGACGCATCCATCGCTTGGACAGATCATGAAAAACTCTGGTCGGCATCCAAGAAGCCCAAAAAAAACACAATGGGATTTGAGGCGGGCCCGTTGGGCATTGGTTTTCAGGCTTGGACTTCACGCTGGCCGAGAGCTGACTCAGATGCCCTATCTCGCCAATTTAACACATCAGAGAACTCCAAGCCCAAACCCCACGGTGGCCCTGTCCCAGATCCATGCTCCAGTCCTGTGGGTCGCAGAGAGGGACAGAGCTGCATGCCTGGCATGAGAAGGACCGAGGAGGACCCTCTGTGTATTCCTACTGAGTCCACAAGAAATAGAGGAGGGACGAGGGGGGGTTCTATCTGCTGGTGCATCCCAGAGGGGAAGAGATACTACCATACATCCACTCTACGTGCCCAGTCATCCTATAAAGAATAGTACCTTCTTAACTACTAAATATTAGAATGGCAGAAGGCCCAACAGACTGTCGACTAGAAGGTCTTTTGAAAAATGTATAATCGGTTCAATGGTTTAGGAGCCTCACCTTAATCTGAGCCATATGTCATTTGTAGAACGTAGCATATACTAAAGTAAAGTGGTTTCAAGGACAGTCAGCTATAGCCCACTTCAAAAAAGTTCTCACATTTTCAACCTCGCGGCAATAAACGGTAGTCATTGTTATTGCAGGAGATTGAGTCTAAGGTTTAGAGAGCAGAGAATTGAACAATACATTCAGTATGTGGTATGAATTAAGTAGACAGTCAGTAAATATTTACACCCCTGGAAGTGGAAGTGGACAGCACGGCAAAGTGACATCCCCCGGGCGTGGTCACTGGGTCGGCGAGAGTGTGAGTGTGAATGTGCTGTTACGGGATAAGCTGAAGGTTGAGAGTGTGATGTTTGGCGGGAAGTCGCTAGCTGTGTGGAAAACAATCCTCATTGGTCCACAGAGAGGCGTGATATCATCTCCACTGAAGCCTGAAGGACTGAGTGGGCTGGTGTGTTGAAGGTAGAAGGAAATGAAACAGATACATATCGCGTCTAATTCACTCCTCACTCCTCAGTCCATTTGCCAGCCAAGTCCAACAGTTGGCCGGCATGCCTGGCCTGTTTTGCTTGGTCGCAAATAGGATTATTTTTTATTTATCACTAAATCTACGTTGGCTGCCATTATAATAGGATGTACATAAAATAAATATCGAGCCTTTTTGCAGCTACTGTTGGATAAGTAGTAGTTTGCAGTGGATCGACTAATACACTGTTGTTGGATGAATGAGTATCATATCTTCTAGTGCTATAGACAAATACAAAGAAAGGATGGAAATTGTTTAGTCATTAGAAATGCCCCAAATGAGCAGATTAAAAATAATAATTGCCACAAGGTCTGCTCCTGGCGATATGTAATACCACTCAATAAAAACTCATTAAAACAATTAATTAGCATTTAATATTTCAGAAAAAACACTCTTTATGACCATGCTAATAAGGAGTGGAGGACTTTTCAGCAGCTCATTAACAAACCAAGGAGAGCAATGGGATGGAAAGGGCTTTGGTTAAGCCTCTACATGTAAACTGGGATGAGGATAACCACCTAGATCAATGGAAAGATGGCAGCCATTATGAATGCATTTTGGACCTGCTGCGAGGGCGGGCAGCATCTCCTCTTCGATCCCGACATCATCTGCAAAACTTTGATCTTTTATTACCGTCAGAATTGTACTGCAAGCCCGAGTCTTGGGAGGAAAGGAACCGGGGGCACTTCTCCAAAGGCTGACTTTCATCAAGCAGCAGCAATTTTCCTGATGGAAGACTTGATTGCAAGCCTTTCTGCGGCTGGTGACAGGCTATGCTATGCGATCATTTCTATAATTAGATGTGGCCCACAGAACATTGAACAGCCTTCAATGTAAATTGTTTCTGAAGGAACAATACATTAAGCACTGCGAAGGAAGTCCTTGAAAATAGGAAATAGAAGAAGAAAAAAAAAACGACAACAAGAGAAAATGATTGTTATAGGGGGTTAGGGTTGGGGTTTGCTGCAATCAGGGGAAATCACAAATCATCATACATTATGGGGTGTTGGCTCACTCTCTGTGACTTTACAGAGATAATAATCATGCAATGAAACAAAATCATATTACAAGATGTGACGTGACATATGTTTAAGGCGGACAGTGCTTGTAGATTTGTCTAAGCATAAATGGCACAGCCTTGGGTGTGGGAGACAACGGTGTCCCCCTGTGCAGGGTATTCATGAGTGTAAGTGTAAATGGAGTGAGAAGGGGTTTCTGCCGTGGGCTTTCGGAGATAGCGGCGAGTTCACCCATTAATCATCTGAGAGGAACACGTATGATAACATATTGGTATAGGGGAGGCAGGGGAAGGAGGCGAGAGAATAAAGGCCCTTATATGGCTGTTCTGGAGAGAACAGGGCCATTCAATAGAGGGTGATGACAAAATAAAAGGATGCGGGGCCACACTGTTTCTCCAGATGACATTTTGTACTCTATAGAATACATAATCACTTGCTGAAGGCTGCAAGCAACAGAAAATGTATATTTGTTTACGTGTGTGTGTGTGTGTGTGTGTGTGTGTGTGTGTGTGTGCATGTATGTATGCATATGTGTGTGTGTGTGTGTGTGTGTGTGTGTGTGTGTGTAGGTTTGCATGTGTGTGTGTGTGTGTGTATGCATGTGTGTTGGCGTAAACTAACTACTCCGAGCTCCCTAATAACAAGCAAACACAATGTACGACAAAGCCCAAAATAGCAATCACTGGCAACACATAATAGGCATCAACCCAGAGGATTTGTTGAGACCGGACATTGTTTTTGTTTTTTTCCCCTCTTTTTCCCACAGTCATAGAGCAGAGCTGAAGGTCGCTAAGTGATGACAAGTGTTGAGTGTTTTTTTTTCCACCTCGTCACTCCAAGGGAAAAAAACGAAGGGAAAAACACATCTCCTCTGAGACATGATAGATCACTCACATTCAATTAGCCCAGCAAGGGCCAGAGTTGCCTGTCTGGATGCCGACTTGGCCCTGCTGAGGCGACACACCTGGGTCAAAGAGGCAGCTGCATTAGTCATGATTGCAGCCGCTTAACAGTATAGGGCAAGGCTGAACGAATAGCTTAACCCCACCAGTTAAGGCAGGCTCTGCTGAGAACATATAATGTCTCTCCTCAGAGAGGGTAAATATACCGATCACTTCCTATGACTCGCTGGAGCCTGTGAATGGTGAGCAGACTTCCTCATGCATAATGCCACACCTTGTTAACTATTCACATAATGTTGCATGTGGGTTTTCAAAAGGAGCACAGTTAAGTGCTTTATATCATTAGCATCATGCTATGAAAAAACAGGGTTTCGGGAGTTGCATGGTGAGCAATAGTCATTACATTGATGAGGAGTTGTTGTTTTACATCTTTCCAATGTCTACATGTAATTCAGGATTCACTGCTAGAAATTAATTTGATTTGAAAATGGGAAATCCTGTGGTTAATATAATCTGCAAATGCCAGAATAAAATGTTAAATGTAAAAAAATATATATATTATATTTTTCCTTGTATATGGATATACATAAGTGTGTTTCCTCGTCAAATATATTTATGTTTTTGACTAAAAACATTGTGTAGTAGCAAATTTGGCCACATTGAAAAAAACTTAAAACATATTTCTTGTTGGTTGCCTTCTAGTATCGCTAACAGATAGGGCACCGCACATAGGGAGCATCAATTTAAGCTGTTGTTATGGAACAGATCAGGGTGTTCCTAGCCTCGGTTTCCAGTCAGTCAAGAGAGCCTGGAAGAAGAGCCACACAATTTGGACAGGCAAATTGTGTGGCGGATTGGTTTTGACATGAGTCGAAGGGCGGCTCAGGCAGCTCAATCGACCAATGGCTGGCTGCAACCACAAATCCGAATGCAAATGGAAATTTGGTCAGACCAGGGCATGCCAAACACTAAACAGATAATCACGCTATGCCCTTAATAGTTTTAGGACAACAGAAAGCAGCTGGGCTCCAGCAGTGTTGTGGAGGCTTTAATTGAAAGCAAGGCTTTCTGAATGTTTTAAATGTTGTGTGATGCCTGGAGATGCGTTCTGCGTGTTCAATGCCACTCTATTCAAAGTCTGCCTTAGCAAGTAAAACAATAACAAATCTCTCTAATGCCTGAGCCAACATAGACGTCGTTTAACTTGCTTACTCGGTAAGGTTGCCATGATTTAACTGTCACTGATTACCGCTTAAACATTCACTTTACAATTATTTCTACAGCCACTTGTGTGACACCTTCCTTGTATCACCTTCCTCCTGCATGTTTCCTGCTTCCAAAGTGAAATTAAGTTAGGCATTTGCAAACGCAATTAAGGGCTAATAGGAGGTATCCAATGTGGCGGGGCTGGTGTAAAAAGGTCAGGCTGCGCCATTGATTTATGCACTCGCGATTAGATGCTTTTGAGAGGTTTAGGACCAATTCACAAGGGAACTCTAGGACACACAGAGCGGTGTATGTACCAAGCAGAGTTTATCCCATGGGACGTTTCAATAATAATAACAATAATACATAACATAATAATAATTATTGTTAGTACAATATTAACCACTCGGATTTGTCTTTGTGTAATTGTTATTATTGTTGTTGTTAACGTCAGCTTGAGGAGAACACACGCCTACTGTAATAGGCCTACATTACATTACAGTCAGGCAGGTTGAGCAACTCGTGTGAAGTAGTGAGCATACCACAAATATTTGTTTCTTTGTCAACTTGACATTCCAGACAACTTGACCTGCTTTCAGTTACGGGCCAAAAGGTACGTGTGAAAAGGCGCTGTTGTCAATGACATCCTCACTGACGCAGCAGATTACAATGTCTGCCCGCTGCGCAGTCGCACCACCATTATGCACATCAAGCATGGCGCTTTCTGATTTCCAATGGCTGGGGCAGAGACATACATAAAAGAAAGTCATTATATGCATGGTTAGCATCATAATCATTTCTCCACAGAACAATGGAGATGAGCAGATCAATAAAACTACAATATGTCACCATGGCAATTTAGTGCTGCTAAGACCATTCGTTCCAAGCCCTTGTCTTCTCCTCGTTTTCATAGTCTGAGAGGTGCCATGTTTTATAAATCATGCTTCAATAACTCATTATGCGAGCATGGACAGCCATTAAGTTAACATTTTAACTTATGCCACAATGTTTATTTTATAATGTAGAGGGAATAGATGGACCCCGGATGGCAATCGATACCTTCTTTCCTCCTCTAATGCATTGAACCACTCACCGAATCCATCTTTTGACGTACTGACATTGTTACCTGGAAACAGAATTGCCGTCTGGCTTTGAACAAAAATATGATCAATATATATCAAGCATGGTGAATATGGGATTTATGGTTAAAGACAAAAGGAAAGCATTTGCAGTCTTCTTTCATGTGGCATATGTCCAAGTAACATCCTTCATCAAGATTTGAATAGGGGAGTGTCTCTCTGTTAGGGCTCCAAAAAAATGCTATGAATGGTTAGAATGCAGTTGATTCAGTTCGCAGTTGATTCCAGTTTTTATTTAAATAAAAGGTAACACATTTTCCTATGCGTATGGCCAGGACTCTTCATTTCAGTTTGTTACCAAGCATTAACTACTAGTACTAATAAACTAATAAACAACTAATAAACAGTGGTGAGCTGCTAACACTGTGGTTCATTATGTACCTTCATAACAGCGGTCCAGATCATTTATTTACAAGCAGCTGTACTATTTCCTCCCGTTGACCCCTTTGAGCCAGATCCAATGCTGTGGAACCGGAGGAATCCAGCAGTGTCCTGTCGGCCCCGTTGAGCAACAGGGCCTTTATGATGGCAGTGCAGCCATGTTTGGCAGCCAGGTGTAGCGGTGTGTCATTGTGCTTGTTTATGGCATTAACCTCCGCCTGGTATAAGATCAGCTGTAGGACGCTGGTGAAACTGCATTGGAGGCAGGCCAGATGTAGCGGTGTCCAGCCCACCTTGCTGTCCACCACGTTGGGCTCGGCCTTGGCAGTCAGGAGTTGTGTCACCACGTCTTCGTGGCCGTGTTTGCATGCTATGTGGAGCGGCGTCCATTCGTTCTCCCCCTTGGCATTCACACTGCAGCCCTGACTCTCCAGCTGGAGCACAGTGGCTGAGTGGCCGTTGGAGGCGGCTAGGTGCATGGGGGTCCAGCCTTGCTGGGTCAGAGGGTTGGGGTTGCCTCCGTTGGACAGCAGCTGCCTGCAGATGCCCGTGTGGGCCTTCAGGGCGGCCTTGTGGAGCGGCGTCCAGCCACTGCTGTCCGTGCTTTCGATGAGCGCCCCGCTCTTCATCAGCTGCCTCACCACCCGGTTGAAGCCCTCCTCGGCCGCCAGGTGCAGGGCGGTGGTGAGGGAGTGGTCGGTGGCGTTGGGGTCAGCGCCGTGGCTGAGCAGCAGCTTGGCGATGCCCAGGTGTCCGTAGTAACAGGCCAGGTGAAGAGGCGCTCTCCCCTGCTTGTACTCCCGTCGCCTCACCGCCTTCGCTTCCTTCCCCTCCTCCCCTTCGGACGACGACACCCGAGACAGGAGCAACCGCACCACTGCCTCGTGGCCGTTTTGGCAGGCCAAGTGGAGGGGGATCCAGCCCGCCTTTTCCTGCGCGTCCGCCACTGCGCCGTGGTCTAATAGCAGCCGCACGGTCTTGTCGTCGCCGTTCTGACAGGCGAAATGAAGCGGTGTCCACTGGTCCTCGTCAGAGTGGGTCGCAGCTGCTCCGTGCTTCAGCAGCAGGGACGTGATCTCATGCATTCTACAAGGAGACATCGTTTAGTCTGCTGCGGGCTAATAAGGCTACCATGTGCTAATTTGGAAAAAAAAGTGAATCCATTTGAAAATGACAAAATGAGTAAAGTAATTGAATGGGTGGATGGATGGATGGATGAATGGATGGATGGATGGATGGATGGATGGAATGAATGAATGAATGAAGGGTGTGAACGGTGACTTTGTTAAAGGAGGAGGTTTGTTCATAGAATAAGATCAGTTGTTTTGTTCATTCTGAGACCTGTGTAGAACTGCAACGATGAGAGGTGTGTAACCCTTGGCACTTTGGCAGTTGACCTCCGCACCGAGATTAAGGAGTTGCTGGACACTCGCTGGATCCCCGGTGGCGACGGTGTAATGGAGCAGACTGTTGTTCTCGGTGAACACTATGGATGTGTGTTCCTTCTTCAATGACTGCCTGAAACTTAGAAAATCCTTTTTTTTCAGAAAACACAGCATCTTGGTAGAACCTGTGAAATCGAGAGGAAATTATTATTTGCCAATGGGTGACTTTGGGGGGGAGCTTATGTATTTGTTTTGACTCCAATATAATTCTTTTTTTTCCAAAATCTCAATTTTATTTAGTTCTGTAAGACTCTTTTGTGTCTGACCGTTAAAGACATTTTTACCATGTTATATTCCAGGACAAAATGTAACCCAAGTACATAATTAATCTTGGCTGGTTTTAAGTAGATCAATATCAATATTGATTAGCGCTTTCAACATTTCAGTTCAAAGTGAACAGGTATAAGAAAATGTGTCATGAATGCAACTTGTATTCTAGTAATGCCATTCTATTGTAGTTATTCGTTGATTCATCTGGTTGATACATTCTTTTTTGGGTGGACTTAATTAAAACGGCGGTAGCATTAGAAATATCATTTTAAATGTCAGCCCTGTGGCCTTTGTACTACAAAGAACACAATTACATTCCACATTATACTCTTAGTCTTACCTGGGGGAAGGTCAGGCATGTCCGTAAAAATAATCTACATTACAGAGCAAATAAAACAGAATTTTACATTGGAGCAAATTCCTAATATTCTTTAACAGAAATTGAATTCTAGTCAAATATACTTGCTCATATTGACTTTGTTAATTATTAAGATGTACATGGAATGACGGGACAGACAGACAGACAGACAGACAACAACACCACAGACCTTCTCTGGTGGAATAGTCGGCTGGGGCTTCTCTGGTCCGGGTTGGTTGATGCCTGGGATCTTCAGGACTTCACTTAGTACCTCTGTTTTACTCACAATATCTGCAAAACACAATGCCATGAAATGAATGCTCTCCGCTGTTACAGAGCCCATGCTTTTTTCTTCAATGTTCTTCCTTGTATTACGATTTAACAAACACACAGATTATTTATCTTTAATTGATCTGTATTGCTGATACATGTGAATGACCTTCTGTTCGTCAATAACAGCTACATTTTTTCACTAATAGCTGTGAAGTTATTTTGAAGAGATGCGATTCAGAGGTGATAGTGGGTATAAATAAGCTTTACATGTATTAGTATTCAATAATATCAGTCCCCTTCCATAAATTGCTTGTGGTGACCTGCTGCCTCTTGTGCAAATTATGTCATTTAGTAGTGGAATGGGTTCTCGCTGCATAATTGAACTACCAAAAGAACCAAAACATAGAGCAACAATCTACATTACATACAACAGTGATAAGTGCGCACCATACGCTGCATTGTGTGTGCCACTGTAAGAGCAACTGTATCCACAATGGTTAGTAATAGTGATAGAAACAGAGATAGGTTTGCATATTGACACAGGCTTGCCTTTTGATACAGGCTGCATACTGTTATCCATTTGATCTTTGAGATTTTCAAGGTCTATTTTATATTCATAGATGCAGACAAATAGATACACACTTATATTCATTTTTTGTACCTTAACTTTCAATGGATTCTGACATCCAGTCTTTTTGGCATACTACTTTTTCACTCATAGTTTCGTGTTGGCCAGGGAGATGCAAGGCCTTGGGTATACCTGCAAACTGTGGCCTTTTGTTGAGGTCCTGGTCCCAGCATTGCTCCATGATATCAATCATCTGGTCACACTCATGGGGCTTGTCATCAGGCACCATGTCCAGACCAGGCCTTTTGCCCCCTGAGACCTGCACCAGCACCGTGGTCACGCTGCGCCCTGCCACACACACACACACACACACACACACACACACACACACACACACACACACACACACACACACACACACACACA
>JAOPJH010000045.1:10118768-10128990 GCA_027122575.1 Merluccius polylepis
ACCACCCACAAAAAAAAATACTTTACAAAAAGATGCACCATACTGGGGTGTGTACTGATAAACTCCGGCAGCGCAAAAAATTCATGCTGCATTGCAAAACGCAACATAAGCCGGCTGTACGGGATAAATAAAAACAACAAAACGGGGATTATAAAAATGACAAACCCGCGGGGCGTCTTACCGTGGTCGATGAGCCAGGCCATGCACAGGGTGTTGAGCTTCTCGTCGAAGAACTCCACCCCCTGCAACACATTGGCAATCCCCTTCAAACTTAACACGTTTAAACTCTTCCACATATCGTCACATTTCGTATCGTCTCGTCTTCCGCAATACCCAATATCCCATGCTGCCGTTTTAGTTTGTTTTTATGATGCTGTTAAATGTGTTTGGAACAGCGCTATACAAATAAATAGATTATTATCATTGTCCGAAGTAGGGCTGGGCGATAGGCCAAAAACCTTCTATCCCGATATTGGTCTTAATATCTCGATGACGATATAGCACGTTTTCTGGTCATTCACTAAATAGTCCATGTAAAACAGTCACATGGTAAATCCCATCTTTGTATAATCCTGTGTGAATTTGCTATATCACGATATCCAAAATCTTAGACGATATCTAGTCTCATGTCACGATAGATATAATATCGATATATTGCTCAGCCCTAATCCAAAGCTCCAGACACATCCAGGTGGCGACATGTTCCCAGTGTGGGGACAGCAGCGGTTGGCCTGTGCCGGCGCGTGACTCACCAGCTGTCCGGCCAACAGGGGCATGTACTCGATGATGGCCAGGCGGACCCTCCACTTGGCGTCTTCGGCCAGCTCCACGATGGCGGGCAGCAGGGACTGGGACAGCTGGCGGATGCCGATCACCTCGTTCACGCAGTCCAGGTTGGAGATGATGTTCAGGCGCACCTCGGGGCACTAGCAAAGAGTCACATGGGAATGAGGAGAGAGACTCATGCCGTTCTGTAATAAACCCAAAATAAAAAACACAGATCTCTGGCAAAGGAAACCACCATCTAAAAAAAAAGGGTTAAAATTGAACTGAAATTGGGGTTTCAATGGTATATAATTACACTGCAGTAATTTCAACTACTGCCTTCTTCAATTAGCAGGTTCCCAAACCTCAAATAAAAGTTGCCTAGATACACTTTGAGCTTGTGGTTCTACGTCCCCATGGCCTTATGTTTCCCACATACATTTGGATCAGGCTGTAACAATGACAACTGCCAAACAGATTGTGTTCTTCTGCCTCAGCCAAAACGCTGATTCATGGCCTCAGAGCTTTACCGTGACACTTCATGGAAAGCTTGTTAAGCAAGTAGAACAAACAAGCAGCCAGATCTGGCACATGTACAGTCGCCCGGGTGCGATCAACAAGATGAGCAGTTGATTCATTTAACAAACACTGAAAATGTTCATTATTCATGTTCTCCATCATCATCATCTTCTTCTGATGTCTGTACCTTGAATTTGCAACACAGTTTGCACTGTAATCGTATTAGTCACGCACCCGTGATCCGTTTGGTGCTTTGAAGAAAATCTTTAAATAAATAGGGCTTCAGAGAGATGCAGCACTGAAAAAAACATCCCTCCAAGTTCATCTCAGAAGGAGCTAAAGAGGCCATTTCAAAGGGTAAGAATGGCGATGTTGATAAGACATGGTGGGTCTGTGCCAACAGTATTAACAAGTCCACACCGGAAGGACTGAATGGGGGGGGGGGGTTGATAGGTTTGGCCTACAACCAAGCGATAATACTCCAGCCAGGATATGGCTGCTTCCCACCAAATACAACCCAAAAGAACCGACCGCATTACACAATACAATGCTACTTATACACAGACACAACCACGTGTGCAATAAACTTTGCCATATACATGCATAAGGCATCGAGTGAGCCCGTTAGAAGATCTTAACAGTGTCATTATACCCCGTAATGGATAAGACTTCCGTTGCGATCTACTTATACCAACTGGCGTCTTTAGTATGACTCATCTTCCCTTCCAGACCAGGTAGCAGAGACGTACATCTGATGACTAAACAGCATTAAGGTGAGCTGGCCAAGACAGCAGTGTACTCTAGCAGGAGGCTACGCACATCACACGCTTGGCCAAATACCAGACACCGACATCAGCAATGCAGAGCCAAAAGCTGGTCACGTAACAGAAGTTAAATAATTAGAGGTGCGCCGATCAGGGTTTTTAGATGCGAGATCAGCCGATACGATACTGATCATCACCGACTTTTTTTTTACAGTGGAATATAGGCTAGAAGTAGGGATGTGCGCGACTAGTCGACTAAACGTTGTTGCTGCGGTTGGTAGTGGGCACCAGAAAGAGTAGTTGGTTAAACGCTTTTTTCTCTCAGAGAAAAGCGTTTCTGCAGACAGGCCTGCATTAACCGCAGAAGCACGCCATGCGCCATCGATAGAATATGCATAAGAATAAGACCATGCGTTTAATAGGCCTAATTAACCAACGTTAAACAACGTGTAGTTTCCCAAAACCTGTAATCATTAATTCAATAATTTCATTTAATGTGGTTCACAATTCCAGCGCTCTTCACCCCAGTCAGTAACTGCGGTCATGTCAGGTACGATGCCGGTCGCAATCAGTTGGTCTTTTTATGACTTCATTTAAATACCTGTTTTAATTAGATATCGAATAATAACCATGGATGTACGAATGAGCTCTCCCGCTGAAGGGCCGCACACGGCGGCGCTCAGCTCTTCTAGTCGCTCAGGAGGCGCAGCGTTGAAATGTCAATCAATTCAGTTTGTTTGTTTGTGGTAAAGAAACCACGATCCGCCAGATTATAACTTTCTTTAGGCCTACTGAGTTACAGTGAACGGCTGTTCACGCGAACAGCTTGCTCACAAAGGATCGATAAAATTAATGAGGAGAAAAAAGGACCGATCATTTTTATCACGTCTCTTGACAGACAAAGATTTATTCGGATGATTATTTAGATTGAAACTTCCAAAGCTGACAACTCCCAACTGTTCCCCCCCCCCTACACAACAGGTCAACTAGTCGTGCGATGCAGAACAGTCACTACACAAAAGCCGACTGCCATGATGCACGGCGCAAAATGTCACTTTTGAGCCTTTTTTTGTTACGTTGAATGTTGTTTTCAATAGGGTTATTAGACAACGTGTCATGTTTTGTCTGATAATGTGCAATGGTCATAATGCAACCCCACTTTTTAGCGCATTTATTTGTTAAAATAACATGATTAAGCATGTAAAATGGCTGTTATAATACATTGACCCATTTTTTTCACAAATTACTTTAAAACGGGGGCAGTTGGATTTTTTAAAACAACAACCAACTACTTTATTATGGAAGATAATCAAGATAATTTTATAATACAATAATGATTAGATTGACTTAATTGTCCACCTCAAATTTCCACTGAGGTGGACAACAAAGTCTATCTAATCTAATATGTTTTAATTAATATAATTATTTAGACCGGGCTTTCATGCATTTTTCATTGACATTCTAGGAACAAGGTTAAACTATTTAATTAACAAACTTGATCTGGCAATGGACATCGGTGATGCCAAATATTTCTACTTATATTATCAAAGTATACAACTGTGTTGTATATAGGCTATCATTTTAAAAGGCAGCAGGTCTCGTGCGTTATGATATTTTAAGTAGTCAACCAAGTGGTCGACATTTTAATGGACAACTGACCGATCGGTGCATCAAATAATCACTAAGTGTCCTTTACCTCGTCCTTGAGCTGAGCCAGGAACAGAGGCAGTAAGTGCTCTACTGTGTTGTCCTTGCCCAGGATGGTGGAGAGGCCCATGATGACAGAGGCCAGGGCAGACTTCACATGCTGGTTGGTGTCGGACACCAGTTCCTGGTAGGAGGAGGATAGGGGTAAAGAGAGACAAAGGTCAAAAAGGGAATCAAATGGTCCGCCCAAATCATTACAGCTGTCACCCAAATAAAAAAAACACCCAGACACATGAATCATGGTCTCTACATTCAGCAGTCAGCGGTCCACTTCTTTTAACCATGAACACGGTTGATGCGGGCAGGATGCGGTGGCGATACTACACGTAGCCTCAACAATGTGAGATCATGTGCATCAGAGCTGTTGCTGCCCGTATTGATACTCCCCATCAACACCACGTCTCTCATCAACAGTCCTTTGTGATGGAAATAAATCTGGTGGACATTCACCAACATATGAACTAGTCATTTATGGCACATTTACACGGCATGCAAGTGACCTTCTGGTCACAGTGGCAAGGGCAGTTGTCCATGATGTCATGTTTACAATATGCCTTACGTCTTACATAGGCAATCTTTGTGCATGCTCACTCTTCAGTCTCTACAGTCCAATTCTAGCAAGTCATTCCAAACCATATTTGCCGTTAACAGATTGTAAATGTATCTTTTCTATGAGCTAGGCTGGTAAGCTATTGAGACAAGCACGTAGTAGATTTAAATAAATAGTAAATAAATAAAGTTAAAGCAAATAATAGTAAATAATGCAAAATTAATTGGTAAAAACATTTAAAAAGTCCTCATTCAACATAAAAACAAAATTAAACAAAAGAAAATAGCTACTGGCCATAATCTTAAGGATTCTGATAGCAAAAGTTTGTATCAAATTGTGCCATGACAAAATATCTAAAACAATAGTGCCACCTATTGTTCATGTGGCCAACTACAGTGTTCGCCATCCTGCCTTGTCTGAAAGGGCATGACAAGATCCCATGACTGTGCAAACGCCTCGAGGAAAAGCTATATTAATATGTTCCCTGTTTGTTTGTGAGTCATACAAATCCGAGAGCAGTTTGCCCCCATGCTTGTCTAAGCGGAGCAGCAGAGCAGGGGCTGGTGTGAAAAGTAGAAGGTATTCACCTTGACGCATGGCAGAATGTGAGTCATGATGATCTGCTCACGGCTGTCCTCTGGAAGGTTCTCACAGAATTCTGGAAATAAAAAGTTGCATTGCGTTAAAACCACCAAGATTTGACAAATCAGTAAGAAAATATGGCGATTGACGTCTTTATAGTAAATACATTCAAGTAATGCACCATTTTGACATAACATTACATTTTTACTAAAGAATAATACAAAAAAGAACATCCATTACAGTGCGAGCGCTCAAATGTGTTTGTGCACCTTTGACTTTGTTGGCCGCTGCAGCACGGACCTCGGCTTCACAGTCCTTCAGAAGATTCTGGAAGGCGGGAACCAGATCGTTCTTGGTGATCTCTGGCCCGACCGCTTTCTGAAGCTAAATCCAAAGAGATAAACAGAGTCAATAACCAAATAACGAAAACTATGCATCATATCACATGAAGATTGGGAAAGACTGAAATGCATTAAACGTTATTTTTTATTAGTCCGCGATAGTTTCCAGTCCCCCAATGTACACGTATAGAAAATCGGTTCAACCCGTATTTTATACAGTCCATGTGCGTTCACACCGGAGCTCCACTGGCCACGCAGTTTTTTTACCTACTTTTTACACTTCAACAGCGATTTTAATGTTATATCCATTGAAAACATTTTGAAAGGTGAGTGTGTCCAGTTTATTTGCGTTTTAGTTAGGTTATTGTTTAGGGCGGGTCATTTCTAATTCGCCTATTGCGTAGAAATATTGACCAAAATGATGGCTCTCTCTCTCTCTAGAGAGAGAGAGGAGTGCTGCTGCCGACGGTTATGCCACCGGCGGCAGCAGCAGACACCACTAGACCCACGGGACTCATACCGGTGATCACGTCTTTAGTTCCATGTCAGATCACTGAGCATGAATATCTGTTGAATATCCAATATCTTTCAAAATACAATAAAACACTTTCAAACTACATAAACTGATATTGAGATGTGTGATTCTTTTCATACACCACCACCGTAGTGCTATGCCATTATAAATTTCACTTTTGATGTCAGGTCAATATTGTAAAACTTGTGGAATGCAGTGGAGCTAACCGCCAAGCAGCGGAACCGATTTTAGTCTCAACAAAAATATGCAACGGCTTTATTTTAGACTATATAAAGACTTTATGTTTACTTTTGATCATTTATATTGTACCTATTTTGTTTACTGGCTGCACTGCTATTTCTGAAACAGAGCAATATATTAACTATTTATATTCGATGTGTATAATCATATATATATAAATAAATATAAGGTTTCAGAAATAGCAGTGCAGCCAGTAAACAAAATAGGTACAATATAAATGATCAAAAGTAAACATAACACTCCGTTTCAAGTTTCAACCATTAACCAGCAAAAGTGTCCCTTGCAAAAGACTTTCAAACTTGTTTGAGATTTGCTTTTCTTTTCATCACTTCCCTTGAATGTAGATTGCATCTTTTGGCTCTCCCTGTCCGCCTATCGTGCTTCTTCTATAGGTGGTAGAAGAGGTTTGACGTGTTGGGAGTCGGATGTGGGAACCGGCTTGCGGCATAGTTTACAAAGTACCATTTTTGGGTCAGTGTCAGACTTCTTGGATTGTCTGTTTTGACTGCGCCAAAGACATCCCAATTTTACAAAAAATAAATAAAAATCACAGAAAACTGGCATTAGCACACCATGATCTTCCTACAAGGCAGTTATTTCACACCTATTCATCCTGAAAAAAGTTTGTTCTCAAAGTTGCTTCCAGATATTTAACTCATCTGTTAGGATGCTTGGGGTTAGGAGCATGTGTAGTTTTGCAAGCCTATACATCCAATAAGGGGCTTGTGGACAAACTTGAAGTGGGTGAACAATTTAGAGCTACGCTAGCTGTGAGAAAATTATCGTTAGATGCAGCCCTACTTCTTACCTCTGAGAACTTGTCAGCCACCATGTAGCGGACCCTCCAGGACTTGTCCTCGGCAGCCTGGCGGAGGGTAGGCATAACCAAGGTCTCCAGGTCCTCCTGGGGCAGCAGGGTGGCGATGCTCACACAGGCCTCCACGGCTAGCAGGCGCACAGAGTCCTGATGGGAGAAAGCAATGGAGTCCCTTTAAACACGGAGGCGTTTGTCATAAAGCAGCCAGCAATATAAGCTCCAGGGTTGAGGTAGGCTAAAAACACAAAAAGTGGAGGCTCGCTTACCTGCTCATCAGAGGCCAAAGCAGTGAAGAGGGAAATTATGTCACTCTTGACATAATCCAGCTCCAAGACCTTAGCAAACTCTCCCAGTTTGGAGGCAGCAGCACGGCGCACCATGGGAGTGTCATCTGAACACAATGTACGGAAGTGCCTATGGAGACAACCAAACAATCATCAGATACGGATAAAATGGAAAAACAACACGTGTTGGAGCTATTGCACCGGATTCATTTGGGAAATAAAGGCTAACAATCAAACTCAATATGTTTTTCGCTTGCGATAAAATCTACTTACTGGCGGATCTCTGCCTTGACGGTGCTGGAGACGCGGGGATAACAGACGCTGAAGAGACCACAGGCAGACGTACGGGAGGTAAACCAGTCACCACTAGCCAGCCGCTTCACCAGGGGCTCAAAGTGGACCTCCAGGTCAACTGGAGAGTGCTCCTGAGATATCTTGCGCAGCGACTCCACGGCCTTGTCCCGCACCACCGTCTCCTCCACTGTGGCCAGACTCTCCAAAGGAGGCTGCAGTGAAACGGGCATTTATGCTTCAAGTCGAACATTTTCATACGTGCATTACAATTTATGGATACATGCGTTACTCAAGAGTCCCATTGTTGTGATTAGATGAGCCCATAAAACAGATGTGTGTAGTATATTCTTAAAAATCCCTCCCATGCAACATATGCATTACGTTGTCATGTCAAATCCCTACTAACTCACTCCCATGTAACAGCACATACGTTTCGTTGTCATGCCGTTCGCGCCACAACTCACCAGGAGACAGTGGACATACTCCGGCCCGCCAACCAGCATGGTGAAATTTCCCAGCTGCTCGGCCAGCGCCAGCAGTACCTCGTCTTCGTCATAGATGGTATCTAAAGATGGACGGCAAAAAAAACGGTACATTTTTTAATCTCACCGGATTGACGTCCAGACACCTCAGAGCAGGGCTGCGACATGTAACTTGACATGAAACGTTACAGACAAATAAACATGTTTAATGGTGCGTTCCAGGCAACCCGTAACCCGTGATTTCACGACTTCATACTCACGACTCACGACTTAGCGTTCCAGGCAAGTCACGACTAACAAACAAACAAACCTGCGGCTCTGTTTTGATGGTGTATGTATGTATATTATATATGTATAATATATAATATATATTTTGTATACATCTATGCATATTTTCTGCGAAGCATCAGGGGAAGCCATTGTTGTTTATGTTCGTGACGTCAAAAAAATACTAACTGGGAGTACATCGATCAGACACGAGTTCACAGGTCGTGAGTTACGAGTTTGACTGGAACGCACTATTAGTGTGAACCCCTCCCATGGGATACCTGTCAGGAAAGGCAGCAGCTCGGTGCGCGTCCTCTCCACTCCCAGAGCCAGGGCGATGGTGGACAGCTTCTTGATGCTGTTGAGTCGCAACTGCCAAGGGGGGAGAAACGAAAGATTTTTTTAAAAATACAAAAATTAAAAAAAAATAATCAACGCGACCACTCGCCACCATGACACTCAAAATCTTCGTTAAATGACGACATTCACGGCGTTGGCCTCTGGGCTTAGAGGCGGTGGTGTCACGCCTACGCATACGTTGCGTAAAAAACAGACATCAAAAAGGCACTGACTCGTATTAACATTAAGGCTAGTGTAAAACAAGGGGCTAAGATGTAAGGTTTTATCGTACAAACACGTCAAAGCCTCATCCTACTAACAGGGCCCTGAGCCTACATGTTTGGTGCATCTGGGCTGTTGTGGTCGCTTTTTGGGGTTAGCCAAGACGCCGCTGGCACCCAGTGTTAAACATGTTAGCCACCGACCTACAATACCAAAAAACACAACGTCCCATTATTTACATATCACGTTGACAAGAGCAGACGGCATTTACTAAAAATGGGAGCATATATTATATATCGGCAATGGCGGAACGGGGTTAGCAGCAGGGTGGGAGACCGCGTCGGGCCTCGGCAGTTGGTTAGCATGAACTAGCTTAGTTAGCACCCGCATAAACATACGCCCCGCAGACAAATTTCCACTACTCCGCGTACTTACACCACTAAAAAAAACACCGCTTATTAAACAAAGGTCAGCCGAGCGTTACCTGGACATCCTCATTCCGCAGCTCGTCAATGAGCACGGCGATAGGGTAGAGAGAATCGTCTCCATCAGCTCCTGCCATTTTGGATAAGGTTAGAAGTAAACCGAATGGCGCTTCTGCTTCACTACGGGGTTTCTGCTGCGCAGGCGCACTGACTGCTGCGACGGCCTTTTAACCACGCGATAGTACGGGACGAGATCTGCGTCCCCGTAACTCTCGTTCTTCTGCCTACCGTCCCAAACTGTTCGGCCAAAATGGCAGCGCAGCAGCAACAACAGCAACAGCAGCAACAACAAGGTATAGGAGCCATTCCTCCGGGCGGCATGCAGCAAGCCACGTCCATACAGCAACAGTTAAGTCAGCAGCAAGACGTGGACCCCGTTCAGAGGTTCAAGATGTTGATCCCACAGCTGAAGGAGAGCCTACAGGTAATAGTTTAACGTTAACGTATACCATGAGCCCTATGGTATATAGAGACACATGATGGGTCGCCCCAAGTGCTGTTCATTTAATTCACTGTTGTTAAAGGGTTTAGCTATAAAGATGGTCACTTCAGACATCATTGGCTTTTTTTTTTAAATGTATTTTTCAGTTTTTTTACACGTTAATTGAGCAATCTGGTTCTTACTTTCAGTTTGTCATGAAGATTGCTTCTTCAAATCTGGGACACAACACTGCAATTGATAATGGGATGTAAGTACTGTTGTTCATGTGCATGCATTGCACCAACACCACTAATAATAATAATAATAATAATAATAATAATAATAATAATGACAAATGCTTTCACATGTCAGGATTTGTAATGTTTACTGGTGCACTATGTTTTTTATGTTTTTTTATGTTTTAATTTTATTTTAATTATTTGACTATTAGAAAAGCCAATGACGTCCCCGCGCAGCGCTTCGACAAAAGCCTGGAGGAGTTTTATGCCCTTTGTGATCAACTCGAACTCTGCCTGGTACACACACACACACACACACACACACACACACACACACACACACACACACACACACACACACACACACAC
>JAOPJH010000045.1:11025542-11043699 GCA_027122575.1 Merluccius polylepis
AGAGAGAGAGAGAGAGAGAGAGAGAGAGAGAGAGAGAGAGAGAGAGAGAGAGAGAGAGAGAGAGAGAGAGATGGATATGAATATATCCAGTCACAATTAATATCTTACAAACTTTACTTGTTGGTGAGACAAAACCTCTCAATAATTACTGATGACAAAAATGGATTGTATTGCATTTTAAAGATTATAGTACATTGCTACAGCAATTCGTACTCGGCACGCAAATATGAAAAATATGAAAAACAATTCCTCTTGGTTGCTGTAAGCTGTAACGTTGTCAAACTTTTTCTGTGTGGTTCTGTCCATACACTTGTTTGTTGGTTACTTGTTGTTGTTATGTCTATGTTTAATACTTAGATTACCAACATTGAATAGGTGTATCACTTATTTATGTGACAGTTGTCTCTTACACCTACTGAGTCATGGGATACACAACTTCTAGATAATTGAATAGATTCAAGCTGCTAGATGTGTATTTGATGAAGTGATACCGTTTTATCACAGTGTATGCCATTAATGTAATGAGCTTGGTTACATTCAGTGAAGTGTGTCATGTTTTGACTAACTTTAAGCTCAACCAAAATGTTGGGTGGTTTTGAAACGTTATGTACAGTGTGTGTATGTGTGTGCGGTTCTTTGTGTGTCTGACTTGCCTCAGATCTAGCAGTTACTTTCTGCACAGTTGTATGGCTACATTTACACCCGATACGGCAGTATGTTCACTGTTTTCCTGTTTTTGTCTCTCTTTTTCAGACATGCATACCCCTTACCTGAAGATGTGTAGTATCGGTGGCTTGCCCTAGTGACAACCTCCTTCTGCATGTGTGTGTGTGTGTGTGTGTACGTGTGTACGTAATGATCCAGCGATCTCTTTTCCATCGTCGTGAGCCCTAAATCTTTGACTATAACATACATTTTCCAGAAAGATTAAAACACCAAATGTTTGCATTGACACACAACCAAGCATGCTTATTATGTAGCATCTCATGTGACAGCACACACAGCAAAGGATAAACTATATTTAAATAATATATATATATATTTTGTAAAATAAAATGTAAAAACAAAAAACTAGCCCTAACATAAGCATTACAGGCTAATTTAATTGGTTGCTCAGACAGTAGTGTTGGCATATGAGACGAGGAATATTTGCATTGGACATTGTATTGGAACTGTAATCGATTGGCGCTCCATTAAGATTACTTCATTGTGCATTCATGTTAGTTTTATGTTTCATTTTTAATGGCTTGTTATTATCAGCAGTGTGTGGACCAATCATAACAGGAACCTTGTATCATGGTTAGGATAATACATAAAGTTTGAACTTTACAGCCAATTGTGAGGTCATTTTTTGTCTATCTTGTGGCATCAACACAATGAGTTTCCAAAGTAACTCACTTTTAGTTGGCTCTCTGTCATCACTCTCACAGTGGAGCAACATGGAACTGGGCCTGTTGCACTTAAAGCCACAATTACTATTTAAATCAACAATGACTGGGTCACTACAGTAGTATTTCTTTAAAGTCAAGTACACCAGAGTAAACATTTTCCTTATTCTGAACATTTCTAAACAACTCTAAATATGGTGTGTGTGTGTGGGGGGGGGGGTGTAAACATTAGTGGTTATTCTACTGAAAAAGCATGTGTGCGGTGAAATGATGCTGGCATACTTGATTACAATCACCACTTAATATGGACTTTATAAAACTGTATAAAACGTGTTTGATTTAGTAGCAAATAAAAAATAGATCTGTACAATAATACAGACCAAGTTACGCTAATCACACAAAAGACATGCGACCCACATAACATAGACTAACAGATGTTTGCTGACATTGTATTGCACTGCAACTCCTCAACGAAAAGCAGCAAAGTAAATGCGTGTGTATGCCGGTGAAGCACAGATAATCTTAAACGTTTGACTGGACTCACCTTCGTTGTCCCAGCTCCCCATCACCAAACGGACGGACGGACAAACTAAACACCAGACAAAGATACAGAGCGGGACGGTAAATGAAGGGATGACACAGATGAATAACAACATGAAAGCAGAAGATAGTGAGGGATGTTCTGTACTTTAGTGGGAAGGAAAAGACAATACAAATAAGAACATGTCTATCGAAAGGAATCCACTTCAAACACTAAATAATATAAAAACAAATGCCAAAAAAAGATTTCAAAAAGTGTAGATCAGGGTCACCTCTGTACTTATTTTCGATCCAGGACGCCCTCAGGTACTCACTGGCTGGTGCTGAGAGGTGCAGTGGGAGAGTGAGTGAGAAGAAATGGACATGCACTGAAACAGCAAAGGATGCAGCATGTTGACGCAAGGAAGGGTGAGCAGGTGAAGTCAGACGGACGGTATGGAGTAATAAAATAACGTGCGACGGCCATCGCTAAAGCTTGACAGCAGCAAATGTCCTCCTCTACATCTTTTCTCCTCCTCACGCCTCCCCTCTTTAACTTCTGCACCCCAACAGCTCTGCCACTGCCTACCCCCTTTGCCTTGTTTTTTTTAACCTAAATCATAAAATAAAATAAAAAAACCTAGAACATTTAAACACTACATTTTTGTTAGCTAATTTCAGCAATTGAACCTTTAGGAACCTTTACAGAAAACACAACATACTGATTCATTAATGGTACCCAACATTTTCAGTCGAATAGTAGAATAAATGGAAAAATAATGAACTAGATTTCTTCACCGCATTTATTTAATGCTCATACCACTTTCATGAGGTACGTCTTTAATACAATCACTTTCTTCTAATTTAATGTGTGGAAAAAATATGTACAAATTGGTAAGTACTTATATTACTATACTTTGCACAGTAGGCAAACTTTGTGGTGAAAACATACTGTTTATGATTTAATTTCACAAACAAAATAACCCTCCTTACGAAATTACTAAGATGTAGTGATGACATAATGTGAAATGGCTTCAATGTGTGCTGGTATAAACTTGTCTCTCCTCGAATTGAGTTTGACAAATACAAACATGAAACATAAAGACATAAAGATGGAAACAACAACTAATTTGTGTTATTTCCATAATCAGAAAGGCACGTAGAAATGGGGACACATCAGAGAGAGTAAAAGTGTCTTCGGTCGAAATTACTGTTTGATTGGCATTCTCAGTGATGTCCTGCACAGTAGTCAGCTACCAGATGATGTCTCGGATCGATCCAAAACTCAACTAACTCAGGCAAAAATTCAGAAATGTTGACCATTTCATGATTGTCAAAATTGTCACAATCAATCAATAAATAACAGAAAAATCCTTAATCCATTGGAATGCTGTTTAAAACACAAAATACGAGGACCTAAAGACTGAGATCTATAGTGTATTCAGAAGCAAACTTTCTAAAAAAAAAACAAATGTATAAAAGGCCTAAACAGAAATATCTATATTTGCTCCACGCATACTCCATCTCTCGAAAACGACGTTCTCTTCAGCCATCTGCAGTAACAAGCACCAGCGAAAGTGTGAGTCAGACAGGATTATCAGAGAAACACTCATGATGACACGCACAAGACAGAGATATAAAAACAAATTTAAACAACTTTTTCCCAGTTCTGTCAGAAATTATTCGGTCCATTCCCAGGGTTAAAGTTCAGCTCCCTTGCCCATACTGTTGGGAATATCATTTCCAAACAGAAACAATCCCATTATCCTGAGGAAGGTTTCACTCCGTTTGGGAAGGCGAGGATGGAAGGTCAGTATAGGGCGGGGAAAAGGGTGCAGCGGTTGGTCAGTGTGCGTTTTTTACATTTCCGCCCTCCGATTGGTTCCCTTGTTCTGTCCCGCCATGCCTTCGTCCACCTCCTCCTCCTCTTCGTAATTCTCCTCGTTATTCTCCTTTTCTTTCCTATGATGTCCTTCTTTTGGGGAGTTGTCCAGGTCTTTTGCTTCATCCTGAGGGAGAAACACAGAGATCCCTTTGAGTTCAGACTGTGACCTACATGTAGATGGTATGAGCAGACTGTTACGTGTGCTAAGTGTTATCGCGTCATCGCCGGACACCCTTAGGCCTGAACCATCGCAGAGCTCTTAGCAGTGTTAGCAGCAAAGTGGAGTTGGAAGATCTGCCCGTATCACATAGCTAAAAAACACTAAAAAGCACATTGACCATTTGCTTATTAGCTGCTTGGCAGAGGGCAAACCATGAATACATGCAAGAAAGAAGGAATGTTGACTAAGGAACCAACTAAGGAAAGACAGAAAATGATACAAATATTTGAAAGTGGGCTCCATAAGATTTAACGCAAGAAAAAAGCTTGGTTATATTGTTCCTTTCTTTCTAATCCACCATATTTGATTTTGCGAGAGGCAAGTCCAGGGGGATTCAACGTTTGGCAAACATACCTGTTCCACGTTCTCCTCATTGTAAGGGTCCTCTCCTTCCTCCTCCACCTCCTCCTCCTCCTCTCTCTTCCTGCCGACCGCCAAGTCCTCCTGCCCCTGAACAACAGGAACACAACAAACATTGCCATTGACCTTTTCTTCTCCTGAACACACTTGTTTACCAACGGATTATCTAATACAGTTAGACATGGGTTTAAAATGTGTGTGTGATACCTCATCCTCTCCTTCCTCCTGGTACTGATCATCAAAGTTATCTTCCTGTTGATCTGGGTTTCCAGCAATCTGAACACACACACACGCACGCACGCACGCACACGCACACGCACACACACACACACACACACACACACACACACACAATATTAAACATCCTGCTTCTCCTTAGCCACTCTCACCACCACTTTCTTCAAGTTCTCCCCTTCTTAAGCTTCCTTTAACCACTCAGTGGAATCAGTGCACAGTGCCATGTATATATGTGGTGCTCATTCCCATCCAACTCCCAGTCTCACCACCCGCTGTTCCTCCACGGCCCGTTGATTAGGGTGGGGGTGGGAGTCTGCGTGCTTGGCTGGAGCCACTGGCTTCTCGTCGACCGCCTCCTCCTCCGCCGGGGCCGCCACCACCCTGTGCTGTGGCCGCTGATCCTCGGCCTCCTCGAACTCGTCCTCTCCCTGGTTGTTGGGGTCGTCCTCAGGGTCCAACTCCCCCTCCACTGCCCCCTGCAGACGGGCAGTAGAATAGCAACAGGTTGCAATGCAATTGGTTTCGTCAAAAAGGGGGAAACCGCATGCTCTGCTGTTTTCTAATAGGACCTACCTGCTGGTGTGGTGATACTCTTTGATCTCCATGTTTCTCTTCCTCCTCCTCATCGTGTAAAGCATGAGCATCTCCCTCTGCTAGAAGATGCAACGCATGGTCAAATCCCAAGTTAAAATGTTGTGACTATTATTTTCATATAATATAAATTCAACACCAGGTCTTTCCATAACCCTCCTGCTTCACATAGTAGGAAGAAGCAATGTTGTTGAGACTTGTGTTTGTGGCCCTCATGAGTCCACCATTGTGTTTGTTTGTCTCACCTTCCTCATCGTCGTTGTGGACGATGTCATTCCCAATGTTCTCGTACTCGTTCTTCTTCCTAACGACGGCACAGAAAAGTCTCATTAACTGTGGGTTTTGTTTTATTAATGCCATGTACTCAACTGCAAGCATTCAATATGTCAAGTAAAAATAAATACAAGTATAAATAAATGCTTTCATCCAGACCCATCAATCGGGAAAAAATAAACTTGTAAATATCATTATGTATAATATATAATATCTAATCTTATTATATTATATTATTTGACTTCCATGTCCAGCAGCAACTTAGTAAATAGTCTAGTAAATAGAAACATTCAATGACTCAAAAAGTATGCGATTGTAATCATAATGAAATAAATACACAGACAAAGACCGAGAGAGAAAGAGACAGAGTGTCCTGACCTGAGCTGCTCTTCTCTTAGCAGCTGCTCCCGTCTGTCGGCTTCTCTGTGGTGTCGCTCCTCTTTCTCCTGCTGCTCCTTCAACCTCTGCTCCCTCTCCTTCTGCTCCCTCTGCATCTGGGCCTGCATGGCCTCCTGATGCAGCTGGAGCTGCCTGCGCTCCTGGGCCCTCTGAGTCTCCAGACGCTGCTCCTCCTGCTGCTGCTCGTACGGAGACTTCACATGCTCCACATGATTCAGCTCTGCTTGTGGACCCTGCCAGCGGACACATATGGGTGTAAACAAAAGCAAAACAAAAAACATCACGCTTCTGTTCAGTTGTGACGTAATTGTCTTTATAGATGTGATTATTGGCCTGTGAAGTTGGATGAATTGAGTATTTTACATATTGAGAGCAACACAAAAGTGGGTTAATCAGAGCTGAAGAAGTGCCCTGTTTGTAGTGCAAAAACAAAAAGAAATAACTCAAACTCAAGTTTAGTTAAACGGCTTTATCACAATCAAGATCCTCTGTAGACCATGTAAGAAAAGTTCTAGAGACGTAACGCAGCGTCAACTCTGACCCCTGGCGGCTGGCGTCTCCGCCGGTCCAGGGCGTTCTCGTCGGGCAGCTCCTGCTCCGGCTCCTCCCCACCCATGTCCTCCTCCTGGGGCTGGTCGGGGTCATCCTCCTCCAGCCTCTGGGGCCGGCCGGCCTGCGCCATCTCCTCCTCCGCCAGCTCCCTCCTCCGCTCTGCCTCCCCCTCGCCATCCTCCACCACCTCCTCCTCCTCCGGTTGCTGCTGCTGTTCCCCCATCGTCACCGGGGGTGGCCGAGTGTGGCGGGACGACGTCAGGTGGGAGAGCTGGGGGTCGTGGTGGACACCATCCTCCTGGCGCTCCAACTGTGATGAAGAAGGGGGAGGAGGAGAGGGAGCAGAAGAGGGAGGGGGAAGGAGGTGATAAGAAAGAGGGAGTCTTTTTTTGCTCTTCCTTCATTAAACCTGTGGGGATTCAAACCACTTATGTCCACAGTACATCTAGTTTTCATAGACTTAAAGTAAAAACAGAAAACAGTCCCCACTGTTGTCATCAGCAGAAATCATTAACTGCGGCATGGAGTCAATGGAGCCAGACATGGACCTACCTTGGACTGTGCGTCTCCTCCGTCAGGGGCGGGCTCTTCCTTCTGGGGCAGGGCCTCCTGCACGTGCGGCTTTGCTGCCTCGGCAACAGGTTGGACGTGGTTTTGGTCGTGGTGCACCTGGCTCAGCTGTTTGTACTGATCCACCTGCATCTGGAAGACGCCAAAACACAGATTGGATTTATTGTGTTTGCCGTCAGACATGTATACAACACACTGGTTGAAGGATGAATACTAGATGTTATATCTATCTATATCTATATATATATTTTAGGGCTGTCAATCGATTGAAATATTTTATTGTAATTAATCGCACGATTGTCCATGGTTAATCATGATTAATCGCAAATTAATCACATTTTTCAAGTTTTTAATACGCTTTTCAACATGGGAGTGGACAAAATATGCTTGCTTTATGCAAATGTATGTATATTTTTTTATTGGAAATCAATTAAGAACAAAAACACAAAGCAGTGTGTCCAAACTTTTTTCCAGCATTAACACCAAACAACAGACTTAAACAACCCAGGAACCCACACAGGTCAAGCATTTACCAATATGCTCAAATCGCAACTCATGGAAAACTCAACCCAAGAAACGATGCATCTCAAAAAACAGACTGTGCAAAGAAATAGAAGTAGAGCCTAACTGCTGTTCCTCCACGTCGGGGCCCTAGTTACCACCAGGATCAAGCGCCTGGCCTCGTTCTATGTTGTCTGTCTTGTCTGGGTTCTATGTGGTGGGCATGTCGGCAGGTTTCGGCGCCTACCTGCAGTATCCACGAGTCCTATTTCTGTCATTTTCCACTTTCCACCGTTTCCTGCTCACTTAATTACCTCATTTTTTTTACGCATAACGCAGGTACTGACCTTTTGGGAGACGAGTGGCGCGCCACAGACGAGCAGTACCTTGTTCTCGGATTATTAGTTGCCCGTCTCTCATTGAAAATGAATGTCTAGTGGGCGTGACTAGCAATCCAATAACGAGGTAGTGCTCCTCCTCGCCGCACCACTTGTCTCTCATTGAAAATGGATGTCTAGCAGTTTGCATTAACGCTGTTATTATCGCGTTTATCGCCCAGCCCTAATATATATAGCATTTCATTTTTTTTGTATACAACATGGCGTCATTAAAAGCTCCATGACGTTCAAGGCCTGCCGTATTCTCTTCTTTGGCCCCGTCACTCATCAACTCATTCCCACACTTAACGCTCAGATAAATAATACATGTTTGGGTAAGGGGTCATTTCGATTAGTGACATGCACCCTACAGTCCATTATACCCCTCGGCTACAGCAGCACGACTGCACTCGTAGTGCAGCCATTCCACCATAACCGATACAATTACATTGTCATTATAAGGCTCATTTTCATGTGGCAACAATACAAAATACTGTTTGAGAAACAAAAAAACTATGTTTTCATAATTTTCAACATTTTAATAAGTCAACATTTGTGTTTCATTACCTGAGCAGCGGCCAGCGCACTCTTGTGGTCTTCTAGCGTCAGTTCAAGCTGGTTGTGTTGAGCCTTCAGGTCCTGATGCTTAATCTAGACACCGAATGACGAACGGAGAGACGAGTTTGGACACACACAAACAGATAGTATACACCGAATGTTGTTCAAGTCAAGTATCGTGGTGATTTATAAAACTCCCAAGAGAGTACATTGATGACCATCAGTGTTGAGGATACATGCTACAAAAGTAACGCTTTACAGTAGTATATTACTTTTATCAGTAACTTAAGTAAGTAATAAGTAATATAATTAATTAATTACTTATTTTTGGTGGCGTTACCATCCGATATCAAGTGTTGCTTTTTTATATTTATAATAAATTATGCAAAGATTCGGGGTTATACTAATCACCACAAACAACCCAAAAGTACCCAAAAGTACCCAAAACAACCCAAAAGTACCCAAAACATGCCAGTACAGATACCCAAAACAACCCAAAGTACCCAAAACAACCCAAAACATGCCAGTACAGATACCCAAAACAACCCAAAGTACCCAAAACAACCCAAAACATGCCAGTGCAGACATCCAAAACAACGCAAAACTACCCAAAACATGCCAGTGCAGATACCCAAAACAACCCAAAACAACCCAAAAGCGGGGCCAGAGTGGCCCAGGGAGGGGTGCTTAAGAGTGGGTACACATGCTCGGATGGTGGTAAGGCCCCTGGAGGTAGCGGGGCACCAGCAGGGCCAGAGTTGCCCGGGAGGGGTGCTTAAGAGTGGGTACACACACTCCTAGGTCCAGGCCCTACTAATGGTAGACCTAATAGCCTTCTATTTGAAGGGATTCTTTATTGGTGCAGTGCAATTTCTAGTATTAATAAGAGTCGGAGGCAGACTTCTGCCTATGTCTGTGAAAGTAATGCAAAAGTAGTGAAATCATAAGTAAATCTGGATTAGTTAATGTAGTAATTATTGAGTAAGTAATATAATGTGTTACTAAATTCATACAGTAATATTGTAACTTAATGTATTACTTTAGAATGGAAGTAATCAATAATGAGTAATATATAACATTTTGAAAGTAACTTCCACGTCGCTGACTACCGCTGGATCAAAGGCAAATCAAAGATAAAACCCAGTGGTCGAATACTCTATTTTCACTCCACCAAGGCACTAAGCTGGTTTATTTTCTTGCCTTACTTAAGTAAGTTAAGTTTTAGTTGTGCCATAGGGTTGTGTTGAAATGGAAATCAAACAATGGTCGACACTATATAGTGTCAAAAATATTCTATGTGAACTGCTCCACCACTGGTAGCCATCTATGACGAATTGAAAAAGGAAACTCCATTCATACATAAAGCCCTTCATAGTAATTACAGTCTCAAAGGGCTTCACAGCTGGAATAGATGGCACCTCTTAACCCACAGCGCTCGACGAGCCATGAAAAAAACAACTCCCAAAAACCACATGAGACCCACCCCTCCCACACCACCCACTCCCTCCTTGGTATGGCTTGAAGCACAGTGGATGGAAAAAACTTCAAAAGCTGCTTCACATGGAGTTGGAATTAGCCAACATGAATCAAAATGCTAAAATATAACGCAAGGGAAAGGTTAACAGAAAGGATATTGTTACTCACCCTGGCATCTTGGAGCTGCATGTGAACATCCTGGTGGGTTTTCCTTAACTGTCTGTTCTCCTCTCTTAGGTTGTACACATTATCTGCATTCAGAGAATAATTCACATGGACATGGATTTAATTTCAACAGTTCAATGCCCTAATTTTCTTGTTTTATAGACACATTAGGACGTTTTCACTGTACATTTCATTTAATTGAATTTGTGAGTGTATAATTTGATTATATAAATGTAATAGATCACAGGCTTGATCATTTTCTGCTTTCTGCTACTCATCAGGTAATGCAGTGCTGCAGTATCTAATACAACCAGAAGATGGAGACATACTGCCTAACACGCAGTAGAAGTCTGCTCAGTTACTGTATGGTCCCACTAAAACATTAATTTCATCACCTGTGGCCGCTCTAGCCGCTGGCTGCTTGCTACCAGCCATCGCCTCCTGGCTGCGCTAATTTGCATAAAGTTACATTTATGTCGACTCTCCTCATCGCTCTGGGCATGGACAACGCACCGCTTACTGCTGCTAGGGCGACCGCCGCTCCTCATCGCCAGCTCTCATTGAAAATGAATGGCTGCCAACCACTTTTGCTGCTCATGAATCTTTTGGTGTGCCCGCACAGTAAGACTAAGACAGCATGTCTTACATTAGTATTTGTCTATCAAGCTTCCTTCCCGGCAGTCAGATTTAAAGAGATCCATATGCTTTCAACCCATCCAGCACCAAAAAGTTAAAGGGACAATTAACTACATGAAGTCCATTTCTATAAAGTTGGTGTTAAAGCCCGGAACAAGCTGAATTGTTATTAGTAAGTTGGTGAGGGAACAGAGGCAACCTAGTGCCCTATATACAACTCTCTGGGTACACAGGAAAGCCTGGGCCATAGTGAAGGACTCCAGCCTCCCTCTCCATGGGAGAGGTGTTTTAAAGAAAAACCTGGCCAAAATGCAATGTTAACAACACATTTACAACCGCTTACAAATATTTATGAAGAGCCCTGATTAACTGCTGAATCAAACAAAACACTTAGTGTGCGGCAGTGGCGCAGGAGGTAGAGCGGGTTGCCTAGTAATCGGAAGGTTGCTAGTTCGCTTCCCGGCTACTCCTAGCTAAGTGCAGAGGTGTCCCTGAGCAAGACACCTAACCCTAACTGCTCCCGGTGAGCTGGCTGTCGCCTTGCATGGCTGACCCGGCGTCGGAGTATGAATGTGTGTATGAATGGGTGAATGTGAGGCAATAGTTGTAAAGTGCTTTGGAGTGGTCATACCTATGAGAAAGCGCTATATAAATGCAGTCCATTTACCATTCTTTATATGAGGTAATTTCTGAAAGATCTACAGTAGATGCACGTTTCAGGTTTGCACATGATGCCAGCACTATGAAATGCATCGTTGTCAGTCATGAAGTATCCCACAAGTCCTGAGCGATAAGCAGCGATCTTGCACTGAGTGAGCTATAGTCTAGAGCTATAGCTATAGACCAGTGGTTCCCAACCTTTTTTCCTTGGAGCACCTACTTGTATCTAAGAAAAGCTGGGCAGTTTGTTGCATATCCACATGCACATCATGTGAACAATGGTTTTGACACAACTGTACAGTATGTGTCAATTAGGCTCTAACAGTAACAATCAATCAATAACTACTTATGTTTTTCATCCTGTTCATTCATAAACTAACTGCCACCTTGGGCTTGCATACCTCTGACCAGGGATTAGAATGTCAGGAGTGCTGCTAGTCACAGCCAGCCTAAAGTCCTGGTGGACATCGAGCCTGTTATGGGCCATTGTTTTTATTGTTACAAGGGCACTGAAGACTGTCTCAGACAGGTACGTAGTGCTGAATGAGGGAATAACCCTTGTAACTACGTGTTTGGCCACTCTGGGTGCAACAGCGCGTCCTTTGACTATCCGAAACGTTTAGTATTCCGTTCTCGTGGAAATATTTATTTGACACAGAATCAGCTTGAAGGTCAACAAGCTCATCTTCACAGCCGAGGCATTCCACGTCCTCCAGGCTGGAAATGCAGGGGTCCATCACCCACGATTCCTTTGATAAGTACTCGTCAACATCGGCAAAACAGGACTTAATTTCCAATTGGAATTTGAATCCAAATTCATGTGCCGGGTAAACTTGGTGCGTAAAGACGTGCGCACAGTGCCACCAGACTGTTTCATCAGCAGTGGAAATTGTTGTATTTTCCCAACTCTGTATTCCAGTTTGCGCACGAAAGCACCGAGAGCGTCTTTGCACTGTATGAGGTTCAGATTTGGGGCCTTGTATCCACTGTCTCATTGTAGAGAGTGAATGTGTCTGCAAGGTATGCAGTTTTTGATAAAAAACACATCAGTCAGCTGTTTGCACAAGAATTTCTTTTTCCTGCAGTTCCATTAAAAGCACAAGCACTTGTCCATGGGACAACCAGCGTACCTCTGTGTGTAACAGCAGTGTTTGATGCGCTTCATCCTCACAGAGCTGGGCAAACAGTCTCTTGTTCGTAGGGTGAGCCTTAATGAAGTTTACAACTTTAACAACAGTTGCCAGGGTGTTACTAAGGTCTTCCTAAATGTTTTCACTGGCCAATGCTTGGCGATGTAGCATGCAGTGGAAAATTACGAACCCCGGGGCTTTTTCCTTCAATCGGCTGTTAAATCCCTTGTTTTTGCCCATCATCGCTGCAGCCCCGTCAGTGCAGCATGCAACAAGATTCACATAGGGCAGATTATTGGATGAGAGGTAAGGAGTCCACAGCCATAAAAATATATTGGCCTGTTGTTGTGGTTAGATTGGTAGACATAGGAATGTCTTGTTTCAAGTCATCACCGTGCATATATTCAACATAAACGATGAGCTGTCTGACACTGTTGTCGTTTCAGCCAACTGAATGGCAAAGCGAACATTCCTCTCGTGTAGCTGGTTTTGACAATCTCCAGCCATTTTATCAATTCTGTCTTTGACAGTGTTGTCAGAGAGTGGGACAGTTTTCACTTTATCAACCACCTGTGGGCCACACGGTTTCTCTACAATTTTCAGGCAGGTGGGTTTGATTAGCTACTCTCCAATATTGTGCCGCTATTTAGCGGCAATTAACAGCGAACACTCAAATGATGCCTCTGTGGCTTAAATCACTGCCTGCTCTTTCAAATACTTTTCTGATGTCTGTGGACCTTTTTGATAGTGCCACTGCCAACTGCTTTTTCCTCTCAAAAAAGTCCTGACCAATAGCCTCCTGGTGTTTTGTTTGTGTGTGTCATTTCATTTTGCTTGGCTTCATGCTGTCATTAGCTAGCTTCTCGCCACAAATGACACATTCTGGCCGAGACCTGTCCAGTCCTTCACTAAAACCGAAGTTAAGGAAACCATTGCGATGTAGCCTTATTTTCTTTTTTGATACAGATAAATCATCAGCACTTCTCAGACATGTTTCATTCATTAAAAAAAACGATGATAAGCTAGCTAGCTGACCTGACGAAACTGATTGACAGCACGGGTCACAGGTTGAGAGGTCACAGAGCTGTGGCCTACTAGCCTACTATTTTTGAGTGAGGACCAAAAATCAATGTATCTTTTTAAATATTTTTTTATACAGACTTTTGTATAAATTATCCAGTAAATGTGTTAGTGTGATTTTATTTAACATGTGCAAATTAAAACATTTTGACAACCTCAAAGCAGACAAAGCCTCATGCACCACCTGAGATCAATCAAACTATTCTGGCTTTTCTGTTGTGCTCTACTGCATGATATAACGGTATATTTTTGACTTATACAAAACTTTTAGCAAATTTATTTTCTAACATTTGTATGGTATTGTCCCCCTCCTTCTCTCTTTTGCAGATATAAATGGAGGATCAGGAGTGTCAAGAAGACAAATTGGACATCCATACAATGTTAAATGGCACTGCATTAAAAAGCAAAACAGCATTACTTCTCCTAAAAGTAATCCATTACTGACGATTAATGTCAAGCGGCCCGTGGCAGCAGCATAGGGCTGCCTCTGTCAGGGATGAACCTCCAATAGAAACAAACCTTCCTAGTAAACATCAAATGCATTAAAAGCCCATCTAGATGCTGCATAATGCCTTCAAAGGTGTCATGTTTGTACCTGCTGACGGTGCTCTGCTGGGCTAGTGCTCTGTGGTACCTGAGCATATCGCGCCCAACCTCCACCTACGTCGGGCACATGCACATTCCAGTGCGGAAGGCCCCAAAGCCGTCCAAAAACATCACGTTTAGCAACATACACACCCGGCCCCTCAACCCACATGGATTCCAATTCGTCATAAACGAGCCCAAGAAGTGTGAGGAGATGTCTCCCTTCCTGGTCATCCTCATCAGCACCACCCACAAGGAGTTTGACGCCCGCCAGGCCATCCGGGAGACGTGGGGCGACGAAAGCTCCTTCGGCGATATCCGTATCGTCACCATCTTCCTGCTGGGCAAGAACACAGACGCCGTCCTCAACCAGATGGTGGAGCAGGAGAGCCAGATCTTTCACGACATTGTGGTGGAGGACTTTGTCGACTCGTACCACAACCTGACACTGAAGACCATGATGGGTATGCGCTGGGTGTCCACCTTCTGCCCCAAGGCCCAGTATATCCTGAAGACAGACAGCGACATCTTTGTCAACATGGACAACCTGATCTACAAGCTGCTCAAGCCAACCACCAAGCCCAGGCGAAGGTATTTCACAGGCTACGTCATCAACGGGGGTCCGATCCGGGACATGCGCAGCAAGTGGTACATGCCCAGGGACCTGTACCCGGACAGCAAGTACCCGCCGTTCTGCTCGGGAACTGGCTACGTGTTCTCAGCAGACGTGGCCGAACTCATTTTCAAGACGTCGCTGCACACCAGGCTGATACACCTGGAGGATGTGTACGTGGGACTGTGTCTGCGTAAGCTGGGCGTTCACCCTTACCAGAACAGTGGCTTCAACCACTGGAAGATGGCGTACAGTCTGTGCCGGTACCGTCGCGTCATCACCGTCCACCAGATCTCACCGGAGGAGATGCACCGCATTTGGAATGACATGTCCAGCAAGAAGCACCTGAGATGTTAGGTTGAGCTCCAAGGGGCTCCAGGGGTAAAAACGGGAGGTTTGGACCGTTTTTACCTTATTGCCTTTTTTCTCTTTTGTTTGAATGTGTCTGTGGTTCTACTAAATCTTGTGGATGAACAGGAAATTATGTGGAGATGATCCATGCTACCAAGGTCTGAGCGTCTGTGTCAAATGATTAAATCCCACGGTCCTTAACGATGAATGCATGAGACTTGTTACGGTACAACACCTGTTCTCATGCATTGAAATGTCTTATTGCTATTTTGTCACTCTGTAATTGGTGCTTCTTTTACTTTGTTCGAATGAAGCATTCTCTGTGATCTTTTTTGACTTGATTGTACCGATTACATACCTTGTTTAAGTTACATTTACCTACAGCTGGGGTCATTTTTTACTCAAGACTGAGAAAAACAAACATGGTTTATCCACTGAAATATCATGTGGGTAAAACAAGCATAAACAATTATGGGCTTCCTCACTCATAAGACTCAAGCTGTTGGAGAGCTCTATTCTATTGGCAAAATTGTGGATGTGATTTACTAATTTCATTCATTCATTCTGTTGTTTGATTTCTGTGAGAGGGAAACTCTGTGGGACAGCCTCCAGCAGGGATGAGACAACACATAAAGAAAGTGGAAAGAGCTTTAAATTATCCAGAAGGATTTCTGCTGCTCTTCATTGTTTACATGCTGCTGAAACATGGCTGCCCTCTTTCTATTTCAAGAAGTTCATTACTTTTCAGCGTCTAGATTGCAATTATTTTTGGACACGAGTATGTCATGTTATGTATGTGTATAATGGGCAAGGTACTGGTCACACCTAGTATGTAATGTATACCCAGTATTTCAGAAATACTGGGTACTATAGTACATCGTCAGCCTCATACACAAGTACAAATACCGCATCATATTATGCAAGTAAATTAGAATTGTAAAGACCATTCCTCAATTGGTTGTTATTATTACCGACTGTATATCTGGTGTGTCACTTATTGGTAAAACGGCACTATTAAAATAATGGACAATTTCCTGCTTAGGCTGCTGCCCCCGCGACCCGACCCCGGATAAGCGGCAGAAGATGGATGGATGGACAATTTTCTAAAACAAAATTGGCTTTGACTGCTAAACTTTTTTTTTTTAAGTTACTTGTATTCAAAGCTCTTGTGACAGTTACTGTGAAAGCATCAACCCTTTCCAAAGGGTTTGCTGTTCTAGATTGTATGTTTTTTATATTAAAAAACACGATTATTGTTGAATTAAAGTTACATCTGTCTTTGACTCCTGTCTGCCGGAGCGGTATTGACTCTGCCCATTCTGTCGTCTCATGCAAATCACACTGCAGTGCAGCTGCCCTCCCCTTTAACCAGCTGACCTTACCCTAAACAAGCTGACCTGGCCCTAGTCTCTCATCTCCACACTGTGTTTTAGTCTCATAGCTAGACCAATATCCACACTGTGTTTTAGTCTCATAGCTAGTCCTATCTCCACACTGTGTTTTAGTCTCAGAGCCAGACCTATCTCCACACTGGAGAAAGGTCTCACTATCATTCTGGCATAGAGGAAATAAACGCTCTTGTTTGTATTTAACCAATCACAATTGTCTTGGGCGGCGCTAAGCCCAGGATGCAGCAATGGTGGCAGATGGTGTATATGGTGTATGGAGTATAAGGTGTAAGCCCACCCAGAGCCTGCCATTGGGTGACTGGCTTGGTCGGGGTTATGCCAACAACCTACATCCGGTAAGTCAGACAGACCTGACCCCAACCAGCTGACCTGGCCCTTAACCAGCTGACCCTTTAACCAGCTGACCATAATGCCAACCACCAAACCACTGTCACTTTGAAGATCTCTTCAGACACAAATCTTCCCAGATGATGTCATCATTAATTATTGAATAAATAATTGCTGTCTTAGCTGTTCTTGATGCCATTTCATTTACGGAAAACAAAATGGCAGTTGGAGATGAAATTAAACATTTTTGAGTAAGGCTGTACTTGCCAATATGAAACAGAAACCACAGATGAGTAGGTAGGTAATCTCATATCTTTATTTGTTGCTCATTTGCAGAAATGTTTAAAATCAGCTGATCACAAAGAGGAAATGGTAATAATGACTTGTACAAAAAGTACCTCTTAAAATTAAAATAAAACAACATAGAGGCTAATATTCACTATACTTTATTACTTTAAAATAATTCAAAGCTATCGGACATATTCGGACAAACTATGGCTGATCCACCTTTTTAAATAGAGGAATTTTGGTTTCCATTGCAGGTACATTGTCATACAGTACGTTGTGGTCCTATTGTGTCTGTGGGACTACAGTCCCTACAGTCAGCAGGCTCCTCAAACCCCAGCCAACCAAGGACAGCGTTAGGGTTCAAATGGTTCACATGAACTTGTGGAGGTGACAGAAGCAGTTCTCCTCGTCATGTGAGGATGTGCATTATAGCTTCTCACCATTACCTCGAGAAAGATTCTTACGTTGTTGCTGGAATACGTTACAATTACATTTTTTTGTTTAGGTTTAAATGGTAATTAGCAGGTTATGCTGTTTGTGTTCACCTTATACTATTAGGCACAGGAAAAAAATGAACAAGGCACCTCTAGCATGTTGAAGCATCAACACTTTCATCAGATTGAACATTGTGTCGTACACATTCTATACTCAATGAAATGTATACTATACTGTATACTTTATACTCCCTTCTTGTCTCACTATGCATTGTTAGTATTACATATATTTAATTCATCTTCTGAAACATTAATTACCTGGTAGTAAAAATGTGCTATTTCTCCCCCTCATAAATAACTTAAGCCAAACATTCTGATAGTTGTAGAACAGAATTATCTCCAATTGGGGTTCTGCAAAATGAAGCATTTGTATTTGTCTTATTTGTTTTACTTGCGGCAAATATATTGTGATGAACTATATAATTAACACCAACCCCCCCCCCCCCAAAAAAAAAAACAACAACAATTTAATTTAAATAAATAATGAGAGCAGCACAGGGCGTTCCAAGATTT
>JAOPJH010000045.1:11113190-11128719 GCA_027122575.1 Merluccius polylepis
CCCCCGTCCTTTTCCACCACCCGGTATAGCAGCGCCCCCCTGGTGCTAAAGTGTGGGTGCGGAAGGTTACTCACCGAATCCCGGGTCTGTCCGTCATGTGCGAGAACATGGCTCCAGGCATGTTTTAAGGCGTCGTCCTGCAATTGGGCGCTGGCTGTGAACACCCCGTAGGGGGTCCAGACGACCACATGGCAAGTCCCATAGGTCCGGGTGTCCCCGTGTACACAGGTCACCTCCATTGGCTCCCCCTTCCTCCCTCCCGCCAGTTCGGGACGAAGAAGGGTTACCACACTACCAGTGTCTAGGAGGGCCTGTGTGTCCTGGGTCATGACCCGTGCTGGGATCGTCGGGGACCCAGACATCCCCTGCGCCCAACAGGTGGCCAACATGCAGGGTCGGTGCGTCCCCTCGTCCGCGTAGGCCGACGGCATAGATGCGTCCCGGTCTCCTGGGCAGTATCGGGCCAAATGTCCGGTCTGTCCGCAGGTGTAGCACCGTCTCCCTTCGCGACCCTCCTGGGACACGATCGGCGGTTCCGGTGGGGGTGTCCGGGGCGATGTCACAGGTCCCCGTCGGTCCCGACGGGTCTCGTTAGACCGAGGGCTGGGCCGGGGGCTGGCGCTCAGCTGCTGGGCTACCTGCCAGTTCTCCAGCTGGCGGACCAGATCGTCCACCGTGTCGGGGTGATGGTGGGCCAGGATCCTCCGGGCATCGGGCGGAAGCTGGCGAATGGTGTTGTCTATGACGACCCGATCCAACGGGCTGGGTCCCTCACCCGTCGCCAACCACCTCCTCACAAGGCGGCCATGCTGGGCGATCTGGTTCCGCACCGCCCCCCGTATGTCGAATCGCCAGTCGTGGAAGCGTTGAGCTCTGGCTGCGAGGTTGTGCCCGTAGTAGGCCAGTATAGCCTGCTTGAGCGCGGGATACTGGCTGGCGTCCTCGGTCGAGAGGTCCTGGCTCGCCTGTTGCGGGTCCGGTGAGGAAGGGGGACAGGATGTGGGCCCACTGCTCGTCCGGCCAGCTCTCCCTCCGGGCAGTCCTCTCGAATACCTCCAGGTAAGCCTCGACGTCGTCCTCAGGTCCGAGTTTGGTGAGCCGGCTGGTCGGGGCGGCTGTCGGAGCGTCGCGAACGGCGTGCTGTGTGAGGCGGAGCACCGCTTGACGGAGCAGGGCGATACTTTCCGCCGTCTCCCGCTGCGTAGCGGCAGCCTGCGCCTGAAGCTGCAGCTGTCGCTGGGCGACGGTGGCAGCGGCGGCGCCGTCGGGGTTCTGCATGCTGGTCGGGTGGGTACTTTACTGCCAGAGGTAGCGTGATCGGGTTGCCCGCATTCTCCACCATATGTGGCAACCCGGTACACAATTGTCTGTTACCTCGCGGCAAGCACCCAGCACAGAGCCAGGGTAAGCTGCAAGCAGCGTTTATTCAATAATAAACAGTTTAACAAGGGTTATGCTCTCTAGACTAAGGTCTCCGCGAGACTCGTCTCGATCTGTAGCGTGACGATCCTCCAGATCGTCATCCTTCATGGTCCCCCCGTCCGTTTGTTCTGGGTTGCCTTTCACCCTGTTTCCCAGGTCTCCACCTCCCTCTGGCCAGGTGTGCATCATCTGGGTGATTGCGATGAGTCAGGTCGTGCTCTCTGCCTCCGCCTAGTGGGAGTCGGCGGTATACGCCTTCCACCACTACCCCGCGGTTCCCCCTGGTGGGGAGCGGGTTGTCACACCATATAAAGCGCCCTGTTATTCATTTTCCATTGGCATTTTACTATTTTACTATATGACAATTTTTTGACTCTCACAGTAATACGGGACACTGCTGTTCATAGACTAGCTCCAGCGCTCGTTGCTTTCTAAATGGTAGCTAGCAACTCACCAGGACATTCACCAACATTAAAGAGAAATAAGAAATAAAGTCTTCGCTGTTGCATGTTGTTATTGAGACTAAAATAGGTTTGTTTCGCCAATGTTTAGTAGCCGGCCCGGGTGGGGGGGGGGGGAGAGTTACCCTACGTTCAATGTGTTAAACAATATTGTCCGCCCGCCAGGGACGTCCCGACATCAAAACTGAAAATTACATTTATAGCAGCATAGCGGTACTGTGGTGGTGTATTAAAATAATTTCAATAGCAGGTGGCAGCATGTATTTTGATAGTGTTTTTTGAAGATAAAGGCCGTGGTGCAGGTTTAATTTTCTACCGAAGACGCCATAGTTCTAGTACAAGGCTGAGGCTTCCTTCCACACGTCTCCCTCATGTGATGTCATCGCCAAATTGTGTTAAAAAGAACCGTTGCTACCAAAAACGACACAAAAACTAGACTAACACCATTTTGGAGACATTTCTAACGTTATATACATATCTTGAGTGCTTTATCTACCCATTAATCGAAAGTGGTGTTTAACCTGCACCACGGCCTATAATGTTTATCTGCTTGCATATGTCACAAGCTGAGAAACAGTTCTGAAGGACTCAAATTCATGACTCCGATGATGAGGTAATCAAAAAAAAGTATTTATTTTCCAAGGAACAAACGAAAAGCGCTCTGCAGGAGGATATCAAAACACAACGTCGCTCTCAAAGAGGATCAAAAATAATAACTCAAACTTGAACCTAACATGAAAATACCTGGGTGGTCAATCTTGACATACACTACAATGCATGGAACAAGATGAACTGAAAAAGACAATTGAAACATGAGGTGAGTGAAAACAGATGAAACCAATCAGGGGCGGGGCAAACAATTAGAAAGGCGGGAAAATACCACAAAGGGAGGAAGTCTGAAACAAGAGGGCAAAGGTGAGTACAAAATAAAACAGGAAGTGCTCAAAACATAAGACACTGAACATGAACATGACTAAAATTAACACTTGACGAGACACAACAGTAGCCCCCCCCCCATTCTATGGCCGACTTCTGATGGCCCAGGAGCCTCTGGGTGGCGGGCATAAAAGTCCATTATCAAGTTTCTGTCCACAATGAAACGTGATGGGATCCAGGAACTATAACCCTCTCAATACACCAAGAACTGTTTTCCACGGCCCACTGCCAGTAGTGTCTTGAATGTGTACACCATGCCACCGCCAATGATCCGGGGGGGGCAGGCACCAGAGCATTTTCTTTGATTGGCTTAACCTTGCTGACATGAAACGTGGAGTGGACCTTTGATGACCTGGGTAGATGCACAGAAACAGGGTTAATGACTTTTGAGATGGGAAATGGACCCACAACCCTGGGAGCCAACTTCTTGGAGTGCACATGAAGAGGCAAGTCTTTAGGTGCCAGCCACACCCTCTGGCCTAGACCCCGAAGCCGCCGCCAGGCGCCGCCAAAACCGCCATTTAGAATTTCAGCCGCCGCCAACCAACAATTTTGTAAGTCAAAATGAGCCGCCATCTATTAAAATTTGGCCGAGCCACCAAGAATTACGTGCACCTGCACCAAATACCCAATGGTTTTATCCACATATTAATAAACAAATGCTAAAATAAATACATTATTTGTTTATCCGGTTTTTTTTTGCTAACCTGTGTTGTGGAAATAGCCTATGTATATGTGTAACCAGTACACTGCATGTTGGGACCTTGTTAATCAGTAGAACGTAGACCATAGGCATGAAGTAACTGTATGAGCCATTTACAGCCATGAACATTTTGGTGGCTGCAGCAGCCATTAAGGTTTTGGCTGAGCCAGCTAGCCAGCCAATAACTTCACCAGCCAGCCATTATCCTAAATACAAACGGCTTCGGGGTCTACCTCAGACCATTGAAAAGGACCAGTAGTACAGTAGGGCCTACTGTCTCTCCATGGCTGATGGTGACCATTTAATTGCATTGATGCAGCGGAGTCATGGTAACATGAACATTATCATGGCCAACAGCGCCCTCTTCCTGTCATAATACACAAGGCTTTTAGTGTTGCTTCAGTCTTGTCAGTCAGTCTCTGTACAGTTCTGATGGAAATAATATACATTTAAAAAAAATCTGTATTGTGTATGTCGGTGCATAAAGTATGCACAATTAACTGGGCATGTCACGATTATATTTACACAACCACCATGTTTGCAAGCACTTTGTTCCCATACATTTTAAGTAGGAAGACCGGGGACGGTTGCAACAAATCCTATTCCTCCAATCAGGAACGTGCCAGAGTGATGACGCTCATACATGCTGTTAGACCCGCCCCCCACCAGGAAGACACAGGACACATTCAGCATCTGCTGCTGCATTTATTGACAGAAAACTTGTTTTGGAGGTATGAATGTCATTTATTTTTTAATGAGCTGTATTTTTGATGTACTGTCCTGATGTTTTGTATGAATTAATCACTACTTACAAGCTAATTATTGTATAATATTTATCATCATAAACAAGTGCAAATGTGTATTGCTTTCATTATTTTTGGGATGTCTGTGTGTGCTTTCCATCAGGAAACCCAAGGTCACAGTTCACATCCACTGGAGCATGACAAAAATCAGTTTTTAAACCAGTTGGTACAATAAATACATGTTTCATAAAAGTGTGTTGCATTGCACATTGTTGCATTCCTCCTGTCTAACACTGAAATATGGAGAGATTGAATAGCATCTGTAGCCTAACATCTGCACATTGACTCAAGGTAGGCCTGTTCTACGCAGAAACTAACAAAAACTCAATTACTGTTATTTGATAAATATTACTAAATAAATAAATAATATATTATTGTAAAACAATACATATTTTCAGAATACTATGCTCATTGAGACAAAAAGTTAAGAGTTAATAGTTAATCTAATAATTAACAATAAGTTAATTAGTGAAATTGTATGTATTTTCCAACCGTCCATGATCCGTGTTGCAACCTTCCTACTCAACCTAAAAAATTGTGTGCAACTTGTCATTTAAAATGTACATTTATCTCTTTGCCTTTATCTTTCTTCCTCCTCCACCTCTTAAATTTTTGTTTCCTTCATTTCCTCCTTCTCCACTTCACGCCATTCCTTCTTTCATTCTCGTGTTTTCTTTAACAAGACTTTGGTCAAGTAGGAAAGTATGCCGTGTTCACTGGCCATGTAACTTATTTTCCTTAAAACTCTTACAGATAGGCCTACACTGTCCACTGACTAATGTTGACCATTAAAAATAGCTTTTAGGACCAGTTCTTCCCGGGTTCCCATCCTCCTCAGACTATTGAGAAGGACCAGTAAAACACCATTACCTTCTGATTGCTGTGATGCAGCGGAGGGATGGTAACATGAACACCATGGCCAACTTCCCCCCTTTTCCTGTCATAAGCGAACAGCTTTTAGTATTGCTTCAGTCTCTCTACAGTTCGGATGGAAATATATATCATTAAAAAAAATCTATTGTCAAAATGGTGCATATAGTATACACAATTAACTGGGCATGTCAATTATATTTACACAACCACCATGTTTGCTACCACACATTTTATGTACCTTCCTACTCAACCCTCCCATTGTGTGCCACTTGCAGAAACAAGAGTCAATACAGTGAGTCTTTTATTACCGAATTTAATAAAAAAAACTTCCAACATGAACATGTGCAGACTAAAAGCCGTGTAACAAATTCACAATTCCTACATGGTTTTCAATCAAGTCTGCATCTTAAAAAGATATATAGCCTCTTACCCTAAATAACACCATCGTTTTTGATTTACAAATGTACAGAACACAGCTATAGCCAACACACATTTGTCCAATAAATTATGAACTAAAGAAAGTCCAATGAGAAGAGATTTCTTTCCTGAATGCCCTATTAAAATGTACATTTTTTTCACTGTCCGTTCACTGAGCAAGTTTGCTTTAATAAATCAAAGCGTTCACAATAAACCAGCTGTTTGTCATCTTTACACTGTAAAATATATTGTTTCTTTAAGTCCAGTCCTTCGAAATTAAACATACTTTGCATTAGGTGGAAAATGAGAAAATACATGAAAAAAAGGTTGCATTCAAAAAAAATAGTATGTGGACTGGTACGTTACAGCTCTGGGCCCGGCGAGGAAAATTAACACGTTTACAGAATTCAACCACTGATGAATAATTTCTAGAAGGAAATAAAAGGTCGACCTTTTCAGCCTCTCAGGCCACAAATGACCCCAAATGCATCTCCCATTTTTACCAAATTATCAGCCACCACTGCCAAATATCAGCTATAAGGTGGTTGGTCCAATCAGGGGTCTTGGCCATAGCAAATTCTTCAACCGGCACGTTCAGACAAGTGAAAAATACATTCAGGTCATCTTAGAAATGTCAAATTCAATGCCTCTAAATGCATAAACATTCAACCGCAGAATGATCTCTATTTGAGGGTAAATTTGGCGCCCAGATAGGTTTCCGATACTTGTACATACACTGGACAAAAACGAGCAGTGGCGTGATGCGCTGGAGGATCCAAGGCGGCGTGTTACAGTGTTCCCACCAGGCCCAGAGAGAGTCAGCGTGCGCGGCTCAGCGGCGGTGCCGGCTGTGACCGGAGTGCCCGCTGCTGCCGTGATGTTTGCTCTTGTGGCCGCGCTCCCGGTCGTAGGAGCGGGACCTCTCGCGCTCCCTTCTCTCCCCGCGGTGGTGGCCGCCGCCCCGCTCGTGCTTGTGTTTCTTGGAGGACGAGAGGTCCGCGGCCCCGCGCTCCCTGTCCCGCTCTCTCTCCCGCTCGCGCTCCCCCTTGATGGGGGTGCGCGACCTGGAGCGCGAGCGGGAGCGCTTCCTCTTGTGTCCGGAGCTGCCGCCGCCGCCACTGTTGCTGTGGCGACCGGAGACCTTGGCGTCGCTGTTGCCATGGTGGCTGGCCTTTGGCTTGAGGTGGGGGAGGAGTGGCGAGGGCTGGTGTCGCCGTGGCGACGGGCTGCGGGAGCGAGAGCGCGAGCTGTAGGTCCCGGAGCGACTGCGTCTGCTGTTGTAACTGTGGAGGAGAGGGACAGGTCATGAGATGGGGAACTGGAGGGCATGAGGATAGAAGGCGACATGGTTAAAGGTGAGAAGCAGTCTTACTGTCTGCGGGGCGAGCGAGATCTGGAGCGAGAGCGCGTTCGAGAATGAGAGCCGCTGCCGCTCCTGCTGTTCCTGCCCATCTTAGAGTCTTTCCTTAACCTGAAAGAGGGGGACATTCATTTAGGCAACTTGAAAAACAAAAAGCGATACAGCGACATACTGCCGAGTGAACCGAGGAGAGCGGCATGTGTGGGGATGGATCTGCTTACCCGTTGTGTGGGCTCTTGGACACCTGGGCCCTGCTGTCGGGTTCCTTCTTCACTGGCTTCAGGGCTTGGGGCTTCGGGGACTTGTCCTCCACCTTGACCACGTTGGGGGAGCAGGGCTTGGACGCCGGGGAGAAGCCACCGAGTGTGGAGAGGGCCGGCGTGCCGTCGGGGTTCAGACCTTTGGCCTTGAGCTTCGCCTCAGCCAGGAACATCTTCCGCCGGTCCACCTCCTTCTCCAGGTGATCGTAGTTGGGCTGGCGGGGGGGGCAGAGTTTATTATTATTATTTATCTCACTGGCACAATGAGGGATAAAGAGAGGATAACGGCAGTCGGAAGCATACATTGCCATTACTTGGGAGGCCGGTTCTGGATCATTACCTTCTTTCTGGTGTAGAGCTTGAGGGTGGTGATGCAGATCTCCCGGATCTCCTCCTCGCTGGCTCCAAACAGAAGGTACCAATGAGGCCGGGATGGGAGCGGCATCTGGAAGACAAACACCCACATCCTAGTGACCTTCACAGAATGGTTTGCTGCTCATTTAAAATATAACCCAGTAGGGCACACAATGAACATCAAAATGGAAGATTTAACCATAACCTACCTGCAGAGCTCTGGCAGCCAAGTATATGCAGGCACAGGCGATGGTCTCAGCTTGAAACCTCACAAACACGTTGGTCCTCAGGCAGTCATTCATGTAGTTCCTGAGGAGACAGAAGCACATACAAAAAACACATAGCATCTTTTCTACAGGAATCGCAGGGCACTCGTACCCAGTGGTGGTGGCAGTGGTTTAGTCTCCAGTTGTATAGGAACCATGGGTCTACCCTGGTGTATGTTAACTTGGCAGTTATTGTATTTAGCTGCATAGCTGCATTTTCCAACAGTTTGGCTTGGATCTTTTCATATTTTCTTTTTCATTTTAACATCAGTGCGTTTAGTTTTAGCCTCATCACCACGTTCTAACCATTAGTGTTACCTATAGAGTCCCGCACATCAACGCATGTACAAACGTTGCCAAATTGTGTTCCGCATTTTGATCACACCAGAAGCCATTTAACTTTGTCCTTTTCTCCATTCTCTTCCATGCGCAACCATGGCACAGGTGTTGGTCACAAATAAGAAGGCCAACGTTCATTTGAGGATCCAGAGAAATATCTTTCCCACCGTTTAAATAACACACACGAGCCCTAAAAATACCTTGTCAACATTTACATGCCTTGTGTTGGGGAGCATGCAAGACTTGAATACACCAAGTTGGACTAGAGCTATATATAGGCCTCCTCTGAAATGATGGTGCAGTGACAATAATGGCATGCACATCAGGTCAGACTGGTATATTTGAGTATGGTAGGTAGGGGAGGTAGTCAAGTGATTATGCACATGAGGCAATGGTTCAAAGTGTGGGATAATAGTTACCGTTCAAGGTGGGAAACTGTACAAACTAGTCAAAATGCCTCAAGATTAAAAAAAATGTCTTCCCAAGTTTAGAAGAGAAAAAAAAGCATTTAAGAGGCATATGTTAAAATTATTTGCCATCTAATATGGAAAGTTTCCCACCCGGTTTCTACCAAGCAGCATGAAGTGTGATTTTAGACTGTAAAAAATGTGATGAAAACCGACGCCTGCATGTTACAAAGCAGCTAGACTTGTGTGTCAGCAGGTTGGAGGGTGATGGATGAGTCACAATTAGTGTACCAGCCAAAAATTAAACATAGCCATGAACCTTTTCTTGATATCAGGAGGGCCAACACAAAAAGGGGAGTTTGTGTGCAAAAGAAGTTCACCATGTTCAGTCCACTTTACTTGAGCGCATGCACCAGAATGCCAACGCGCATCAGCCGTTTCACTCTGCTACCTTTGCATGCACATCAATAACAATACTTGAACGTTACCATCAAAGGAATTCTTTTAACACTTTCCAGTGACTAGATATATTAAAACACATTTAACTTTTTCCATTTTGAAAAAGGTTTTTGGCAACACGGCACCTGCCAAACGTACACAATGGCTTCAGTTAGAACTCTGTTTAAACAACAAAATATATATGTATATATATATATTTTACTTTAGCTGCTCATTGAAAAAGACTACTAGCTTGGCACTATTAGATCAAATGTAGTCGTTGGATTGTGATATACTGCTGGGTGGGCGAGACGGGTCCCTGGAGGCAAAGCCTGAGAGCTGGATCAGCCTGTAAGACACACACGTCTGGACACCACGTCAGTTGGGGAAATGACAGTAAACTACTGTATTATTTAAGGAGGTAACTGGTCAAAAAAGTAATTCTCTTCTCACTAAGTTTACTTCAATTTTAGATGCAAGTAAACTAGAAAAGAATGCAAATATCTATCACTACTAAAAAAATGAAATATGCATCACAGTATAAACCTTCGTATCAAAACCAAAAAAAATACAAATCCTTTGACACCCAAGAGAAAATGCGTTGTTGGCAGTTGGGATAGGCCCGCCCCCTTCAGTGAATCTCGGCACTGGGATTGGCTGTCTGGAGAAGGGCAGCCAACCAATGGGGGGGAGCTTCCCGAGGTCATGTGGTTGGAGGAGGCAGAGTTCAGAGGTTCTTTATGTGACTTACCAGCATGGACTACCCTTTAATCAAAGAGTAGAGAAAAGGACAAAGTTAAATCAAGCTCCCTGGGCTCCATAAACAAAAAGACTTGCAGAAATAAAGCCATGATAAAGACACATCTCAGACGCAAAACACGTTGGCAATCAAACAAATTGCACCATCAGAGCACCGGGAAATGGATTTCATGGAGTGGGCTGATGTTGCGGGCAGACCTGGGAAAGTGACTGGTGGCTGCCTTTTAAATATGTAGCTAGATGTTCTGGGGCCAGATGTTTCCACTTTATGGACATGTCCTAGTGCTGTACATTCATGTTGATAAATACTGACAGCCCAGGTCTGGTAGCAGATCTTGGGAGATATTAGAGTCAGGGGGGAACCAAGAAGGAACTTACCAGGCGGTCTGGACCAGCATCTGGTTCTTCTCACATTCCAGGACTTGAAGGTACATGACGATGATCTGGAATGACACAAATACGGGCTGTTGCTTAAGGATGTAGCCAACACACAGCAATTGAATGCCATAATGAAAGTGTGTATTGGGTGTAATGACTAAATGAGGAAACAGGCAAGTGGAACTCACCTTGTGGGGGTGCTTGACGTGCACACAGAAGCCCAGCTCCTTCAGGACCCGCCGTTCTGCTTTGATGACTTGGTTTTTGGTATTTATGTAGTTCTGATCAAGTATCAATGAACTTGCACTCCTGGTTTTTAAAGGAATTAAAGTAAAAAATAAAATAAAACGGTTTCTCCCCCTCCCCCCCCTTCTCCCAGCTTCAGCAGCATAGAAGCAGTCATGGAAAGTGCCCTTCTGTTTTCTGTGACTCTTTTTCTATTCCCCCTTACAACCAACTCAAAGCAAGAGGGCCTATTGTGTCGTTTACTTGGGGGTTTGCGGACTCCTGTGGCTCCACTGTAAATGTTTGGCGTCTGCCGACAGCTCTCTGCCTGCTTCACCGTATGTCACAGCTTGAAAGAGAAATATCAATAACTCATTGTCAAACACATCTGAACAAACAGATTAGATCAAACCACAGAGTGTGACCGGTCTGATTCGACTCAAACTTTAGCTACACAAAATGTATTCAATACAAGTTGATCGTTACCGATCAGATAATCCTGGAAATTAGCCATGATTCTGAATTTAGCTTGCTGTTGAGAATCAACAGAAAAATACTAATTCTATGAAACAGTGACACACTGAACACTGTATTCAACATGAGTAATGATCGATCTTACTAATGTCAAAATAATGTGTATACTTTATCCCACAAAGAATTCCATGTACGGTTTTACGTGGGATAAATATTGAGTTGACAGTATGCCAGTGATTTTTTAAGGCCATCTAAATGAATTGATCATTAAATGTAAACCGGTATTCATATTTTTTCCAATAAGAAAAAAGCAAAAGGGGATGCAGTCTTAAATATTCATCCTCACCCAACAGGCCAATTCTAATATTATTCTGCCATTCAACATTCCTGAATGTACCAAAAAACTAAGCATAAAACTAAAACTATAAATTGACATGTATACTTAGGCTAACAGATGTGGATTGATATTTCTCTAAAAAGCGATGACATTTGGTGAAATGGGAGTGTGCTCGTGTGGCAACATACTTTTCCAGTGCTGGGTGGGGAGCAGCCAAAGGGGGAGAACTACATTACCCAACAGCTGGCAGCATGTCTGACAAATACCCAAAGCATAAGACTGAGCCACAGAAGTCCTCAAAGACACCCGGGGGGGGAGGGTGGGGCCAAGGACCTTCGGCCAACCTGTCATCCCCGATCCCAGCGGCCCACAGTGGCCCAGACCATGGGCTTCTCCCACAGGAAGGGGGTTGGGGTGAGGCTGAGGGAGAAGCGACACTCCCTCGCTCATGGTTTCATGCCGACTGCTTCGTCTTTACGTACCATTCCACATCACCCAGGCTTTGGTAAATGTAGCTGGTCGCTGTTAGTTGGTTGCAAGGGAAAAAAGAGTCCAAGTTAATGCCGAGATCGTTTAAGTCGGGGCTATGTTTAATTTGAAGTCAGATGCATGCCAATAAAGCATGTCTCATCCTACAGTGACTAAAACCATAAAGCCATCTTTAGAAATATGCTTTGTTCAGGCGATGCCAATTTCAGTGTTAACTCATCACAGAACACAGGCTAGATATGTGCACAGAAATGTTAACACTTGTGTGACCAGTGAGGAGGAAACTGAAAAGTTTTGAAATGGTTTAGAGTACATGGATAAACAAAAAGGCACTTCCACAACACACACGAAAACTGTACACAGTTTGAGACAACTCAAATTCAATTCAAAATGTGTCAAAACAACGTACGCAGTACGTTTACATCATCATCATCTTCATCATTGTATACAACAGTGGTGAAATTAAAAGATGCTTACTTTTTGCCTCGTATTTGTCGTAGGTGGTGGAAGACGTTAATCACATCTCGTATTCGCCGTGGTGCTTCTTCTATCTTGGAGGCCAGGTTGACACAAGCCATTGCGACTATCTACACGGAAAAAATAACAACAATAATACAGGTAGTCAGTCTTATAATTCACTTTTTTTTTTTAAGAAAGACTAATTGATATGTTGAACCCATGTTATTGTAAACATCATCACGGCAGTGTTGCTACTCGTTGGAAAAAAACAACATGGCTGCTGGAAAAACGTTAGCCTAACGTTTAAGGCTATGCTAGTAGCTAGCATGTTGTCCCCCCCGTGTTTAATGGTCGCTCACCTCGAAGCTGTGTTTGACGAAAGACTTTGAATAGAAAAACCGATGAAAAAGCACCTGTCCAGTCGCCATCGCCACCTACGGAAGAAAAGAAAAAAACAACAACGTCGTTTATGTGGGGTTTCAACCTCGCAACGTTAACATACCTCGCACAATAGACCGCCGCCATTTTAGCCCGAACCACGCCAACGTAAGTCCAGCTAAGCTACTGTTAGCTAGTAGCCGGTTTTGCGGCCGTGAAATACGTGGACGTGGACTGGGGGGTTTCACACCCGGCATCGTGTACCCTTTACCTGGGGCAGCTTGAGGAGGATCCCCGCCGACTGGATGAGCTCGCAGCCCAGGATCCGCAGGTCGGTCTCCGTGTGGAGGTCCAGGCCGTCGAGCATCGAGGGGGTGGGGGACAGCTTGTCCTCCGGCACCAGGGAGTTGTCGATGGCCAGGTAGACCTCGGAGTAAACCTTGTCCCCGATGAGGATCCCATCGTTGTTCGTGGACGCGTTGGACGATGTGGACACAGGATCCGCGGCCATTTCTGCCCCCCACACACAGCGGAAAAAAGCAGCTCAACTTCGCCCCCGAAGCGCGGAACAACGCAGAGCGGTGAGCAGCAGTAGCGTGGCCCGTCACTAGGGGTGGTGCGGCTGCGCTGGGTCGGTGCGCCTCCGCGCTCCGAGATACAAAAAAACAGTCCCGGAAATCCCCTACTACTGCAGTAAACTCGTGGTGAAGTCGGTTTTAAGTTGGATAGCCGACATTCACTCCTCAGCCCCCCCCTTCCAGTGTTGGTGAAGTTAGTGTTGGGTTGGATATCCGACTTTCACTCCTCCCGACCCAGCGGCTTCTTCTTACTCGGTTTCCCCGGGTGTCGGCGCTCGGAGGACGGGTAGCTCACCTCCCAGCGCTCGCTCTTCAACCGCGGGGGGCATTCAAACGGTTAATCATTTATTGATGGTCCCTAAGTGAATCCCCACTTAGGGACCATCAATAAATGACTTTTGTTTGAATGCCACAAAACCATTGTTATGTGCAATGCATTCGAGCTGACTTGCTCATATTAGAGAAAATTATGATTAACATTTTTTTTTACTAAAATGGTCTCATGAGGCGCACCTATTTTAATGGCGAATGTGTAATTCAATTATTTTACATAAATATTTGAATAGAAAATAATTGCAGTTTTTCTCAATCGCTTCCATGTCATGTGAGACCCAGTGACTCTAAATCAATATTACTACATTGAACAAATAACATATTACTACATTGAACAAATAGGACACAACTATTTGTATTGGATTTTAGTGCTTTTTCTATTTCATATGAGTATTTGAATGGAAAATTTGTATTTTCTTTTCAATGGCTCCCATGTCAAGTGACTCCAAGTATCAAACTTGAAACTAACTTCACCGCGGTGACTGCAGTCCCTGGACGGCTGGTCGTGTAATCTGAACCACACGTCACTTACTTATTTATACGTTTTTACATTACAGTGTATTAAATTACACCAGCCTAAGTGGAAACTTTGATTTTAATTGAGACTATTTGTTCACGTTTTCTTCGTAGGCCTATCGGGTGATATATTCGAGGAACTGTTGCAAAATGCAAAATGGTCGCTACATTGCTCCATTTAAGTATAAATTGTATTACTCCGATTTGATTCCGTAACATTGTCATTAGAAGTACATACAATATGAATGTATTATTGCATTATAATGTCAACCCGGACACCATAATTAACCAATGACGTCGATTACGGTAACGTTTGGGGTTTTTACACACATATCCCTCCGCCGGGAAGGACGGCGGAAGTGACTCAATCCAATTTCCGAGAAACAGCGGAGTCATATATAGCTGAGCCTGAGCCTACACGGTAACCCACCACGTGAGAATTGAATAAATACATACAAGATTTAGATTTAAGAGTTGTTGTAGTGTGTAACAAAAGAACAATACACACACATAAATCAAAATATGAGCTATAAAACAATGAACTATAATAAGTTCAAGTGATTTATAATCAACCCCATTCATGCATTTAGCCCCAAACAAATATTGTGCTGGCTGTAAAATAAAGTATATATATTTGCCTATGAATTTCATAATTGTATAACTAAACTCATTTTCTGAATTACAATACACAACACTAATTAACACACACTCCCAAATGAACTCCTGAACTCATGAGTCCTGACTAGTGAATCTCAGACAGGAGTTTCCCAACTCCTCCTCAATATTGCAGAAATCATCATCATCAGAATCATGGGGTCAATACTTTGTATCGGGCCATTGATAAGTTGTGCGTGGACGCAGAGGAATTGCGGAGGCGGTTGTGCAGCTCAGTCACACGTCTTCGTCTCTCCTGAGGGTTCAGGGGGCCAGTTCATATTTTCCGTCTGAAGCCGCGAGACTGAATAATAACCAGATTAAATATAAATTCAGCATTCCACAAACAATTTCAGACAGAGCAGAGAGATTGATATCAAGTAATGGAAAGGTCTCTAAAGGTCATGTTGCTGTTGACTTGACTGAGGCCAACCTCCTTGCGCGCCTGCAGTTCCCTGAGGTTGCTGGGTGTGCACGCTGGAGCACTATGGGCAAGGCACTAAATGTTAAATGATATGTTACTAAATGTTTCGTTTCCAACGCAGCGGTCTCTTTATTAATGAGCAGAGGAAAAATGTTGTGAGGAAACCTGGGGGGGGCTTGGAGTCTTTGTGTTCATATTTTCCTATTTAACAAACATCCTCTCTCCTTGTGTGACTAGTGGAGACACACAGGGAGAGGGTGTTAACCTTGTTCTCCAGACGGTCCAACCAGGGGGACGTCTTCACAATAGCAGTTGTCTACACAAAGTCTAAAGTTCATCCATAGATCAAACTCTTTCCTTTACTCACCACAACTTCACTCCCTCATATGCAGCTTTTTAGTCTTGAAAAACATCTTAATTACTGATTAAGATTAAGATGTTGTTGTGGGGGGGGCGCGCCCCCCCCCCCGCCCCAGCCGGCCGGCG
>JAOPJH010000045.1:11617177-11632020 GCA_027122575.1 Merluccius polylepis
TCTCCCAGAGCTTTTGGGCAACAGCTGAGGACGTGCTCTAGCGTTCCTCTTCTGAGGCACAAAGGACATGATGGTGCGTCAACCTTGCCCCAGCAGAAGAGGTTGGATGGGCTGGGTAAGACGTCATAGACAGATGCAATCAGGAACTTGATCCGGTAAGGCTCAGCTTGCCAAAGCTCAGACCAGGAGATCTTGCGGTCCACTGCCTGTTCCCATCTCGTCCATGCGCCTTGCTGTTGCATCCCCACCATCTGGCTAGCACGCAGTTCCTCCACGCCAGCTCTCACTTCCTCTTGGACCAATCGGCGTCTGTCTTTGCCCAGGGCTTTGTTGTAGCACGTGGTTGCAACACTACCAAGCCCTGCTCGTCCAGATGCCACTGGGCCGACCAGCACGCTGTGACGCAAGCGTGACTCCGCCTGCTCGACTGCTTCCTGCGCCCTCCACTTTCTCCCAGTCCTGACTACGATGCCAGCCTGGGAGACCTTTGGATCACTGGATTCCCTGTACTGCAGCACCTCTCTTGCACGGGTAACCATAAACTCCTCATTCAGGCTGCTAATGGGGAGCTTCAGCTTGTTGTTGTGCCCGTACAGAGCGATGCTACTCAGGCTTTGTGGCAGGCCCAGCCATCTACGGAGGTAGATGGCTGGGCCATCTGTTTGTAACGGATTCAAATAAAGGCCTACTTGTCACGACCAGTTTGTGTTAACTTCCTCGTCTAAAGTATTCCCTTCCCTATAAGGTGTTTTTACAATGGTCTAAACTTGATCTTCCCATTGGGTGACCTTCCATGGAAAGGGGTGCTGTTTTTTTCGGATTTCCCAAAGTAGGTGCCATGATGACAGGGGTGCCGCCAAGTAGCCTATTGTATGGCCATTACACATATTTTCTGCATTTTTGCATGGGGCCGATGGGCTAACAGTAATATCTAGATAATATTTTGATGTTTCTCGATCTGTACCGTCCCTCTTTTTAAGCAATGCTTTTTTGGGCGTTGACGGGACGCCATGTCGTGCAGTAGGTGCCCCTTTTTTTTCTTTTTGCCCCTGCCCCTGCCCGCCGCTGGACGTTTGGAAGTCACGTGGGGGGGTGATGAGCGGCTCTCGTGGCTTAAAATGCTTATGACAGGGCTCTGTGGCGCAATGGATAGCGCGTTGGACTTCTAGTCATCTGTGTGAGGTGTAATTCAAAGGTTGTGGGTTCGAGTCCCACCAGAGTCGTTCTTTGTGGAAATTCCTTAATGGACTTCTGTTCTTGGAAGTAAAACATACATTTCATTGTTCGTAACGTTAAATAAAAATACTGGGCTCTTCACCGCTAAATCTCTTCGGATTACAGTCATCCTTACTCTACTGATAGTGGTTTAGTGTTGCACTAACAAATGTACTTATTGTAAGTTGCTTTTGGACAAAAGCGTCTGCTAAATGCCCTAAATGTAAATAACGTGACAAGGTTTCGAACGGCAAGGTCGTTATACTGATTATGTCCAAACTTTCCCGAACAATGTCCGCTACTTCTCCCGTCATCCTTCGGGCAGCGCGCCAATAATTACCATGGTAACAAGATCCCGTCCATGCCCCCCCCCCTGAAGTGTCACAGCCTAACTGAGGGAGAGGAGGTTAAGCCTTAGCCCACGTCGCCTATCCGTTTAAAAGTACATCACATTTAACACGCAAATGAAGCTCTAGTAACCCGTAGGCTACGGCGACCCCACCTGTGGACCATGGAGATCACTTTATTCACATGTTTTCCAAATAAAAGTGTTTCTGAGGAAAACTCATGCAGTACCCTCTTAGATGCCCTTCCATGTGAGAGGTGGAAAAAATGGGGGAACAAGTATTCAGTGCCCTCTGTGCCCCCATGCAATAGATATGATGTGCCCTCTAGAGCAAGAAAACTCTATAACATGTCTTAATGAATGCCCTTCTTGTAGAGAAAACATGATGCAGTGACCTATAAGGTGTCTTAACAATGGTCTAAACTTGATCTTCCCTATGGGTGACCTTCCATGGAAAGGGGTGCTGTTTTTTTTAGGATTTCCCAAAGTGGGTGCCATGTCAGTCTATGGGTGATTTTGATGTTTCTCGATCTGCACTGTCCCTCTTTTTAGGCGATGCTTTTGGGGCGTTGACGGGGGGGCCCATGTCGTGCAGTAGGTGCCCTTTTTTTTTCTTTTCGCCCCTGCCCTTCAAACAGCCTGAGTCTGCCACTAGACGTTTGGAAGTCACGTGGTGGGTTGAGCGGCTTCCGTGGCTTATAACGCTTATGACGCGGCTCTGTGGCGCAACGGATAGCGCGTTGGACTTCTAGTCATCCGTGTGTGAGGTGTAATTCAAAGGTTGTGGGTTCGAGTCCCACCAGAGTCGTTCATCGTGGAAATTCCATAATTGACTTCTGTTCTTGGAAGTAAAACATACATTACATTGTTCGTAACGCTAAATAAAATACCACGCCTTTTAAGTGGTTACCGTTATTCACCTCTTAGTAAAAAAGTGAAGTCATCCTTAATCTACTGATAGAGGTTTACTGTTGCACTTTCTCCTAAAACATTTACTATGCTACGCTATTGTAAGTCGCGTTGGACAAAAGCGTCTGCTAAATGCCCTAAATGTAAATGTCAATGTCAATAACGCAACGTGATTTTGAATGGCGAGGTGGTCGTTATACTGATTACGTCCAAACTTTCCCGAACAATGTCCGTTTTCCCGTCATCCTTCGGGCAGCGCGCCAATAATTACCATGGCAACAAGATCCTGTCCGTGCCCCCCCTGAAGCGTCATAGCCTACCTGAGGGAGAGCAGGTCAGGCCTTAGCCCACATCCTATCCGTTTAAAAGTAGCCTACATCACATTTAAACACGCAAATTAAGCTCTAGTAACCCGTAGGCTACGGCGACCCCACCCGTGGACCATGGAGCTCTTTCACGTTTTACAAAAATGTGAGAGAAACATTGTTTGTAACGGATTCAAATAAAGCAGTGGGCTGCAGGTGATGCAGTGGGCTGCAGGTGATGCTGTGGGCTGGAGCTGATGCAGTGGGCTGGAGGTGATGCAGGTGGTGCTGTGGGCTGCAGGTGATGCAGTGGGCTGCAGATGATGCTGTGGGCTGGAGCTGATGCAGTGGGCTGGAGGTGATGCAGGTGATGCTGTGGGCTGGAGGTGATGCAGTGGGCTGGAGGTGATGCTGTGGGCTGGAGGTGATGCTGTGGGCTGGAGATGATGCAGTGGGCTGCAGGTGATGCTGTGGGCTGGAGGTGATGCTGTGGGCTGGAGGTGATGCTGTGGGCTGGAGGTGATGCTGTGGGCTGGAGGTGATGCAGTGGGCTGGAGGTGAAGCTGTGGGCTGGAGGTGAAGTAGTGGATGCAGGTGATGCAGTGGGCTGGAGGTGATGCATTGGGCTGGAGGTGATGCAGTGGTCCAGACGGACCAAGCACATACACATATAGGCTGACCTATGTAACAACTAAAATGTGCTGTTTTTCCTGACAGGCTTGACAGGCTACTCAAAATGTCCTGAGGTTCCCGACGATCAAACCCGTGGTGGTGGGGCACAGCAGAGGGTCCAGTCTACCCGTCTGACACTGCATCTAGGAGCTAAGCAGCCAGCCAGCTGTGGGACCACCAACAGCAGCAGCAGCTGAAAAGAGGCCACCAATGAAAACAAACTACCGCCACTTCGCCACACGGTGGCACTACAGCGCCGTGAATTCCCCCCCCCCCCACAGAGTGGCCGATCCCAGGTCCTTTCTTCACATAAACCCCCCCGCTTCTGATGAAGTAGAAATTGTGTAATAGCCAATTATTTTTTTTTTGTGCATTGTTTAGCTGTTACACAAACACGACAACTGAAATCATCATGAGTCATCTTGCCTCTACAACAGACACTCCTCATTTGAGTTGGTTGAGTACAAACATTAGTTATTAATACAGCCTAGGTAGGAAGGAACATCTTAATTTCTTTTGAGCAACTTTAAGCCTATTTATACAACAATATTCTCATATTGGTGCCTGGATGACGTACACTGTATATATTATAATATATATATATTTTTTTTAAATATATTTTTACAAAATTTAATCTCTAATCTCTTTTTGTATGATGCTGCTTGGTCAGCAACGAGGTGAGTACTGTAGCCTGCAGGAGGACACAGATGCAGCACCTGTGTCCTCCTGCAGTAACAGTACTCGCAGGAGGACACTGTGCAGGAGGACACGGGTGTAGCCCGCAGGAGGACATGGGTGAAGCCCGCAGGAGGACACGGGTGCAGCCTGTAGGAGGACACAGGTGCAGTGCCAGCTGAGGCCTCCAGGCCCAGCTCCTTATCCTCTTGAGATGGTCCAATAGTTGCTGTACCAAGCTGTGTGCCATACTTTATCTTAATAATGTGCCCCCCTCCCCCCCACTTCAATATTTTATTCCAGGATTTGGAATCATCGTTCAGTTGCTACTGAAACCAAGAAGACCCACAAGGCGACAAAGCTGACTTCTTATGGAGAACATTAATCAGCCGAGTCACAAAATCAAAGTGCGTTGACTAGTCGTGTTTATTAAAATTCATTTTTGTGTTATCGTGATTCAAGTAATGAGGGATTATTTTAATTACCGTAATTAATTATTTTAAATAAGCAATGTTTTTATCAATTATGTTAGTCATCCCTTTCAAATTACATTCATCATCAGCCAAAGTTATGTCTGCCATATGACTGGTCTAAGGTCATGCATAATAACTAAACAACAGTATTCATAAGTAGAACCTGTTGGGCTGATAAGATTATTTGCACCCTTTGTGGTGTATATATTCGAGAGAGAGAGAGAGAGAGAGAGAGAGAACTGGGCATCATCAACATTTACTCCCAAAGATTTCCAAAGGGATGGAACAAAAAAGGTATACTAACTTTCATTTAATTTGGACCACTCTTCCATTAGACCCTAGCGAATGAGCTAACTTGGTCATTTCCTTAATTTCCTATCAGGCTAAGAGTCCAAGGAGGTACAAACGGACAAGGCCGCTCCACTTCCCATTGCGGCTGCGTGCCTTAGACTATACTGAACAAGAGCTGGAAGGACAGCATAGCTTCAGGTGTTGCTGCGTATTGTCTTTTCCATTGTGTACATTCCTGAATGTATTTCCCAGGGCTGTTAAAGTTGCAACTTACATTTGAGAGTAAGTTGTTAAGTAAATAAAGATGAGTAAATAGGACACCAAGCCTTTACCAGAACTTGACATTTCTGTTGATTATGTTGAGATGAGACTATTTGTGGTCCTCGCATGTTCTAGACTGATGAAAAGCCCTTTGTTTTCTATGAATGAGCTATAATATATCGTCTGTAGGAGTCATTTGCTATGCAGAACCAGAGTGCGATAAGGCTCAATATGATGCAACTCAACCCATGAACAATGTGTTGGTAAGCAATTGATTAATACTTATACTACATATGCAGAATGCCCATGTTTTAAGACAAAGGGTTATTTTTTCAGGTAACAACTATTTTTGTTTAGTAGAGCAGCAAGGTTGCAGAAGTTTACCAAGAGTTTGTTTACAGACTACAAACTGCTTTATAGATTTAGACATGGACCAATGTTTTTATATACTGCAAACAGGACCTGAGAGCAGGGCAGGAAACCCCTCGCCCGAGTTAAAAAGAGAGCACACGCACACCAGCTCCCCTACCTCCACAACACTGCCTACCCTAAAAGCAAACCATACAAATCCCCCAGAATTGAACGCCACTATACTTTTAAACAGACCATCGAGAGCCTCCACTCCGGGAAGCCAGCCTACAGCAGCGTAAACCAGAGTCCCCCTGGATGGATCAGGAGTGAGGCCCAGGTAGAGCACTACTGCACAGCGTGTCTGAAAACCTCATCCATGAGCTCTGCTACGTGGGAAAAGCCCCGGTCCTGAAACTACTACCAACCCTCAGAGTAAGGAAAGTAAAAACCACAACAGGAAGAGGAACCGATTAGGGAACTGTTTGGTCGAAGTGCCAAGTAGTGATTTGGTGGGTGACCAGACAGACAGAAAGAATGACCTAAGGCTGGATAAACACTCATGTTGCATAGTGCCAAAATCCATTCCTGTCTTTGACTGAAAAAATGCCATTGTTGGGACTGTAGATTTAATATTTTGTTATTTGAATAAAATAAAATAAAGAGTACACCATCCTGTATGGCGTTTACTTTGTGTTCATGTTAGGTGGTTTTGTTGGAGGCAGTTAAGAGTAGCCACTTCTCAGCAAAGCATTCATTTATTACCAAATAAATTAAAATGTTTACGTTAAATACAAATTAAAAACATTTCAACATTGTTTTTAACAACACCAAAGTCATCAAACACATTAAAGTAAGAAAGAAAAAAACAAAACATGAACTGTACATCAGAACCTTTAGCCTCCTTGGGTGGTAAACAAAATGCTTCACAGTTTTTAGAATGCACAATTGGGTGCAACGTCCCAATGGGTTTACATTGTGAGAACACGGATGACCTAGCTGAGAGCATGGAGACCGAGAGTAACCACTTTGTTGCAGACGACCAGCCAGCATGTGATTCCCACGCCACCTGAACAGAATGAAAGGGCGTGTCAAATTCCAACTGTATCAATACATGTTGATATAGCTCTCTATAGGTGAATGCTATTGACCATTATATCTAAAAATGGGAAATTTGATTTCTAGATAATTTAATGCAAGTTTTCTAATGTATCGTGTTCGTCAAATTGAGATTGTCATTGCCGTGTATTACCTGTTACTCCGGTTGGGAAAGCCACCAGGCGCTCCACAGGGGCAATCCATTTACTGGGAATCACTGTCACTGGATCAGCGTAATACTTCCAAATCAGGGAAATCATGAGCGCAGCCTGCCAATTAAGAAAAAAAAAGAAACAAAGATTGGCCGGATCATATTAGGTTGCAATTTATTTCAAATGCATTCAAACAGTTAACAATTTAATTGATAAGTACTAACAATTGTGTAAAGTTAGCTTAAGCACACGGGGGATATGACACATGAAATCAGGATGGGAGTTTTTAAATGCAATATATTAAACTGCACCAATTGCCACTGGAATTTGCAGCACATATAATAGTAAGATATAACAATATATAATCATATAATATACAATTGCCTGTGGACTCATTTATATTATCCATGTCTATCAAACCTTTTCAGTTTCAGTTAGATACTTTAACTGACTAAATTTATGAATATATCTAACCAAAGGAGAAAGTTATATCATCAATCTTCAATTAGATATGGTTTATGGACGTTTATGGTTATAGATGTGTAACCAAATGTGTATATATATATATACACAAGTATAGATTCATATAGAAAAAGGACTATGATTGCTTGTGTCATTGTTATAATCACCCACCTACCTGTAAAATATAAAACACTATGTTCACAATCCATTTCATTTTAGCCTGTTGTGCAGTTCTTGATTTCACTGAAAAGATAAGATATGCACAATAGTAAGTTGTATAGCAAGTATTGTGATTCTCATCAGTCACGTTTAAAATGTAAACACTGAAGAAAACTGGCATTCAATACAAAAGGCAGACAAAAAAAGACATGCTTATAGTTGTGTAAAATATGTGTATGATGTTGCCTTCAATAATGTGTGCAAAATAAAATGTTTGATAATATCATTTGAACAGCCACAGTCATACAGCAATACACCCAGAACAACTGGAGTGCTCCACATATATTATTATTATTATTATTATTATTATTATTATTATTATTATTATTATTATTATTATTATTATTATATTAGTCTTTATTGGTATTTAGATGCATGAGTGGATGGTCTTTGTTTGGTGACTGCATGTGTATAATGAACTGAGAAGTTAAGACCAACTGGTCTAGTCCAAGATTTTGGTGGTGGTGGTGGTGTGTGTGCAAGTCACGTGGCCGTTTGAAACCAACGCATGTGTGAGGAAACGCACGTCCCTCCCTGGTCCCTCACCGTGCGTCTTCAGCTTGTCCGTCATCTTATTGATCTTGCGCTCCAGCCTGGCGTACCTGGCGAACTCGTCCATCATGCTGATGGAGGAGTGCTCCTTCTTCATCTCCTGGATCTCCGCCCTCATCTCGCTCTCCTGCTCAGCGTCCTTCTGGACCACCCTAGACAGCTTCTCACACACACACACACACACAACACACACACGTTTATTATCTTACTGTGCTTTTTGTTGCAATGGTCAGCCCAATAAATTGTGTATTTTTATGTACGAAAACGTTCAAAGATGTTGTCAAGTGTGTGCTTTAGCTAGCTAGCTAGCGGTAGCTAGGGGCTGGAGCCCCATAACATGACTGTTGTTATCTTAATTTAGCTTCATTTAGCCGTGTCTTTGTGCGCCGACGGACCGGTGAATGCAAATGTGTCGCTTTTTGGGGACGACGACGACGAAGTCACCGTAAAAAACCATAAACGACACATTTGGAAACACGACGCCCTTTTGGGGTACTCACAAAGGACGATATGGTCGGGAGGAGCACTTTCATGAAATTGCAAATGAACACCGACACCAGCACCAGGAACCACGCACAGCCGGCCGCCATGTTTTCTTCTTCTTCCTTCCTTCCCTCCTTCCTTCCTGCTCAGCCCGCAGTGCTGCTCTTACCTGGGCTGCGTACACTTGCAACGGGACAAGGAAAGAAAATGCCGACAAATCGCTTGTTTTAAGGGTGTTTATTTAAATAAATAAAAACGAAAAAAAGGTTGAAACCAAAGTCAATTCACGGAGGGTGTGTGTGTGTGCGCGTGCGTTTTTGTATTACACTTTTTATTACAATAACGTGGCCCACGCCACATCCCAACGATTATTTTGTGTGTTGTCTTTTCCTCGCAGCCATAGACTTTTTTTTCCCCCCCTTCTCCAAACCCCATTATTACAAACAATAAAAAAAATAAAATGGGAGTATGAGGTCAGCTGATTGGCACACAGACCTACCCATACAGGTGACTTGCTTTGGTTTAAAAATGTGCTGCCCGCATCCCGAAGCCAATCAACGAGACCGGGGGGCGGAGTGATCGCCCTCTGGTCCGTAAGGTTGGTTGGACCGAGGGACGACAATATCCACCACACGGTCCAATCCGGTCACAGCTAGTTCCTCCTTGGTGGTACCGATGGGCCATTTGCGTTAGGTTAAGTTAAACCAGCGTGTTTCTTCTTCTTCTTCTGGAAGGAGGTTATATGCGGCGTAGGACGTTGTGTGTGTAGGACACCTCGCTGTGGGTTACTGTGTGTGTGGTTTTTTTACGGTAAACTTTCACGCCACGTTGCCTCGCAAAACAAACCCGTAGACTTTTTTTGCATTTTTTTAAACGCGCTTTTTAAGCCACCATGGGAAAGAGAAGCAAAGTAAGTTGAAATGCATACACGTTTTTTGTACGCCCAATCTTTCGGGGGAAAAAAATTCATTTTTTCGTTGTGTGTTTTGTTTGTACGATGTCTCCTATACCGTAACGTATAAAACGTGCAGTACGGTTGCATGCACGAAGAAAAGAACCCATAAATCCCGTCTGCACCGTCTGTCCTGTTGATGTGGAAGTGGCGCCTTTTTACTTAGTGCGGTGTTAACGTTTTGCGTTAGCGTCGTCGCTCCGCTGGCGTATCGCACGACATTTTGTTGTCGATGTTGTTTACGATACGATGTGTTGGGACTGCGGGTCGGTAACATTATACTATAAGCTGTGTGTTCATCACCCATTAGCCGTCTCGGTAATGAGATTACAGACAATGGAGGTTTTTTCGTGTAGTCGCCGGCCGACGTCCGCGTAGCCATTGTAAACATTGTACGCGTAATTGGGTATCTGGGACCGGGTCGTTTTTTTTGGTTCGTGGCGCTATTCAAACTACACCGTGCCTCGCCACCGATTTTTAATGCACGTTTAACACCGATACATTATTATATATGTGTGTATATATATATCGCCACTTATGACCTTCGTGTGCTAAGGCGTAGCCTAGTGAGTCTGTGCGCGACACCCTTTGGGCACAGGGTAGTGATTTATTTCCTTTCAGCGTCATGGCAGCCGCACCACATTCGTAAAGCGAGTGGTCGTTCGCGGTATTAAAGGGCCGCGACGAAAATGTACTATTCGAACCGTTCAATAGTGCAATATTCGAATTATTGTACCGGTGCAAAAGCAATACATTGCGTGTATTGCTTTTTAAAGCGTTTTTTTGGGGTCAATTTGATATGGCTTTCGGATGTGCATGCATGTCCTGTTGTGGGGTAACGAGACGAAGTCTCGGTAATAATGGCGCGGGAAACTATACTGTCGACATTGGCAAGTTGTGTGCGTTCGTGTAACGAAGCCCTAATAAAAGTCCACGTGGGGGCGGAGCAGCCGTCCCGTTCCCGACTCCATAAGTACAGGATGGCTGCGCGAACTTTACAGCACGATTTGTAATGGACGTCGACGCGTTCTCGCGTGGACTCCCACTTTATATAGTTTTTTGTTGTTGTTGTGGTTTATAACAAACAATAGTATAATGAACAACTATTAATTCCCAGGACGCCACTTTCACATTAGACCACTAGGCCTATATGTAACCTGCTTCTGTGGGGGGATAAGCCAGTGGGAACAGCATGTGCGCCCATCCCCCTAACTTTTACACGCCCACATTTGTTCGATTTTAAGATGTTCTTTTTTTGCCCACAGAATACAAGCGACCCTGAAGAGGTAACTATGCAATATACACAACCAATATCCTAGTTGCTTTGTGTTGTTCGCAACAACACCTTTTGCTGAGAATTGTATATAAACTGTATTTTTGTTTTTGTTTTTAGCCAGCAAGGAGATCTTTAAGATTGTCTGTAAGTAAAAACTCCCATAATTTTGGTCTGTCTAAATTAATTATATCAAATCCATGCACTGCCATGTCCTGCAAATGTAATGCAATATAGCTAATAACAATTTGGCGTCTGTTTTGCAGAAGACAGAGACAGAGTCGGCGCCCAAAGAAAAGGTAACCAGTCAAGATCACTTCTATTTATATACACATCAGGAATTCAACTAGCATTTTTGTGTAAACTAAATATATATTTGTTTGGTCATTTAGCCAGTGAAGGCAGCTGCCAAGACCAAGAAGGCAAAACCAGTACCGAAGGCCAAGCCAGAGGTGGAAGAGGAGGAGAAGAAGGCGGAGGAGGAGGAGGTAGCTGAAGCAGAAGAAGCTTCAGCAGAGAATGGGGAGGACAAGGCGGAAGCAGAGGTACCAGGAGTTGACATAACCTCATAATTATTTATTTTGTGCTGTTGTTGTTGTTGTTATCTGACTTAGTAAAAAATCATAGCACATTGATTTCCAAGAACAGCAGTGGTTTAAAAGGCATCTGCCCTCTCTCTCCTCTAGGAGGCTCCAGCAGACGAAGCAGAGGCTGAGGAGAAAGATGAAGCAGAATAACGCTAAACTCATTCAGAAGCTCTCCTGAACCTCCTTTCTTAAATAACGCAGAGAATTTTATATCAACTATTTTTTTATGAAATAGCAGAAAGGGTTTTAGTGGTAAAATTGTAGATTTTCTTTTCAATGTTCAAATGTGTACCTTCAGTTTTTACCTCTGTGGTTTTGGGAAAGGAGAACATTGTGTTCATTGTGAGTGTGGTTTAAATTTTTTATTTTTTAAACATTTGTGTTTGGATTTTCTGTTGGGGTAAAAGAAACGTGTTATAATCATCTGCATAAAATGCAATCTCTTTTTAGCAATACATATTTTGATGTCAGGAGAGTTTGGCTAAAACATTCCAAAGGCTACATGAGGGACCGTTTGTAACTTGGATATTTTGGGGGATTTTATTAAAAAAAAGAAAAAAAACGTTTTGTCTTTAATGGGAAACCCGGAGGTTGTAACTTACAACTGATCTATATCCATATCCTTTCCACACATTGGTTAGATTTGCTGTGCATTGTTCATTTTAATAACTAGTTACTGGAAGTGGTCAGGCTATGGCTGTGTGAAATTAGGTTTTCTGTTTTGCAATGACATTGTAATATCATTTTGTATAGCTGTTGTGAAAGTGTTATTTTGAATTACAATTTAATTTTTTTCCAATGGTACATGAATGAGTGTTGAAATGAATGTTCCTTTGCCATGGTGAAACAAACATAATATACAGTATTACTCATGCTGGAGTAAGCATATACTATAGGATGCTAATTATTGAATAACTGTAATTTCACTTCATTGTACAATGGTATATTCCACGAGTAGCTGTGCCTGTACCTTGGTTTTGGTTTAAGAATTAGTTTTGTCTGCCTTCTGTAGTTTTGTAGCTATGCCTGTGTTTTGATTGGATTAAAGACAATAAAAAAAGTGTCAATATAACGTGTAGACCAACGTCAATCAATCCAATAAGTGACTTAAAAGGAAAAAAGTACGACATATTTACAAGATTTGCGCCAGTATTACCATAAATTAAGCATGCAAGACTGCTACTGTAACTATATATTTGCATATATCTTTGGTCGAATAAGAAAATGCCATCCAAACTACAATTTGGTAAGACTTTCAAAACGCACCGAACAACAACACTAGCCACAACCATATTACGTCATATCCATAACGCGACCTTGGTGAATGGGGGGGGGGGGGCGGCTCGCGGAGAATAAACGTAACGTACTAGTAAAAATAAACCCCCAAAAACGGACGGGTTTCGTAGCCGCCACGCGTATCCAGCGTCGCGAGTCCCCCTTTTTGAGCCACCTTTAAAAAAGAAAAAAACAATGAAACCGTGGCCACAATGTGCAGGCCGCCGCGGGTCTTTGTTGTAAGGACAGGGCGAGAGAAACCCGTCTTCCCCACCCCCTATTTCCTCTGCTGTGACGGAAGTAACTCGTATCGCCGCGGAGGCCCTCATCCTTCCAATGGCGACTGAAAACGGGCTGAACAGAAAGCGGGAGCAGCCGTGGAGGGGGTCGGAGCAGCCGTGTAGCCGAAATTAAATAAATATTTCACACTCGGCGTGGTTACAAAGTTAGTCTGAGTCCTTACACCTATAAAATCCCGACCGATTCAATGGCCAAAAATCGGAATATTTCGCTCCTTGAGTCGGGTAAGACACGCTGTGTAGCCCAAATTGATCTCTCTCCAATCTGCGGGAATAACCATCAGGGGCTAATTGATATCCGATTGTTTCTCACGAATTTTTTTGTTTTTGCCTTCCTTCGTCCCCAGAGCTGTATTTCTTGATCTCTCGCTTCCTAACAACGGGTCCTTGTCGGAGAACGGCTGAGGTGAGCTGGCATGTTTTGACTGTAACCCGTTTCTCGGCACTTGAAATGACTTGACTCGTTTTGTGTGTGTATGGATACGTGCATACATACCCCCCCTCGTTAACAAAAACCCTTCCTATTCATCTTATTACAGATTCTCGCCGGCGAGATACAGGAATATCAGGTGTGTATGCGGTACGCCTTTTAGCCGCTGCTGCATGTTATCTGCAAGCTATCCCTGCTCGCACCGCCTGGACCCCAGCAACTTGTATCGGCTGGCCACTTTTCTTTTTTTTGGTTAATGCCCCTCTCTCTCTCTCTGTCTGAACGTCACATCACACGTTTTTTACTAACTTAATTTGTTGCAGCCTTTTTTTTTTCTCCCCATTTTTTTTTTCTCTCTCTCTCTCTGTCTGCGTGTCTGTCTCTCTCTCTCTATCTCTCTCTCTCTCCCCACTATTCGCTAAATGCGTCGTTCATGACTTATTATTCCTTGTTTTTTCGCAGCTTTTACCCCGGAGACTAGACTGGCAAGGCAACGAGCACCCTAGGACATACGAGGATCTGGTAACGTATATATATATACATATTATATTATATATAGGCCTATATATAAATTATAATTATTATTGTTTTGAATGACGTTTCAAAGTTTCCGGCCGCCGCCGCCGCCGCCGCCGTGTTGTCGTCTCGTGACAGGGAACCGAGACCACGCTCGCGCTTGTTTACGGTCTTTGTTCGCCTCTTCTCGGGCCGCTCGCGACTCGCCGTCCGCCGACCGGCGCCGACTCATCCGCTGTAAATTATTTTTTATTTTATTTTTTAACACTGACTCCGGTTACCGTACGTAAGTGTGTGTGTGTGTTGTTGTGGTGGTGTGTGTGTGGGGGGGATTATTGGGATTGAGTTTTTTTAATATATATAAAATGTAGCTTCGGTGTTGTACTGCAGATAGGGGGGGGGGGACGGCTTTTTTTTGTTGCGATACGTCAAGATGGGCCCCGCCGGCCAATGGGAGGCCGGCATACGCCGTCTCCGCCGTTGTGTTTGCGTGTGACCCGCTCCGTGATTGGTCCGCACACGGAGCTGTGTTTTGCATGGTGGCCATGGTGGCCGTGCCCCCCCACAGGAATACTGTACACTGGTGACTGGGTTCAAATGCTCACCGGTGTCAACTGTTGGCAAACAAAAAAAGGTTTAGTATATAATTCACTTCTGAGATGTTCCTGAATGGCGCTTAACTGTTATGTCACCGCTGTTACAACATTTCAGTTCTTCTTTTTGTTGTTGTTTTGTTTCTCCTAAAAAAGGTTGCAGCCAACAGACATATTGCACCAGATCACTTGCTTCAGATATGCAAGCAGCTAGGACCTCTCCTCGACAAAGACGTGCCATCATGTGTCCCCGGTGTGCATTCTCTCCTCGGGTCGGGGAGGCAGTCGATGCTTCGCAAAGCAAAAGGTACCGAATCTTGGATGGCTCCTACATGTGCTGTGTATTGTATTTACGCTTGCGTTGCGGTGTACAGTTGCCTTACTGTGCGTTCACACCAAAAGCGCACAAAGAGGAAAATGATCCCGGAAGTCATTCATTGTGTATTGGGAGCCAGGC
>JAOPJH010000045.1:11675320-11686893 GCA_027122575.1 Merluccius polylepis
ATATGCAACTAGGAGTGACCTATCATATTCCAAAAGGAGCAAGTAAAAACGGTTTACCGGTGAAGGAGACCTTTAAGTTTGAAAAACAGTTTAAAACAAAACATTTGAACACAAAAATATTTCCTCAACAGTGTGATTTGTTTATTCCATTAAATCACAACATCCCATTAAATAAAACAAAGCCTGTTGTATGGAAAGCATGAAAATACATTCAAGAATGAAATACTGTAACAGTTATGAAACTGTAATTCTCAGTGCCTCTGGGTAAAATTCAAAAGTTGAAAACAACAAGCACCAGCATGTGCATTAAAAACATAAATTCATTACTTCAGACTGCTATCTGGTACATTATAGGTTCAGTCAATAAACTTACTTTTTGTAAGCTTCTTAAACCTTTTGTAAACAACTTCAACTTTTTGTGCAAAAATGCACAAATGTATCAAAATGCATTATCTCTGTGAAACTATTTTCAAGCATGTAACATTTTGAAGTTCTAATAAAAGAACATTGTTGGTTTTTGGTGAGGCCACTGTTCCACCTTTGTTGTGATGTTATTTCTAAGCTCGCAATTGTAGTGAAGGTATTCCATTTTGATGAAGGTAGGACTCTGAGAGTGAATAAAGTATAACAGTAAAATGATTTATTACAGAGAGCAATCGGTCATGCAATCCAGAGTTAGTTCATGAAGCGACTGATTCTTACGTTCTAACACAGCAAATATTTACTTTTTAAAACATGTGAGCGACACTTCCTCTTCCTGTCTTGGCAGACAGGCCCTTCTAGGAATATCTATATGTTGATACCTCCTTGCGGTCAGGTCATAGGGCCGGACTGCTGTGTCATACAATTGCAGATAGCAGAACACAGTGCCCATTGTCTCTGCATTCAATCACAGTTGAGAGGGGCATCCTCGTGACCCTCTAAGTTAACACACTGTGCAGAACCTAAGGAACAGTCCAATCTCTCTCTGATCAGTTTCTCTGACAAATCTTAGAAGATAAAGAGAGATATTCCTCACTGCTGGTGACATTGAGTTTGGAAACTGATACTTCTTGCCTTTGGTTGAAGATGAGCGAGGATCTTGTCCAGCCCTCCACCACTCAAAGAATCTCCAATGGCTTCCAGAACTGGCTTCCAGTACTTTATTATAAATTTTGGCTGTTGTACCAACTTCTTGTGCACAATTTCTTCTAACAGTGTTTGTAAGTTTTGTTCTGTTGGTAGGGTGTTGCAGTTGTGACTGCTCAGAATGGTGGGAAGCTCTTCCATATCAGCTCCATTTAAATCATTCAAAGCCTCTGTAAGGGCATCCTTCTCATTGGGGCTAATATAGTTGAAAAATGCCTCAGGTTTGTGAAGATATGGAAAGGGCTTTGTTAAGAAATGGCGGAGCTAGTTGAATAGGTAAGTATTTAAATCTCTGTCATCCAAAGGCCACAATACAGGCAACAGCTTTCCACTCCCTTTCTTGAAAGGCATGATGCACATCGGGAATCTTCTATTTGGATCTAGAGGTTCTAGATCCAGAAATCAGTAAGCCAGTCCATAACAAGCCCACTTCCAACTCCATTCTCCAAATCATGAACTCAATGTTGGCATATTCTCATCTGAAAATGCCTGAATCATGTCAGAAATACAATGCACTGTGCGATTAGTAATGGTCTGCTTCTCAACTATGTCCTCTGGAGTCTCATAAAAAATTGCGGATGAGCTGGGATTCTCTTGTCACTTGCTAGAATCTCTGGTATTGGAGGCAGGGTTGGAATCCACTTGCTGAATAGCAGATTCATCCATCTGATCTTCCATTTCTTGAACATTGATAACATTATCTGATGCCTGCTGCTCAGAATCATGGAGAGGTTGATGAATCAGTGTGCCACAGAGAACATCCAAGGAAATGTTTGTCATCACCAAGGAAAAGAACTTCATCAAGGGATAGATTCAATATCTGGGCCGCAGATGGTTTAGATGTCTGAGAAGTTGGGGTAGAATTAGAAATCATGGTTGATGGTACACTTGCATGCATGAAACGGCTGGAGCTAGACAAAGGCCTGTCAGAGGACAGAGAGGTCGAAGAGCACTGAGGTGACATGGTATGGAAGGAAGATTTTGGGAAAAAGATCTGGCGAGGTGGGGGCCTCTGCTGTCTGGGATTGTTTTTGTTTTGTTTGTTTTTTTTCGAATGAATGTACAACCTAAGTATTTTATCATGAGTTGTTTCGTACAACTTACCAACTGTGAGGAGGTGTCCCATCTAAGGGCTCCTCTGAGCCCATAACACATTTACATTGAGGGCATTTAGCAGACGCTTTTGTCCAAAGTGACTTACAATAAGTACATTTGTTAGGAGAAAGTGCAACAGTAAACTACTATCAATAGAGTAAGGATTTCACAAGAACAAGTTTCAAGCACACCTAATTGCTAAGTTAACCGATTGATAGAATACAACGGAGATAAGTGCGAAAATAAGTGCAGAATATCAAAGTAAAAGCCAGGATATACAAACATACAATGATTGCAAAGTTTTTCTTTGTTTTTATTTATTAGAGGGGGGGGGGTAGTAGAGGAAGGATGCTAAGCGGGGTCCAGGTGAACTCTGAAGCAGGTGATCGACTCTGCAGTCCTCACGTCAGCAGGGAGGTGGTTCCACCAATGTGGCGCCAAGACAGAGAAGAGTTGTGACTTGGCTGTGCAACCTTTGCCTGCTCTCAGGGATGGCGGTACCAGCCGGCATACTAAGGTAGTTGCACGGAGGGTTCTAGCCGGGGCGTGGGGTCTGAATAGTGCTTGAAGCTAGATCGGGGCAGTTCCGTTGACAGCCTTGTAGGTCAGTACCATCATCTTGAATTTGATACGAGCTGCTACAGGGAGCCAGTGGAGGTCGCAGAAGAGAGGGGTCATGTGGGAGAACTTTGTACATGAATCGTGAAGGCTTGAAGGAAGGCAGTGAGTTGCAGTAGTCAAGGCGGGAGATGATGAGTGCTTGGACCAAGAGCTGCGCTGCTTCCCTCATGAGGAAGGGTCAGATCAGGCGGTTGTTGTAGAGAGCAAATGTGCAGTATCGGGTCACCATGGTAATGTTGGCTGTGCAGCGCAGTTGGTCATCCAGTATGACACTGAGGTTCCTCGCAGTTGGTGAAGGACCCACCACAGCATCCTCTACAGTTACCAGTAGGTCCATGTGCAGGCAGTCCTTCCCCGGCAAGAAGAGGAGCTTAGTCTTGCTGAGGTTGAGCTTCAGGTGGTGCGCAGGCTTCCAGGTGCTGATGTCTGCCAGATAATCTGAGATGCGAGTTGCAATCAGGCTGTCAGAGGAGGGGAAAGAGAGGAATAGTTGAGTGTGATAGGAGAAACCATGCAAATTGATTACAGAGCCTAAAGATCTAGTGTATAGGGACAACAGAAGCAGTCCTAATACTGAGCCTTGAGGGACGCCGGTGACAGCAAGAGCAGGGTTCGGACAAGGAGCCATTCCACGTGACCTGGTAGGTGCGGTTTGTCAGGTAGGATGTGAACCAGGATAGCGCAGAGTCAGCGATGCTGAGTTCTGCGAGGGTGGAGAGGAGTATCTGGTGGTTCATGGTGTCGAACGCCGCAGGGAGGGGGAGAAGATTGTGTTGGTCTGAGGAAAGGGGATAGAGGGAGGCCAAGGAGGACGAGAGGGAGGATAGCAGGGTCAAGGAGGCTTCCTTGGTGGACAGAAGAGAGAATTGTTCAAGAGATGATAGAGAAGAGAGAACAGATGAGGCGAGAGTAGGGGGAGAGAGATTCAGGTTACGACGGGAGTTGACAATATGAGGAGTAGGGGGAAGGGAGGTGGAGGACTTCAAGGGGAGAGAGAAAGCAACAAAGTGATGGTCAGACACGGGGAGCGGGGTAACAGAGAGGGCCGAGGTACAGCCGGACCTTGTGAAGACAAGATTGAGTTGGTTCCCAGCCCTGTGGGTAGATCATATCTTGAGACAAATGTTTCAGAGAGTCATGGACCTTTGTTGAACTTAGGGCTTCCTCTGGGGTTTAATACATGTGCCGTCTAGGGGGAAGGCAGTGTAGAGACGGGGTCTGCTTCAAATGCAACTATGTTCTCAGCGCCCATCTGGAACATGCATGAACAGACCCCTAGAAGTTGTTTGTGTACCTACACACTTAGTTTACTTTCTTAAGTTGGCACCTAATTAAGGTTTCCAAAATCTGGACATATTCAACGGCGGGAACTTTCCATGGGAATTATTGGGAACACGTTGGACATGGCGTCGTAAATGTCAAGTTTATGGACATTACCGAGTTTTGGAAAATGCTTTTTTTCTGTACAATTATCCCACCCAGCCTGATGCACCTACCGGAGATAATTTGGGTACTACTTTGAATGTTACTATATTCATTTAAGCTCTATCACTGTACCAAACCCGTGGGGGGGAGGGGTGTGTGTGTGTGTGTGTGTGTAATCGAATCTAAAGAATAGAGGATTGTAGAATGAGTGAAGTTGCAGCTGCAGTGTCTTTAACTGCCTGGCTGTTTGAGTGTTTGCCAGCTGAATTTCCCTTGCCTCCCCATTTACAACACCATTAAAGAGCTCGTCCTCATAGTTATGGAGAGGAACCCCTCGGGCAGCAAAAGGGCGAAGGGGGCTTTCAACCATTTAGGAATTTCCATATCTTTGTCCTTTTTAGAAGAAGCAAATGGCACATTTTCAAAGCATTTTTGTAATGGAGATTCAGGGAAGGAAAGCTGTGTTTATGATGACAATGGAAATTAAATAAAGGCGGTAAAGCAGCATTTAGTGATACATATATTCCAGCGTACTTTCCCTACGCATTTCACTAAAGGCAAAATGCTTCAAATTACCTTAACACTCAAAACACCAAAAATGACTTCTAAGGTTATTTAGCTTGTTAAATATTAATAGTTAAGGGTATTTTAATTGGGTCGTATCGGTCTCTTGAATTTAATGACTCTTACTTATAACTTATAACTGCTTTTGCTGAAGGTTAACTATTGTTCGTTCACTATGACAACCATACAGTTGGCCTCCTCTGTCCTCTCAGCACGTTTTACGAGTGGAACACTTAAGCCTTTCAAGGCTATGTTGGCTCCCCTTTAACACGCTTACCACAAACACACCGTTTTAACAAACCATTACGTGTTTTATGTAGACAAAATTAATACGCGGTATCAAAGGATAATTGCACAATCGCCTTTTGTTTATAGTTCATGCAAGCCATAATTTTGCTTAATGGAGTGTACTAACCCCCCCACCCCCCCCCGATTACAAACATTAAATAACTAATGGTTAGTTGCTGGATAGTTTGGTGCTTTTTAGTGTGTTTCTAAATGTCAGTGTTTTGGCTTGTTTATTTAATCCTGTAGGCATGGCAGCTGCGGTTCAGCCATCTGATTGGCTATGGGGCCAAGTATTATTCCTACCTCATGTCCCGGGCCGTGGCCTCCATGGTGTGGAAACAGTGTTTCCTTCAGGATCCCTTAAACAGGTAAGATGCTTTCACCAGGAGTTTAACTTTCTCCAGAAATAAATAAGATGGATATAATAAGATAGAAATAAGAGAAGATTAGATAGAGATTAGACTTTATTAATCCCGAAGGAAGTTCTTGTGCCAGAGAGTGCTAAAAAATGACAACATAAGAACACAAAGTATGACACATATCACACATAGGAGTCTTAATCAAACACCTAGTTTTCTTTCAAGCATTTCAGATTATATAAATGACACTAGCAGTCAAGATGGCTTTTCCTTGCATGTAAAAGTTAGTTACATTTTATGTTAATTTTATGTTAATCATTTTGACCCAATATGTATATTCCTCCTATACAGGATGAATACAATGCAAGGTATGATTTGGAAGAGATGTAGCGTCTAGGCTGCAATTGTAAACTATGTTTAATGGGCTCAAACAAATGCTTCCTGACAGGCAGCCTTCCACCCCAGTACAACTGTGAGGAGTCTTGGCCGGCTGACATTGAACATGACATTTATAGGAAACCGACACCGGCTTGGCAGGTGTCCGCTGTAATCTGCAGACAGACACCAGCATCCACAGACCCTGGCTCTCCCTTATCATTGCATTGCACAAAGGGTTTGTTTATTCACAAGGCCCCTATACAGAGGGGCTGGCTCTCCCCACCGATTGTTATTTTAGTTCCACTCGCAGTTGAGTTTTGGGATCTGTGTTCTGTCACCAGTGTATGGTGGCGACGGTTTGAGAGGTTCTGGCGGTGGTGGTGCGGGGGTGGGGCGGGTGAGTAATGTACCGATGGGGGAAGATTACCGGTAGATGTAACTTAATCAGGTCTACCATCTTTTCTCTCTCTCCCTCTATCCCTCTCTCTCCTCTTTCAGGGACATGGGTGAGCGTTACCGGCGGGAGATGTTGGCTCATGGAGGAGCCAAGGAACCCATGCTTATGGTGGAAGGTAAGTTCCCCCGACTCCCAGGAATCTACCAGTTGCCTCACCCCACTGTACTCCACCTACACTCAGGAGGCACTCTGGTTATCTAGCCCATAATAACTAACCCCAGTCAATGGGTTGTCCTTAAATGCTATCGTTTAGTGGCATGCTGTAGTGTTTCTGCGTCATGCAAAATCAAGATGGATGTGCCTGTGGATGGCAGATTATGGCATCCAACTGTCTTAACGTAGCAATTTTCGGGTAGTGATATTGATTACTATGCTAAGTATTTTGGGGGGAGAATATGAAACTACCACTTTTAGAAAACTTAAGACTGCTTGGATGCTTAGCTTTTGATTGTCATTGAACAGCACTTGAGGTGAAGCGCAAGGCTTGTTGTGAGAGACTGAGACGTCAGTCCATTAGTCAGATCATAACGCTACCAGGTACTCACAGCTGCTGTTGTGGTTCAGCCCGTTCTGTGCTGCGGGCCTCACAATGGGGCATGTTTACCTCTTTTTAGCATGCCTCACAGGGCTTCTTAGGCTCTGTTTGCAGTGGTTTGCCATAACCATAGCCACAGACCAGCATGTTGCAGTAGGCTGCTCTTTATAAGCCAAACACTGTTGGGTGGGTCCTCCCGACCAATGAACCCTGAATTGCTGGTGGATTCAATACATGTTTCGTCAAATTGTTCTCTTTTCAAAGGCATAGTTGTTAATGTTGGTCCCCCCTGGCAATGGCTTGAGTTCAAAACGCCATGCTTGATATGTGACCTTTGAACTTTAATGCCAGGGGGATGCCATTTTCCTCGCAGCTGTGTTGGCTTGATCGATGTCTGCCAGCCTGAAAGCAAAAAAGTGCTTGCCGCCTCATGCCCCCAGGACCTCCTCATCCCTTCATCCTCCCAGTGCTTCCTCCTTTCCTTTTCTCCACTCCTCCACCCCTCCTCTTCTCCTTCCCCTGCTGCCTTTTTATCTGTGATTGAGTCATGTCCAGACATGATGACAAACAGTAGCACAGCCGCTCGCAGGCCAGGCTCTGTTCAGCGAGCGAGGGAGGGGTAAAGAAGAAGAAGAAAGGGATGGAGAATAGTAGTATCGGGTGACCACTGGTAGTGTACTGTAAATCTCACCCTCGGGGTCACCTTCTCCCTTTCCTCCTCTTCCTCCTCCTCCTCCGAATTGTCCTCCTGACGACTCTGAGCAGGGCTTAGCCTGGCCTCTCGGATGACAGCCACCAGGAGACCAGCTCTCTGTCATTAGATCTGCTGTTCTGTGATAGGCTGACATTATTTACAAGTTACACTTTGCTTTGAGTCTGATGCGCTAGGTTGCGCATAGACCAAGTAATTCCCTTACCTTTCGATTAGCGTGTGATGACAAAGGAATTAATTACAGGAAAGATGAGCCAGATTGAGAAGAACCCAATTAGATTTACATTTGGCGTTTACTCCAGACATTTAAAGGCAGGAGTCGAGCATTCTTTATCAATACCGGGATATGGATTTATTGTCTGGAGAAATGCTTCTCCCGGGGCCTTTCAGCAGCAGACTGTCACCCAGCCACCTCAGAAGTATGATTGCAACATCTGCCCATAACATTTAAGCGTATCATCATGAACGCATGAGCCACGGTCGTAAAAAAGTACATGTGTTGAAGCATTTAGCGTTTCACTATTGTTCTCCTCCGGGTTGAGCGGTGTCCAGCAGCTGTGTCATATATCTGTGAGGAAATGAGGAAAAGAGCTTGATGTTAATGCGGCATTGAGTTTTATACCCGTGTCTCTGCTAACGCCAAATGACCACAAGGAGCACATGGAATATTACCGTTGCGTTTCCAAGCCGTTGCATAACATCCCTTCCACGAACGCCTGGTGGATCAAGCAGTCTAAACGTTACACCGAAGGCTCCTCCCGCCAGAGGTTGTAGAAGGACACGATGGAGACCCGGAAGCTAACCAGGCTGACCAGAAATTTAGCCGATTGGCTCTCTGCCCGCCACCTGGCGTTTCCCAGGCAAGACAGTGGTGTAAATGTAACCCTGGTAATAAATCCAAAATGCTAGCCGAATTAGGAGGGGAAGAAAGAGGGAAACAAAGTGAGCCAGTGAGATAGAATGTGAGCCAGAGAGAAAGGCGGCAGAGAGAAGGCGAGAGTGAAAGGTGATCAACAGCGGATACAGAGAGTGAACCTCTGTCTTCGGGTGGCCATGCAGCCCCCCCCCCGCCCCCCGCTCCTTATTAGAGAAAGAGTGCTTTTTATTGAGCCGGCCTGTTCCCATAGCCCCCTCCCTCCTGCTGCGGATCAGGAACCCACACCTGGGGATAATAGATCTGCTTCTGCAAGAAGGCTCAGCTCCCTGGACCATGGTACCTCTTTGTCAGGAAACCGCACTTTGCCTATCTGGTTCACACAAGTTCCAACGTTTCAATGACCACTTGTGTAGGACCTTTTTTTTTTTTTTTGATAATCCCCCGGTCCAAAACCATGAAGCAATCTGAAAATGTCGTAATGTATCCTGTGTAGCTCTGGCTAGTTGAAACAGCAAAGGGTTGCCCAGTTGAATGTTTGTCATCATCCTAGTTCTGCGTCTCCTGCCCTCGGTAAAGCTGTTGCTGGAGAAAAGGGAGAGGGAGAAGGGAGGACAAAAAAAGAAACAGGCTTCCCCAACTTCAAAAGGCGTAATTATAGAGGCAGGGATGGTTTGCCTCCAGGTTCTGCGGAGGTAATTACTTTTCACACCTTGACATGTTTCAAATGGTTAACAGCAGAAGCTCTGGGGCTGTTGCAGTACTCAGAAATTTGTTTTTGAAGCGTATGATTATGAGGAGGAGCGTAACCTACCTGTGAAATGGCATTAGCTGTTTATACTGTCAGTGCTATGCATCACCGTGTCGGTTTCTGCCTCGTCTGTGATGCCAACCTTTTGCAGACATACAGTGTATTGTTTTTTTTCATCCCCCAGACAACGGCTGGAGAGACGCATAAGACATTTCAGCCAAAATTCCAACCCAAAAACCCATTGAGGCAAAACCTATCGCATGACATTTTTACAGTTGTGATTGCGTGCGGTAGGCTCATCATCTCATTTAGCCGTGCCTTTTTGCATCAGATGCTCCGGCGTTCGGGTAACGGGAGAGCTGCCTCACGCACCCTGTACAGCCCATCCATTGGCTAGAGATCAGTGACGACGGCGCATTAAGATAGGAAAATCAGTTGGTAAACACCACAATGGAACTGGTGTTCCAACTTTATAAAGCACAGCAATATGTTTTATGGAGGCTCAAATTAGTTGTCACGCTAACTAGACACGGAGAGTGGTATTTTAATAATTGCACTTGCAAAATGTTTACGAAGGAACGCCTAATGATTTTGTTAAATGTAGGTTTTAGAGCTATTACATTGCTACTCCAAGTAGTATGTTTGTTAGTCATGATTGTTAGTCATGATCCAATAAGATGCTACCCTACGTAAATGTAGTCTCCAGAGCGTTCATTATCAAAGGCTCAGAGCTGTTAGCCAGCCACATAGGGCATCATTTAGCAGATACTCATCTCTCCACCACCGCCTTACTGTAAATAAACAAGTCACTATAAAGTATTCTGCTCTGAGTTCTAGGGTTTGTTTCAACTGGATTTGAACGTTTGCATTTTTCCCTTAAAGCTGATCTGAAAACGTTTTGTATCTACAGCATCTACAGTAGCCACCTTGTGACTCTATATCGCTCGCTCTTACCTTGGATCAAGGCCTATGCTTCCAATGTGTTATCTATTAGTTTTAGTTTTTGAGGTCCAAGATATGATGCATCAGACTTCAACCCTGTGTGTGTGTTGTTAGATAGGTTGTAAGATGTGTGGTGAATAATTAGTGTGGTGAAAACGTGTGTTGAACTGCTTTGAACCCAAGCAGTCCGGGACTGTTGCTTATCAACTCATTCTATCAAAGACAACTTCCACATTGGCCTAGCCTCAGGACCCACATGTGTCAATAGTCATTAAGTCACAAGCCAAAAATAAACATGCATTTACCAATATTACAGTAATCAACAATGCTTTCATGTACTACTACTACTACTACTACTACTACACTATAAATCTCAAGCATGACATTGCTACAATGAAATGACAATGAAATGTGTGTAAAAGCTGTAAAAATGTTTGTAGGCAATCAATGCTGTGTGTGACACCCACTACTACTAACCACTACTGAGCTATTTGGCTGCAAATGGCAGCATGTGTAATAACATGTATCGGGTCTAAGGCCCTGCTGCTCCCTGGCTGTGCCAGTGTCTTCTCCAAACGCAACAGATGAGTCATGATGGCTTAGCCTCTATCCCAGGGCTGTCTTGCCACAAAGCATTCAAAGAAGAGTCTTGCCTCGTTGGATGGCTTCACTTTTTCCTCTGAGGGCAGCCGCGGCGGTCTCTGATGCTGCCGGGCCCCCGAGAGACTCGTAAGCGTCGCAGTGATTTAGCTGGGATGCAGAACGACCTTTGGGGTCCTGGCGTAGTTAAATTATCACTTTGTCATCTGATCTTTTAATAGTAAAATGGCTTTGTTTTTAAATGCCTCAACCTTTTAGTTTACCATGTAGCAAAACATGTTTAATATGCCACAAATGTTTCAGTGTAAACCCGTGTACTTACTTACTTAGTGTACTTACAGTACAGTACAGTTCAGCCCTCTGCGTGGAATGCAGGCATTAGAAATGTAGAAAAGGGCTGTCCAGATGCTCGCAGTGTACAGACAAGTTACTAACAATACACCAACTCCCTCTGTACATCTGCCAAGATTAGGCGGGTTATTTATTACTTAGCCAAAAAATGTAACAACAAACAAATGCTAAATGGATTTGGCTTTGTGTGTGTGTGTGTGTGTGTGTGTGTGTGTGTGTGTGTGTGTGTGCGTGTGCGTGCGCGTGTGCGTGCATGCGTGCATGTGTGCACGCACAGCGTCTCTCATCAGATATCTCCTAGAGACTTGTTATGGCTTCCAGGTTATCTGAACATTCCTCTCCCAGGGGACTGGACTAAAGGGAGAACAACTCCTCATGTCTTCATGGTGGAGCCTCTCCTCTTCTTCCCTCTCCTGCTGTTTCTTCTTCTTCTTCTTCTTCTTCTTCTTCTTCTTCTTCTTCTTCTTCTTCTTCTTCTTCTTCTTCTTCTTCT
>JAOPJH010000045.1:11720076-11739427 GCA_027122575.1 Merluccius polylepis
AATAAGATTACATTAGCAAAAGAAACGGATCCTAGCTGTACTTCAGCGCTTAGGACTATATTGAGGGAATGGCATTGGTAATGATATTGTTTGTATGTTATATACAAACAATATCATTACCAATGCCATTCATGCCGGTTATGTTATGTCATTTTGTATTACGTTATAATTATTGGGTTTGTTTTTTCTTCTTCTTTATTTTCAGAGCTTTGTTCCCAGGACTGGACAACCGATTCATCTTGGCAAGCATTAGTCCACCAGTAATGGACAGTCTGAAGAACGCAGCCAAAAGTAGAGGTAATGTTAAAAATATGACATCTCTATCATAATTACACAAGTCATGTTGATAATGTGGAGCCAAAGGAACTTCAGACTAAACAAAAAACCAAATCAATCATCTACAACACCTATCCAATTCAAGCACAATTGAATCACACCTCTGACAAGTCCTGTTTTTAAAACCAACACTCAACCCTGATTCTCCTGCAGTGAGCCAAGACACGTTAAAGCTCTTGCTTTGCTGAAAGGTATTTTACAACTGGCTGGTGAGTGTGTGTGAAAGTAAATGAGCGTGAGACAGTGAACATGCAGGCACATGATAGATCTCATTCTTTGCCTCACATTTCAATCTCAGCTATTGGCCCGCTCATGCCCACACTCATCTGTGAGAATGCCAAAAAGGCTATAATGCCAGAGCCAAAGTGACTAAATATGCGGAAATAAAACATCTATCTGGCTAAGTCCTCATAGAAGGTTTTGAGCTACACCTAGTGTGTATGAGTCAGAAACATTGCAATTCACATATGCCTTTTTGTTTTGCCATCAACTGACTTAATAGTACTTTGTAAGTTAATACTGTAGTATACTCTGGACATATTAACTGATAGCTTATCTAAATATTTACCAATCATTAATTTAACAAGTATCATTTGTTAATTTATAGTTAAATTATTATTAATTAAAAAGTGCTGAAATACTAAAATAATGTTATTTGAATTACAGTGCAACAATATCTTTGGGGGTGTTCTGGTAGGTATTCCAAGGTGTAACATCCTAACCAAAACCAATGCAGTGCAGAAGCAAAGAAAAACTATTCTAAAATGGAAACTTCTAATTCTAACAGTAGTTTGACATGAAGGCACTCAACATTCCAACATAATTTTTATTTATTTGCAAATACAATTTGAACCTGATAACTGCATTGGTTTTTTGGTCTAAATGTCCTAAAACATGTTTGTTCTCTGCTTTTAAAGAATGAACACTAATTATTCAATACATATTTTAGTCCAGGTAGTGTTGTTATCAATGTCAAAGCTTCCAAGCTAACCCCTGTTTTCTCTAACATCCAGGCAAACTTCTAACATAGGTCTTCACCCAATAGATGTAGTGTGACTGCAGTGAACTATATTAACAACAAACCTAACAGCATATGATTGGACATGTATAATAATTGCTTTGTGTGTACATAAGTAATAGAGATAAGAATCTGTCTGAGAGAGCTTGTATTATTAAAAAATGCATTTGTGTTTGTTGTTTTTAACAGGAAGGGCCTGCACTCAGGTACAAGTGCTAACTCCTGAAAGATCGGCTCGACTCATTAAGGAGATCCTGTCAAGAACCTGGCCAACTAGAGACTTTGCAGTTCAATGGGAACCAGCTAACACAGAGAAAAAACATCCTTCATTTTCATGGCTAAAACTGGTTTGGAAGCATCTGTACATTCATTTTTCTGATGACCTTAGCATGTTTGAAGACATGCCTTTGATTCCAAATGTGCCGCTGGAGGAAAGCAATGATAAAGTGGAGCTACTGCGACTGAAAACCCCATCGCCCATTATCCTCACAGATGAGGAGGGGGCCCTGCATTCTGAAAGTCTTCTTGATATCATGAAAAAGCTTGGAGCAGTTGTGGTCAAAAAGATGGACCCTTGCTTGCAACACCCCCTACTAAAGAATTACATCCATCCGTCAAAACCCAGTTACCTCCTGCAAATTATGGATAGATCTTCAATGAAGCGAGTGGCAAACCAAGTTTCTTCTTTCTCAGTCAAGGAAAAGGTTGCACTCAGAGACTTTCTAGCAGGGCTTGCTGACATCACAGAGAAAGAAAGGTGCATGCTGATGGAGCTTAGCATCTTTGAGAAGGTTGGGCCCTGCTCAGAGAAAGGCACCCCAACATTTACGTCACTGAGAGGAGCCAGGGCTTTACACCACACCGCCAAGTACCCGCCAGATGTGAAGTTATCACTAAATGTTGTGAACTGCAATGACGGGGCATCTATGCGTCTTGTCAAGATGGCCAAAGTAGAAGAAGTGAAAACAAGTGAATTTTTCAAACTTGTTACTCAAGATATCGAGAAGGGAGTCTACTCCAAGGATGAAATTACCAAAATCATGCTCTGGGCACTTAAACACCTGTCCTTTCTCAAAAATGAAAACTCATCTGTGATTGGATGGCTCTCCAATCTAAAATTCATGTATTCATCTTTGGGAAAACCAATCTCTGCCACAGACCTCTTTGATCCTGAATTAGAGGTTCTACAGAATCTGTTCTACATGGAGGAAAAAAGCAGGTTTCCCACAAGTACCTTCACATCGTCTCCTGATATCCTCCATTCACTCAGACAATTGGGACTGAAAAATGAAGTACAGCTTACTGAAAAAGATGTTGTCCAAGTGGCAAAGAAGATAGAGGAGTTACAGGGAGGCAAAGAACCTGAGTGGGACTCTGTTGTGAAAAAAGCCCAAACACTTTTGCAAATACTTAATAGACAAACTAAGTTGGTTAAGTCTACAGAAGCACAGACTTCATTGCTAAAGCTAAAATGGGTTCCTGTCTGCAAAGAAAGACCACTGAATTACCCAAAATCTCTTGCTTGGATGGGTGACACAATTTATATTGGATGTCTATCTGAAATGTGTGACATATCACATGCAGTTCTTGTGGGATCTTCAGTAGCACATGTTGAGCGCACATCTGCAGGTATGAAGAAAGCACTGAAACTATGCCTAGAACCTCAGGTAGACCAAGTCCTACAGCATCTACAAGCTGTGAATGACTGGCATCAATCTCAAGCATTCACAACAGAGGATTGGTATCAGTTCCAACAGATCCTTTTTGAGATTTATGGCTTCATGCAAGCTCACCTTGAGGATGCGAGAGAAGCAATGAAATCATTGCCTTTTGATTGGGTGTGGACAGGAAAAACATTCTCATCACCTGGCCATACAGTCCTAAAGCCCATCCCTGACCTGGATTTGCAGCCTTACCTGTACTCATTACCAAAGACCATAAGAAAGTTTCACAAACTCTTTAAGTTCTGTGGCTCAGTTGAAGAGGTTGTGCCAAGCCATGTGTTTGAGGTAATCAACACTGTCCAACAAAGGTGTCAAGAAGAGATGACCAAAGAAGAAAGCAAACATGATCTCTTGCTTTTAATTAACATTTTGAGGTGGCTGTACAGCAATCAGATACCGGTCAGCATCGACATGCATGTGCCAATTCTTTGTTACAAGGACCCAAGCAAACTGTCCATGAAGCCCATTCACGAATGCACCTACTGCGACATCAAAGTGGATGACTTAAATGACTTACTTGAAGATGCTTCCGAGCCTATTATATTAGTGCACGACGACATTCCAATGAAAACAGCTGAGTGGTTAAAAGTACCATGCCTGAGCACAAGGTTGATAAATCCAGAGAACCTTGGCTTTGAGCAATCAGGTCAGCGAGAACCTCTAACGGTGCGAATAAAAAACATTCTTGAGGAATACCCATCTGTATCAGATATATTCAAAGAGCTTCTCCAGAATGCTGATGATGCAAATGCAACAGAATGCAGTTTTCTAATTGACATGCGAAAGAACACTGACATCCGAGAGAACCTGCTGGACCCTGGTATGATTGCTTGCCACGGCCCCTCATTGTGGTCCTTCAACAACTCTGTGTTCTCTGACACTGATTTCCTTAACATAACAAGGTTAGGTGGCTCGATGAAAAGATGTGAAGCAGATAAAGTGGGCAAGTTTGGTTTGGGGTTCAATTCAGTGTATCACGTTACTGATATCCCCATCATCATGAGCAGAGAGTTCATGATCATGTTTGATCCAAATATCAACCACATCAGCAAGCACATTAGAGATAGATCAAATCCTGGGATCAAAATTAATTGGAGCAAACAACAAAAAAGGTTGAGAAAATTCCCCAACCAATTCAAACCTTTCATCAATGTATTCAACTGCCAACTTCCTCTAGCGCAGGAATCTCCGTACAAATACGAAGGGACACTCTTTAGGCTCCCATTCAGGACAGAGCAGGAAGCTTCAGGAAGTGAAATCAGCAGCATGTACTATAACACCACAGATATCTATTCACTTGTCGATGAGTTTAGCATTTGTGGCCACCGGCTCATTTTGTTTACTCAGCATGTTGGAACTATGGTATTGAAATACCTGAAATATGAAGAGCCAAACCCTGCTTTGGCCCAAGATGTGGTGAGCATCAACAAAAGTGTGTGGTCATCTAAAGCTTCATATGGACCTCTGAGCATCTTAAAATCTGCTGCAAAAGTGATGAAGAAGGTATCAGCCACCAACAGGGTCCCTGCTGATGTTCCCAAATCCGGGTGCATCATACGCATCATTGTGGAGGAGTTTCACAATGTATTCAAACGCATTGTCGATCTCCAGTCACCACTCTTTAGAGGCTCTGAGGAAGATCCAAACCAGTACTTTGAGATGGCTGCTAAAGGAATCCAAACCAGAAGACTTACAGATGAAATGCCCCAAAAGGCAGTGGAGGTCACGAACTGGCTAATTTGTTCATGTATGGATTCAACAGAAGCACTCAAGTTCTCCCTGGGAGAGAGTGGTAAAAGACTTGGACTAGTACCTTGTGGAGGGGTGGCTGTGCTACTTTCCGAGGAGGAGAATCGAAAATGGAAAGTAAAGATACATACAAACCCTGTGGGGGAGGTGTTTTGTTACTTACCCCTGAGGATCAAGACCGGCCTACCAGTCCACATCAATGGTTGCTTTGCAGTGACTTCTAACCGCAAAGAGATCTGGAAAACAGACACTAAAGGCCACTGGAATTCTGTGTTTATGAGACATGTGATTGTCCAGGCCTATTTAGCAGCACTCAGTATGCTACGTTCAATGGCAGAAAGCGGAGAACTGCTTGACTACAACTACTATGCAGCGTGGCCTGATCCAGGTCTTGTGCATGATGACTTCACATTAATCAGTCAGGGGGTCTACCAGGAAATCGCCAAAGGAGGTGACAGTGATCTTGCAAGGATGTTTTCAGATGGAAAAACCTGGGTGTCGATTCAATATGTCAGGTTCCTTGATGACGCATTACTTTGCAGACCAGACATTGGACCGGCTGCATTCAAGATTTTCTTGAAATACCTCAAGATGAGTGGCTCCCAAAACCTCTGTGCTGTCGAATTGCCTGATTGGGTAAAGGAGGGTTTTGATGATGCTGGGTGTAAAGGAAAGTTGATGGAAAACACCCTCACAGAGAAGGAGTTCTTCTCAGAAGTGTTTTTCCCTCATATCCAAGAAATCGAAAAGGAGCTTAGAGATCCACTAATGCATTATATGTTGAATGAAAAAGCGGATGAATTCGCAGCCATTCTCAGAGTCACTCCGTGCATTCCGTGCTCTGATGCCACTGAACAGTTAGTTTTGCCTTCCAGGCTCATCCACCCAGAGGGAAGAGTTGCTAAACTTTACAATAAAAGTGATGGAAGGTTTCCTGGAGGAACTTCAAATGACTACCTGAACCCAGTGTGTTTAGTTAAGCTAGTGCAACTGGGCATGGTGAAGGATGATCTCTCATGGGAAGACTTGGTTGAACGTGCAGAGTCTGTGACTGATCTGAATGAAAATGACCATGTTGCCGCATGCTTCCGAAGCAGTATTCTACTGAGTCTCATAGATGAGAAGATTAAGATGAAAGACCCAAGAGCAGCTGAACTTTCAGAAAAGCTTCAGGACATAACTTTCCTTCCATTCCTAACAAGACCTGCAGGCTTTTCACTGCCATGGCATGGGAATAACTTCTCGCCAACAACTATGTTCTGTGCTAGAGAACTCTTCACTACTGAACATCAGGACACAGTATGTCTCATGAAGCCAATCCTTAATGAAAGCTCGCCATCTTTCAAAGGCTGTGGCCCAATCTCATTGGCTGTGAAAGATTGTCTTGGATTGATAAGGAAGCCCACTGTGGGACTAGTTGTCAGTCAACTAAAAGAACTTTCAAAGACATTTGACGGTGTCACTTTGTATCAGGAAAACATAACCAATGCCTGTTACAAGTACCTACACGAGGAGATGCTACAGGAGGAAAATGCAAAGGAGCAAATAGTGGAGGATCTTAAAACATTCAACTCCATTCTGGTAGAGAACACGTATGTTAATCCTTCCAAAGTTGCCTTCTCTCTGAATTTTGATGCAGCTCCATATCTGTATCAGCTTCCAAACAAGTACAGGAACAGCTGTCGTGAACTCTTTGAAAATGTTGGAGTTCATTCAAGCTTCACAGTTGAGGACTTTTCTGCTGTTCTTGAACTAGTGAGGCAAGAGTGTGGGCGAAGGGCACTCAGTGAAGAAAACTTTCAGCTCTCTCGCAGAATTATTAGTGAAGGAATTTGGAGTTCGATCCGTGACAAAAGCCAAGAATACTGCCAAACTAATTACAGCCAGATTCTTCTACCTGACACAAATCTGACACTGCAGACATCAAAATCTCTGTGCTATAACGACTGTCCTTGGATTAAAGTCAGGGACACTACTGTTAAGTACTGTCATGGAGATATCCCAAGAGAGGTTGCTGTGAAATTAGGAGCAGTTCCCAAACGTCACAAGGCATTAGAGAGGTATGCCTCTAATATTTGCTTCACTACACTTGGGAGTGAGTTTGGACAGAAAGAAAAGCTTACAAGCAGGATTAAAAGTATACTCAATGCTTATCCATCAGAGAAAGAAATGCTCAAAGAACTTTTGCAAAATGCAGATGATGCAAAAGCTACTGAGATTTACTTCATCTTTGATCCAAGAACCCACCCCACAGACAGAATTTTTGATGACAAGTGGGTCCCAATGCAAGGCCCATCACTCTGTGTGTTCAACAATCAACCTTTCACAGAGGATGATGTCAGAGGAATACAGAACCTTGGAAGAGGAACAAAAGAGACTAATCCTGGTAAAACTGGACAGTATGGAATAGGATTCAATTCTGTCTATCACATCACAGACTGCCCCTCCTTCATCTCAAACAATGACATTCTCTGTATTTTTGATCCACATGCACAATTTGCACCTGGAGCAACGTCTGCAAGTCCTGGAAGAATGTTTAGGGATTTGGACTCTGACTTCAGATCTCAGTTTTCAGATGTTCTTAGTCTTTACCTGGGAGATCATTTTAAGTTGGAACGCAGTACAATGTTCAGATTCCCCATACGCTCAAAAGAGATGGCAAAGTCATCAGAGATCAGCTCTGTTCCTGCATCTGACAGAATGGTGCAAAACCTTTTGGATAAACTAAAAATTGACGGTGCCGAGCTTCTGATGTTTCTCAACCACATGGAGAAAATATCTATCTGTGAAATCCAAAATTCAACGGGTGAACTCAAGGTGCTATATTCGGTGACTGCTAAAATAACAGATGGGGATCGCCTAAAACGCAAACAGTTTCATTCCTCAGTCATTGACAGTGTGACGAAAAAGAAGCCGCTTCCTGCAATTCCAGTACAACAGATTACCTATACAATGGATATAGAGGACACAGAAGGGAATTTGACCACATGGATGATCTGCAATCGCTCTGGGTTCCCAAACATTGAAAAGGTCTCAAAAAGTGTCATCTCAGCCCACAAAAATGAAGACATAACACTATTTCCTCGTGGAGGTGTAGCTGCATGTGTGAGCCACAATTACAAAAAACCTCACAGAGCTTTCTGCTTTCTACCCCTCTCGCTCGAGACTGGCTTACCATTTCATGTCAATGGCCATTTTGCCCTAGATTCTGCGAGAAGAAACCTATGGAGAGATGACAATGGAGTAGGAGTACGCAGTGATTGGAACTACAACCTGTTGACATCCCTGATTGCACCTGCTTATGTGGAATTGTTAGTCCAGCTAAAGCGCCGATACTTCCCAGGTCCTGACCCCACCATGACTGTCATTCAAGCAACACCAATTCATGTTGTAAAAGAAACGTTGCGGAAATTTCTGTACTTCTTTCCTGTCAACAGAGTCAATATACAGCCAGATTGGTATTGTTTGGTCAAAGCAGTCTATAACTGCATTCACGCTGACCTAAAACGTCTACTTCCTGTGGTCAGAGCCCCACATATGGACAATTCTGATATGCACACTGTGATTTACATCTCATGGGTTAACATGTCCATTGCAAATAAAGGCAGAGCCTATTTTGACAATTTGCTCCAAGATGAGCTTCACCACATGAAAACTACAGAGTACAACATCTCCACAAGGAAATCTGTAGCTGAAAATGTGTATCGGCTGAAGACATTACTCCTAGACATTGGCTTTCATCTGGTCCACAGTTGTGATGAGACTGCAGATCTCTACCTTTGTTTGGAAGATGCAGAGATTCCAGTGAGTTATGTGACTCCAGAGGACGTCCGCAACTTTCTCCACACATTCACATCACCAGACTCATCGTGCCAAATTGGGAAACTCCCATGTCGACTCCAACAGTCAAACTACAAGCTTTTCCACAGTTTGAAACTTCTTGTGGACTACTGCTTCAAAGATATGGAGGTGGATGAAATCAAAATCCAGGGATTGCCTCTTTTGTTAACTATGGACAACATGCTTCAGGTGTTTGACTCTAAGAGACCAAAGTTCTTGACAGCACATCATGAGCTGATATCATCAAGGAAAGAAATGTTCATGAACACATTGTACATTAAGTATAGTGAACTTCTGTTGAAAGCAGGTGTGGCAAAGACCTTTGATATCATCAGTTTGTGTGACCTACTCTGCTCTGTACTTCCAAGAGAGTATCGCACACGGATTCCTGTGAAGTGGAGAGACGGCTTTGCAAGTGAATCTTGGCTGAAAAGTGCATGGCACTTCATTAGCGAGAACATTGCTGTTAAGGATGAACAGGCTGATAGCAGACCTAGTTTCGACGCAGTTCTTGAGATACTAAAAGACTGGGCACTGTTACCTGGCATCAAATTCATGGCACGAGACAAGCTTGTAATTCCAGAGCATGACATGCTGTTGCCTCTGAGTTTGATAAATATAGCCATCTTTCCACATGGCCAAAATGACAAAGCCTTTCATACCTTAATGAAAGGAGGATGCATTCAACTTGCAGTGAACAAAATCTGTGTCAAAGAGAACCCCATGATGCCTTTTCTGGCACAGCACACAGCAAGCATTGATAACCCACCAAGCATTCTAAAAGCTGTAGAATACATGATTCAGACGTCAGCATTCAAAACGGCCAGCATGAATGACAAAGACTTTGAGGCTCTTCTGTTGTATTTTAATTGCAACCTGGCTAACCTCACACAGGACGATGCACAAAGCCTAAAACTCCTTCCATGTTTCAAATCAGTTAGTGGGAGACACATAAGCATTGCAAACTATGGGTCTTGCTATGTTTTAGGGAAAAACATCCCTACCGCAGACATGGACAAATGGGCTCACACAACAGCATGCGCCTTTCTTGCTGACAATCCACAATTGAAGGAGCTATACAGTTTCCTGGGATGTACCCCGATTGATGATTTGGAAGTGTACCTCAAACATCTTCTGCCAAAGTTTGAAAGTTTTTCATATGATGCAAAAATCGACCACATTGTCTATTTGAAGGAGAGACTCATGTTATTGGAGGAATCATGTGGAATCAAAGATCAGCTGTATGATAAGTTGGAGGGACTTGCTTTTATCTATGACTACACAAACAGACTCAAGGCAACCAAAATATTTTATGACAAGACAATCCAGGTGTTTGAAGTTATGCTCCCTACCAAGTCATTCATACCCAACGACTTCTTCAGGAAGGTTGAGCAAATAACAAAGCCCAAAAACGGGACAACATTTGTGACATCATGGATTACATTTCTCAGAAACATAGGGCTTAAGCATGTTGTTTCTCAGCAGCAAGTTCTCCAGTTTGCAAAAGAAGTCAGCATCAAAGCACAAACAGAAAATTGGACCAAAGACAAGGTGCAAGTCATTGTCGATGCTCTCCTGAATCACATTTTCAATGACAGGACAGATCTGTTTGCTGGTGCTTTCCTCAAAGAGCTCTCAATGATTCAGTTTTTGTGTTCTGAAAGAGCTCCTGCAGAACTTATTCGTCTTCATTCGCAATACCAAGACATGAGTGGCATGCTTCCTCTGATTAGATTCAGTGGATCTCAATTAAACCCCAAATTCAAACAAACAGATGTTATCCACTTGCTTTGGACATCTTGTCCAATTCTACCAGAAAAGGCCACACCATCAAGTATAAAGGACCAGGATGGCAGCACACTCACTGGACAAGAACAACTTGACCAAGTGCTTACCATGTTGAATGTGAACTTGGAACCACCATTGGACAAAGTCATATGCAATTGTAAGAACATCTGCAACATTTCTAATCCAGATGATGACATGGTGAAAACAAGGAACAAAGTGTTAAGGTCCACCTATGAATTTCTAAGTGGTGATAAGCGAGATTTCCGATTCCAGCTCCGTGGGGTGTCGTTTGTTATGGTTGAAGATGGTTGGAAACTACTGAAACCTGAAGAGGTTGTCATCAATCTGGACAATGAAGCTGACTTCAAGCCATACTTATACAAACTACCACTAGAGCTTGGCATCTTTCATCAGCTGTTCAAGCTCCTGGGAACAGAAGATATTGTATCAACAAAACAGTATGTTGAAGTATTGTGTCGCATTTACAGAAATTCTGAGGGCAAGCAGCTTGATCCTAATGAAATGAGAACTGTGAAAAGGGCTGTCTCTGGACTGTTCAAAACTCTCCAAAATGATCCAGTGGAAATTCGCAAGGATCTGGACAGTCTCAAAGACTTGATTTTTTACCTGCCAAGCCATGATGGCAAATTAGCTAAATCAAATAGCTTAGTGTTTGATGATGCTCCACACTACAAGAGCAGAATTCAGGGTAATGTTGGTGTTCAGATGCTTGTGGACATGAGCCAGTGCTATCTGGGTAAAGATCATTCTTTCCATACAAAGCTGATTATGCTTCTCCCACAGAAGTTGAGGCCTAGACTTCTAAGTAGCATCCTTGAAGAGCAATTAGATGAAGATTCTCCTAAAATGTGCCAGTTTGGAGCTCTCTGTTCTCTCCAAGGTCGCCTACAGCTATTACTGTCATCAGAGCAGTTCATTACAGGACTTATCAGAATCATGAAGCATGAAAATGACAACACATTCCTTGTAAATGAGGAAAAAGCCATACGCCTCTGTAAAGCTCTTTGCGAGGGACTGAAGGTATCGTGTTTTGAGAAACTCCAAACAACATTAAGAGTCAAAGGATGCAGCCCCATTCCTCACAGCCGCAGTGAAACGCTTGCATTTCTGAAGAGATATGGGACATCTGTCATCCACCTCTATATCCAACATTCAGACAGCAAGGACATTAATTTTCTCTTGGCATTGGCCATGACATTGAAATCAGCTACAGACAATTTGATATCCGACACTTCTTATCTAATCGCTATGCTAGGTTGCAATGACATTTATAGAATCACAGAGAAGTTAGACAACCTTGGTGTAAAGTATGATTCAACAGAACCCTCCAAACTTGAGCTGCCCCTCCCTGGAACACCCATACCTGCTGAGATACATCACATACTCCTTATGGACCCCATGAATGTGTTTTATCCAGGTGAATATGTGGGGTACTTAGTCGACTCTGAGGGGGGAGACATCTATGGGTCCTACCAGCCTACATACACGTATGCCATCATTGTTCAAGAAGTGGAAAAGGGTGAAGATGATAGCTCAAGCATCCTTGGAAAATGCTTCCAGATTGACATTGGCTATAGTGAGTACAAAATTGTTAGTTCCCTCGACTTGTACAAATTCTCAAGACACGATGACAGTACTCAGGTAAAAGACAGCGGTGCTCCATCAACTCCAACAAGCCCAAGTCGTTCAGCAAGTCCCAGAATGACGCCACCTCTTTTTCCTGGAAAGGAGAATCAGCGACCCACTGCGCCAAAGCATTCCCCTAAAAAGATCAAGATTCACACGTTGCCTGAAATTCTCAAAGAAGTGACCTTAGTAGTTGAGCAAGCTTGGAAGCTTCCGGAGACAGAAAGGAAGAAAATGATAAGACGATTGTATCTCAAGTGGCATCCAGACAAAAACTCAGAGAATCTCGACATCGCCACTGAGGTGTTCAAGCACTTACAGAACGAGATCAACAGGATGGAGAAACAATCTTTAAGTGATCAGCAGAACACGGACAGGGCCTCCAGGAGGACCTTTGCTACCTCGTCTACACGCTTCCAGTCAGAAAAGTTCTCGTTTCAAAGGTTCTACACATCATGGAACCAAGAGGCGACCAGCCATAAGTCAGAGAGGCAACACTTCAGAGAACATTATCCAACCAGCTTTGCAGGTTCATCGCATTCTAATCGTTTCTTTGTGCCCCCAACCTTTAAGTCAGTTGGAAACCCGGTAGAAGCCCGCAGGTGGCTAAGGCAAGCAAGAGCAAACTTTTCCGCAGCCAGGAATGACCTTCATAAGAACGCCAATGAATGGGTGTGCTTCAAATGCTACCTGGCTACAAAGCTGGCGTTGATAGCGGCTGACTATGCAGTTAGAGGAAAGTCTGACAAAGATGTGAAGCCAACTGCTCTGGCACAGAAGGTGGAAGAGTACAACACCCACTTAACCGGGCTTACCAATGATGTTCAAATTCTTGAAGGATATGGTGTCGACAGTCTCAGAACTCGCTATCCCGACCTTCTTCCCTTCCCACAGATTCCCAACGACAGATTCACCTCTGAGGTAGCAATGAGAGTGATGGAGTGCACTGCACGGATTATCATAAAACTTGAAACTTTTGTCCAGCAAAAAATATAATGTGGTCATTATACTGCTGTTAAAAACACAGGAATTTAAAGAAATAGAGAAAATATGCATATCATCTCTCTAAAAGGGGAGAGTAGAGATTGTGTGCAATACAGAGAACTTTTTTTATTTTGAGACAAATTCAAGTATCCAGCTTAAGATCATATGCAGTTGCTCACAGCGATAATGTTGTGGTCCATGCACAATGTTTAAATGTATGGCTGCTTAAATCATATGAAGAAGCTGTCTCATGATATGTGTTGCTGTAGTTTGTGAATTTATAAACCTGCAATCTGCAAATGCTGTACATATACCTGTGCTGAGCAATATATTTGTTTACCAAAGTCCCAATGTTGGATATTTTTGATCTCAGTTTGAGGGCATTTTGCTGCTTTTTTTTGTACTTTAGTTTTTTATAAAAGTATATTTTTCCTCCCAGATGACCATTGACTCTTACGGTTGTACACAAATATGACAAAGCTATTGCTTCTCTATAAATATCAAGAATTGCCACTATTAGGGTAAGGGTTATTGTAAATGTCAAAACACTTGTATTTTTACATTTTAATTATTTTATATTTTGATGGTTGATTTCCTATCATCACTGTAAAAGTTGTAAATGTTTTCTGTAACATAGCCTACTGCTAGTTAATGGACAAAGCACTTTTACTAGCCCAGTAATAGCGTTTGTATAACCTGGGCAACAAGCAAAAATTCAACTGTGAAAGGTCGAGTCGTTACCTTTTCATTAATCCAAATTGTTAGTTATGTTAGAGGATCATATGTTGAATATATTGAATCTGTATTTATAATACATGTACCATTGTGTCAGTGGTTGGAGTACAGGTCTCCCCCAAGGATACAATTGTGTTGTTAACATTTTGACCATTGTTAAAATAAGTCATATTTTTAAATTGCAGCCCCCAGTACATTTCCAATTGTGTGGCCAGATAAAAACCATAGAATAGCTGTACAACAGCTGAATATTATGTGCGTAAGAGTGAAATTTCCACATTGAATATCGGGTACATTCATTTGTTTAGTTTTGCAAACACAATCATTTTCTTGTATATTTTTGTTTTCTGGCCTTTTCTGACTTAAATCATTTTTAAGTCTTTTATTTTGTACTGTTTTACTATTGATGTTTTTCAAGGCTACAAAATACAGTGGCAACTAAAATAACCCTTCAGAAAATGCTGTGCTTCTTTATATGTGGTCTCAATAAATACAACTACACTGATGTGAATGAATTCTCAAGGAAGTATCCTTGAAGACCAGTTTAACTAACATAAGCAATGGAAAAACCTTGTATGTCATTTGCTGATATACACTGTGCCATAGATAATAAATCCTCCTTCATTTAACTGTGTCAGTGATCTTTCAGGGTTAGAAAAATTGAGTTGCAAAGTGGGCGGAGCTTATGCTTCCGGAAGCAAAAAGTCCATTAATTTTCCCCTGAGTATTTTCTTATCCAGATAAATTACATAACAAACAATCACCAGAAGCTTTTCGATTATGCAAGAAAATATATATGATTGTGTAATTGCTGTATTTTTTTCTAACTGAAGATTTCCAAAATAAATACTATATTAAAGTTCCTATTGATAACATTTTTATGTAGAAGAATAATTGAAAAATAATACCATATTGGTCCGAATATAAGACAGGTTTTTTTCCTGGAAATATGTCTGAAAAAGTGGGGTCTTATATTCGGGGTCTAGACTTTTAAATGTCAATATACATTCACAACAACAGATGGTGCTGTAATACAATTAGACTTCAATTCGATGGTTAATGCAGTTATTTTAATTTTGATAGGCTACATGGTTGTTTTTTCACAATAAAATGGATAGCCTAATTGGTATTAGAAATACCAATAGACTAGTTTATTTTCATTTTTATGGTATTTAAATAACATAAGTCGTTCATTTACAAATGTGATTACTTTGATTTTATTTAAATGTGACAATTTCATCTAAAATATAATGAAAACATGATTTTATTTAAAAGATGTAAAAAACTTTGGTCTTCAAAAACTCTTTCCAAAAATGAGTCTTGAAAAAGGGGGGGGGGTCGTCTTATAATCAGGGTCGTCTTATATTCGGACCAATACGGTACATCCACAGAGCTTTTAGAAAGCTGTGGAATAAAGGTATTGCTTTTCCTAAAAAAAAAGTTCATTTAAAAATTGTTGCCAAATTGACATTTTGCAAAAGCCCCGTCCACCTTAGTTCATGTTGCCATCAGTCAATTCAGCCAACAATGCATGAGTTTGGGGGCCCCTGGTGGCTGCGGGGCCCTAAGCAGCCGCTCAGTTGGCTTATAGGGCGGGCCGGCTCAGATGGAGAGACTGGGGTTAGGTAGGTCACATGCTGTACACTCGTGTTACACTTTACAGCACCTATTCCCGTTAATTAATATATAGTTACAATGCTATTATGAGGCCATTACATGTAACTATGTATTAGCATGCTTATTCTCCCACTTGAATTGAGTGGATTGAAATGAAGGGACACGGTTGGGTAGATACACATGCTGTACAGTGGTGTTACACTTTATTTTATAGAGCTTATTCCCATGTATTAATATGTAGTTTCAATGCAATTATGATGCCATTACATGTATTTAGCATTAGCTTGTTTATGTAAAAAGATTTAGGCTGTCAATCATGTATGATTTTGTTGTGTAACAGGAGTTGTTACACACATATGCAACAACATTTTGTAACAAGCTATGTAACAATATTAACTTGTAACACATATGTAACAATGGTTCTTGTTTTGTGTCACAACACTTACACATGTTTAACAATATTTCCCATAAGTACACTGTGTAGTTACAGGTTATTCCATTACGTAATAACATAATACATGCTGCTGATGTAGTTACATTGACTATTACACAGCAATGACATGTGTAATTAACTGTAACAAGGGCACTAATGTAACGTGTTAGCCACTCTTCTGTAAAATTGCTTAAAGGGCCCCTATTTTACCACCAGGTGTGATGTTGATTAGCCATTACAAGTCTACCCTCTGGTGACATCACAAGTGGTAGTGTCCACCCAGCCTACATCTGGGTGGACACTACCACTTGTGATGTCACTAGAGGGTAGACTTTGATTTTGACTGTCTTGTAATGGCTACTCAACATCACACCTGGTGGTAAAATAGGGGCCTTTTAAAGGGAGAACAATAGGATAAAGAGGATAACATGGTCCTCATGCTTGACTAGCACGTGACATACCTATCTGTTAAGTACAACTCTTGGTCTCTTCTGACATCTTGTGGAGAAATGTTGAACTGCAGTATCGCCAAGAAAGCCAAGCGCCATCAGTGATGTACTCCTCTCAGTAAGGACACCTGTTTATTATATATATAATATATTATATATATTAAGTATATTGACCATCGCTGTCAAATCTTAATGACAAAAATCCCCCTCAAATACAATGTAACAATATGATTTTATTTGACTGTTACATGGTTTATAAACACAACAGTACCATTAAGTATCCGTGTGCCCCAAGCTTTCCCCAAAAATGGTTTTCCCTCAACAACTTAACTCACATTCAAATACAGAACATTGAATTCAAACAACTTTATTTCAAGTTATTAACATTTTCTCATTTACCTTTATTACATATATATTTTTTAGAAACGGACTGCAATAATTTCAAGCAATAAGAAAGTAAATTAAAATAGAAAAGGGTGAGACATTTAGGTGTCAAGTATCATGATTGAAAGCTTCCTATAGCAATTTGATTTCCAGGGTTACAATCATAATGAATCAGATCATGTTTAAACTGTTAACTGTACTTGGAAATGGATTTACTGACTTAAACATTTTATATAAATGTCTGTTAAACAAACATAGAAGGGCAAAAAAAAACTAATTTTAAGGAAAACTAAATAGAACATGAAATATAAATGATTGTGAGTCCTTGTAGACAGGTGAAGTGGTTTGCCAACTAAATGTCAATTTTAAAGATCCCATGGCTCATAGAACTGATGACATGAAATAGATCAATAATCCTAGGGTTAAGACACACACACGCACGCACACACAGACACACATACACACACACACCGAACACGCACACGCACACGCACACGCACACACACCCGTACATGGACAATGACATGCATTACATACAGAGTCAAGCAAACAATACACACTGGTCTGATTTTTAACAGGGTTATTGTAACAATATGAGGCTTGATTTAAACTGCTTAGAAGTAGTTAATTAAATGGCGGCAACGACAGTCAACAGTATCAATCCAGTTCTGTTTCCAAGTTGATTTAGTGCTGTGTGCATAGGCTGGTTGCTGGTCTCTATACTGGCAATAGATAGCAACTATTTCCTGTAGCATTTCTCTCTGTATGTGTAGACTGAACCTAATATCGCAGCTGCTAAATTGGTATGTATATCTGTCATTTTAAAACATGTTGTTGCTGTTTACTGTGAAGCTTTGGATTGACTATGAAGAATCCTAGTGTACCGACCGCAGTAAAAAGTCTTTATTTACTTTTAAATAATTCAACTCTTTTGTTGATTGTGATACTAAACCGCCATTTATTAATAGCAGATTAACCACAAACCAAACTACCCCTCGTTGCCATGACATTTATAATCTCCACCATGGCATCAAATCACATCATCAAATTCTGATCTCCACCAATCACGGTTAGGTTGGTGGTGGTGGTGGTGGTGGTGGTGGTGGTGATGAGTCCGTCCAATTGCCAGTCCCATTCTGCCCTGAGCATTTCTATTAGACACACAGTGAGATAGGTAGAGGAACTGGTAAGACATGTTAGGACTGTAGTGCCGGCTGCTGTTCTCCCTCCACACAGTGGTGGCGGGAGAACCCAGAGGAGCTGTAGTTACACAGCCTTCTCCAATGACAGGAAGAACCATTTTGCTGAAGGACTTCCTTGTGTACGGGAAGGCATGAAAAGCAGAATAATGTGTTTATACTGCAGATCTTTGTTATTCCGTTAACGTATACATACGGACATTTATGAAAGCATTAAAACAGAAAAAAATAACTAATTAATCTCTACAGAAGCACCTGCTTGCAATTATGGTTGACAAATTGCCATGAAAGAAATAGCGGTATGTTTGGATCATGATCATTAACACGGATCATTTAATTGTTATTTCACAGTACAAATTCGATTGACCGTCAGTCTGTTAATTTGTAAAAACACAGAAAAAATACAAGCAACAAGCAAAGCCTTTAATCTCAGTGGAAACTAAGACTGGATCAGATGGCGTTGTCATCACCGATCGTCACAACCCTCAGAGGCATTCTCTAGGAACACATAAGTCTTCAATGTTTCGACAAAGACAACATAAATACAAGTGTGTGTTGTTACAGCGGCGTCTGTTGGGGCGTTTTGTTCTTCGTAAGCTTGGAGAGACGTGTGCGGGAGGATGCTATACACGCAGAGCCAGTTGCCGGGGGGGGTTGCTTAAACAGTTGCAGCAAAGAGTAGTAGTGACAAGGAGCGACGCCTAGGAACTCAGATCGGCTTCCCAAGGCGTCTAATCTGTTGTTCTGTGGGAGTGTATCTCTAAATGTAAAAGTGTCTGTATTTAAAATATATGGGCACTCTGAACATTTGTGTTACTATTTGAGTCACAAGGAGAGACAAGGTAAAAATAGCTCTGGGGATTGAGTTTTAGGGGAAGCTTTTGTTTGCTGTTATTCTATTGTAATCTCAGTGTCAAGGAAGTTGACAAATATATTCATATATATCTAATTTATTTCTCTGACCGTCACCCAGAGTGACAGAAAATAGGACCAAACCCTTCATTGGAACAGGCCAAAAGTGATCCATATATGTCAACCGTTGATTTTAAATGAATCATGGACACCTTAAATGTATCATTTATCATCAGGCCTTTGAATTTTAAGTGTACACATACAGTATATACACACACACATTAACATGAAATAAACATGAAGACTCAAAAAGGGAAACATAAACTCAATATATGATGAATTCTCCAGTATCATTTCATTATGAAAACAAACGTAGCTTTTTTAAAAATTAGATTACGTAAAAGCAAAGTCATTCATTGGTGTCATACATTTCTATGCAAGTTCCAGCGGAGAGGACGACTCTTTCATGGATGCATCATTAAAAAATAATCCAAAAAGCAAAGACGCCATATTTTTGTAGCACACGGTTTACCATGTGTCGGCAGAGCTAGACACTATCGAGTCCACATCAGACACACGCCGAGCGGGTGGGAGGG
>JAOPJH010000045.1:11943132-11953652 GCA_027122575.1 Merluccius polylepis
CACACACACACACACACACACACACACACACACACACACACACACACACACACACACACACACACACACACAGCCTTGTAGGGCTAAGTTAGCATAATGTAGTCCTGACATTCCACTGCAGACTTAAGTGCACCCTCAAGTACCCATGCTCAATTAGCTGCAGTAATCTGGACCAACTGTGCTGTATGGGTGTACCTAGCTATATTGCTGCGGACCATAGATTCAATGAATTGCAATCGTTAGTCTGTCGCTCAGACACACACAAGCGCCCAAACATCGGTACAACACCAAAAAAATAAAAATAATAATGAAAATAAGTAAAGGCTGTAAAGGCGAACATCATACAAGGTCTTTCTTCCTGTGCATGTTATACATGAACAACATTGTTTAGCGATATGGTGATATATTCTGTACCCATACACATTTTTAGACATACAATGTAACAGTCAGAAAATCAAATCAAATAACAAATAAAACTTTCAAATGTGTCATCAGGGTAACACTGGCGAATAAAAATAACTATTTAATCATAATGACATTTAAAGCGAATAAAACAGCATCAGAGTTTCAACGTTTCTAAAATTGGGTGGCTTACGTGGGCTGCCACAGCAACAGAAGACAATAGAAGTACAGAAGGGGTGAGTGTGTGAATATGCAGAATATAAACAGCGACCATGGACAACATGGAGTTCAATTATTATTATATGAACTAATCCAGAGCCACATCACTGATGCCAGCATAGTTTTTCCAACAGCCGATTAAGACATTATGGTCCACTGTGTCAAAGCTGAGCTCAGCTCAAGGATAATTCAAATGGAGTACAGGCTGCAAGCAGTAAGTCATTGGTGACCCTGACCAGAGCAGTCTCAGTGCTGTAGGGAGCGGAAAGCAGATTGTAATGTTTCAATAATGTCATTGTTGTTGTGTTCATAAAATAAATTAGTTGAGTGGAGATAAAAATGGCCGATGGAGATGGGCCTAAAATTTCTTAAAACAGAGGGATCTAATATAATCTTGTTTGAGCTATTCAAAAAAATACATGCCCCTACATTGTCATTTGGATGAGACAATTTGAGGTACAGCTTGCCAGATAATATTGTTATTGCACTGCAGCCATCAATCTGTGACTCTGCCTAGTTCTTTATCTAGATTACTGCGTGAAGGTAAGTTTGTAGGGATCTTGGATTTGGCCGTGTTATAATTATGTTTTGGTACTTTGGGGTTTAGGGAAATGTGTATCTTCCCAGTGGATTGTCTATATTTACAGTAAAACACATTCATAACCATCCAGATACAATATGTGTGATAGATAACATGTTGATAATGACTACTGTTATATAAGATATTAATGCTTAAGTAGGATAATGTTGTGTAGGCTGATGCCTTCATTTAATTACATTTAAGTGAGTTTACGTACTTGAGAACATCAATGTAATACCATTTGTGATATGAAAACATAACCAGTAATTGTTGCTTTTCCTGAATTTGCCAAACCACAATAGGAAATGTACATATTCCACCAGAAAATCTAAGGTTTCTGTAATCCAAATAAGTGTTGTTCATTTTATTCATCTCTCTCTCACACACACACACATTTCTAATTTGCACAAGCCACTCAGATTATTAAAATGGCCGTTCCACATGAGTTCACAAGATATTATCTCTCCAGGGTACTTAGGAGAGAGAGCGAGAGAGAGAGAGAGAGAGAGAGAGCGAGAGAGCGAGAGAGAGAGAGCGGAGGGATTGAGAAATAAACAGTGCGGTGAGAGAGTTACTGTCATTTGTTTTCGGAATACATTTTCTAAAATATTCAGTGCAAATGGTGATTCAAATGATAAAGAAAACCAACATTAGACACCTACAATTAGCCACTGCTAATGGAATCTACTGTAGATGAGTTGAAGACGAAATAAATTAGTTTGTCCTACTTTTTATTATAAAATCATGATTGAAGGCTGGGTGTTAGAGGTTTGAAAGTTACTGCCTGAAGCTATCCATGATCTATATACTATAGGCCTATGTGGGTAAAATAAATATAAATGTTTCTACTTTAACTAGTAGTAATTCCACTTATCCTGATCCTTTAGCAGTAGCCATACAGTCAACCAATATTGACCAACCGATATATTACATCGTGTCTCACATGCCGTCTACTCATGATCTATTACATAAAAATAATAGATGTAGTGAAACAAATTCAGCAGCAAAGTATGCAGCATGGAGACAAACACATTTGTAATATTACTTCACCTGAGAGTTTACGGTCCCCTGTTTAGTGACAATCAGTCACAACAGGTTTCATCCTAGTGGAGGAATGAACCTGTGACAGGCTGATATCACAGTTACAAACAGTGTAGTAGCACTGTGACTGTCCCTCAGCCCAAGACACTTCATACAACATTCAAGTCATTTGAGAGAAGATCTGAGTTGAGATCAGTGCTGCTTCATGAATAATATGGCTAAGGAAGAAAAGCTGCCTCTGATATCATTTCAGAAGCAGACACATGGAGCAGGAGAGACATATAGCTCATCATGTCAAGATATTTTTTTCCGCACTACCATGTGGCTGCATTAGCATGCGCTATACACATGTCATAAATCCCTCCCTGTTCAATGTGATAAGGAAGCTTCATGTAGGTGAAGAGACTCCACAGACTTTTGAACCTGATGATCACAGCCTGACGGTAGCCTTAACCCATTATACTTACTGTAAGGGATTGAGAAATTGCCTTTATTTTTTAGATTAGCATAACTATTCTAATTCATAGTTTTCAGTCATATGAAATGGAGGCGTGGTGGGACTAGTGGGCAAAACAATGTTCAAACATGGCGGCGTACACTGGAAACTCTATAGCGCTACTGCACAAGCCAAGGCTCAAATTTTCAACTTTTACAGCCCAGTAGTGTTCAGATCACCTCACAAAAAGACTAAAAACAAAGATATACGAAGAAACTGCAAGTCTTAGGCACTTGCGACCCATATACAGCACCTTCTGCGTTATTTAATTCATAAAAAATAGCGACGTCCGTGCCGGAGCTGAACTTTGACAGTTATCGGTACTTTCGATCAGGGTAGGTCAATAATGCTATCGTTTGGGAGGTGAAGGACAAGTTGTTCAGCACTGTCAAAGCCAAGCTGAGTACTAATTAACTTTACCTAAGTAACCGTTGCGTCTATGGGTGGTTAGTGTAGCGTAGCGGACTAAGCTAACGTTACTGCGGTAAGGCTTTCTAGGGCAGTGACATGGCGGGAATATTTTGGTGCAGATAACGCAGAATCTTGTGACATAAATGTAATATAAATGTTTTCCCAATGTCAGGTAAACCATATGAAAAATATGACTAGAATTGACTTACATATAATGGGGTTTTACACCACCAAGTCAGTAGATAGCGCTGCGGCGCTCCTGTGGATCAGCACGAGAACGCGCGAAACACTTCCTTCAAGCTCGAAACAAGCCAGCGCAGTAATAAACTGGCATGGACCTGAGTAAGACAGCATTTTTATTGTCTCTCTCTTTTTGATTCACAGGTACTGTAAAAATACTGTCTAGAAACTGTCTAGTTCAACATTATCCAAATGGAAATGATTAAGACAGTGTTTCGTAGTGTTTAAGGAGCGATTGTGATAAGTATGTTATGTGTTGGGCTGATATTTTATTGTCTCGACTTGTCGACGCCATTTCAGTAGGCTTGGTGCCATGCAATTAAGCGGGATTATAAACGTAAACTATAAACATACAAATGTTTTGTGATATGGAGATGTGGCTTCATGTCAGAAAGGTGTTACTATTTTACTAGTATCTACACTGTGGTAGCTTTGATATTTGTTCAGTTGTCGCCATTTTGTGCCTTTTGCTGGTATCGTGTCTTGGTAAGTGCGCAGGAGACCACGTATATGGTACAGAAGCCTGTGAATATGGCAGGAGAGTTGTGCAAGTGAAAAGATAAGTGGATGTATAAATAACAGTCCAGATGCTGTAATATGCTAATTATTTCTATTGTTGTGAAAGGCTATTCTGATTGTAGGCCTATTATAATTATGTTTGAGTAATTACAAAAGTCAAATTGATTTTCCAAGTATTTTGCATTCATTTTATTTTTTGATGAATATGGTTCTTGATTGTGTAATATTCCATATTGTCAGAGTGAAAGCAAATGTTGGAATAAAGAAATAAACTGGAACAGGCCTGTTCATCATTTCTCTCTGTTTGATTCACAGATCCACAGTGCTGTTTAGCCTGTGTGTCACTTGCTGCCGCTGCAGATATCCCCTAGATCTGGAGCCGGTTACATTACCCTGCCTTCAGCTAATCCATACCGACTGTATAGCTAGGCCTACACCTAAACCTAATGTCTAGCATCAAATTACAAACTACAATCTGTAACCTGCTAGAATCAGAACAATCTTTATTGCCAGGTAAGTTTTCACATACAATGATTTTTTTTTCTGATATGTTGGCGCAGCGGAGTCTAAAAACACAAAAACAATAGAACAACTTCATAGCGCACTTAGTGAGTAATCTCAAATACAAATATATTTTAAAAAATAAAAGGGTTTGGGTTAGGTGCACAACATCTGGGCCGGAGTGTGAGGGGAAGAGTTAAGCAGTGTTTCCTGTTTTGATATTCTTCCGAAGACAAACTCATTCCCGAATGGTGAGAAATGTATTTCTACTTCAGAAGACGATTTTGTGTATTTCTACAGTGGCCAGTCTGCTACATCCGGACAGGACGTTTTAGCTTGTCTTCCCACCAGTATAGGAAATGTTTGGCCGAGTGCTGGCCGAGTTTGTCTTCGCTCTTGAGTTTGTCTTCGCTCTTGGCCGAGGAGGGATCCCGATAATGGGAAGACGATATCGTTTTAGTTATCGGATCTGAGATTTAAGGTCAGCTGTATCACGTTTGTTGAGGTTCCGCCTTGGCTACAGATCCCCGCCCCCAGCAACATGATGAATGTTGCATGATGAATTTGAAGCAAAAGAAAATGAAACGCCCCATTCACCCACATTTGAGCTCGTCTGCAATCGATTTGTGAGACTAGCAGAGACGCCCACAGAGCCGAGCAGCTCAGTCAGGAGCTCCCATCCGCACCACGTGGGGCTCCTGCTGTTCTACCGAATACAACACAGTTGGTAGAGCATCAACCATCTCCAGATGCCTGGAGCTGTGTGGGATGACCTTCCCACGGTGGGGGGAATTGGACAAAGAAATTGGCAAAATTGGACCAGAATAAAGCAATTCACATAGAGAAAGAATTCCATGGACAGATTGACACCTGGAAGGGAGCGTTTCATCCTCAACATATTGTCTAGTTCATATATGTTTAATGGAGTAAATAGCTGCAGTAGCAAAGTTACATAGTGCAGGTTTAAATTATTATTTTGTATTTTTTTTATTATTATATGTCGTCATGTCACACAGTGCCACACCCGCTCTCCCATGCTCACCGCCGAAGATCCTTCCATCTCATTGTTCACTCCAGTCGTCCACCGATAGGACTGTGTCCAACCCACAGTGGGCCCATCCTATATTTTATTCCTTTTTGACATTTATACCTTACATAGCTCTTCCCCTCCTTGTGGTTCTTATACTGGTGTTTGTTCCTGGTCAGGACCAGAGGACTGTTAACATCAGTGAAGTGCCTTCATGCCGGGGCTCCTTTCAGACAGCTAGTGTGTGTGTGTGTGTGTGTCTGGTTTAACAATACACACAGCAGGCAATATCCTGAATGACGCATACACACTCTGTTAGTGAGTCCTGACCCTGTGGCCAAGCCCCAATACAGATATCATGACCCCTTCATCCATCATCTTATGTATTTCAGACGGCCTATAGTGAGTCCACACACACAGACACTATTCAACACCGCAGGCATTGTGGATAAATCAAGCCCCCAGCCAGGAGGGGAACTTCCTTCCGACTTACTTAGTATGGCGGCTGTAAGGTAATGCGGTTCCGTTAAAGTGGGCACAGTAATTCACCTGCATGAAATGATTATGAAGACACTTTCAGTGCTGCATACGTTTCAGAACTAGAGTGAGGAGGCTACAGGGCTTGTTCTTGACGCTTCATGCTGTGCTACAGTAAGGACAGACACTGATGTGCCTGATCTGTGGTCTGGGGGATACAGGATTCCCAGGAGGTATCAAGGTGTTTGTGCTGGGTGAGCATATTTGAAATGAATAAAGCATGATGGGAATAGAGAGCCATATTGACATGCTATACTATATATCCATGCTACACAGCTAGATAAGCCCTCTCACTTATAATCCCAGACCTTTGTGAGACATCTTTGAGGCCCCTTCCATTACATTTGGTTCATTTGATCACAGCCACCTCGTGCTCATGTGAGTGATGTGTGCAGTTAGACAGATAAGTCTGAATCCACCCTAATGAGTTACTCCACACAGAGCGTAAGTGTCTCTGCAGGAGGAAGCAAAGATGAAGACGACAGGGGGCTCTGCTACACACCACATTACTGACAAGGGTTCTGTATAAATTTCACATAGCTTGATGACATAAAATCTAATGTTTCATTTGTAGTGTAGAGAAAGTCAAGAGAAACACATTTTTGTCAGTTTATGTTTCTTTCTTAATGCAGCAGTGGGTCTTACCGCGGCCCAGACTCACTAAGACATTGGAATCAAGAAGGACATTTATATTCTGTGTTACGATCCTGCCACAAGCCCACTCCCTACCTGTTTTTTCTGTCGTGTTGTGTTGTAATGTTTTGATTAGCAATTCTGTTTATCTGTGTATCCACGTTTAATTATATTTATTTAATTGTATTTTATTTCCTCATCTGCACTCTGAAGTAGCATTTCTCTCTTGTTTTATTTAGGCAGTATTTTTTCCCCGCTGCCTCTATAGCCTTTTATTAAACAAAGCTCGTCTCCTGGTTGTAATGAACATCCACACACCGAGAAGAAAGAACGCGAAACATCCCACGTCCTCCATTGTGTTGTGTTTAATCTGTCACGTTGAATATGATCTCACAATAGTTACCTGCCTGTGAACCCTGTGTGCCATGTATTTAAGTTGCTTAGTTCCTGCCCCAGTTTCTCGGTTCCACGCTTTGTGTTAGGGTTTGTTTCTGTCTGCGTGGTTTCATCAAGTCAAGCCGTGACATACTGTCATGAATTCTCCAGCTTGCATTAAGCTTCGTCATCTTATTTGCACATGATCTCCACGGGATCCTATTGTGATTCTGCTTGTGTTCAAAGGATTTTGTCAGATTTAGCACTTTTGTTTTGAGCGTGACCTCTTGAAACATAAACTACAACATGGCTTTGATTGAACTTTGATGTGTATGCGTGTGCGCGTCCGTATGCCGACAATCGCTGTCGATGCAACACCACAAGAGGTAGTTCCCCTCTGATTAGGCCTATAATCCCCACAATCATCGCTGTTGTAGAATTTAAACACATTCACTGTATTGACTTGTTAATGGAACGAGCCGCTGCCTGAAGATCGTAGATCCAGTGTGATATTGACTTTGCCTATATTGTGTTGGTTGAAAACATGTTTTGAAATCTTTCTCTTAATCTTTTTTTTCCTGCCTCACTCCTTCTTTCTCTGTGTCCCTTTATCTGTCTTTCTCATTCCCTCTAATCTAATTTGCTGTGACGGATGCAGGATATGCAGTATGGATGCAGAGATTTACATTTAAATAGTATTTTCCAAATGTAACACTGTTTAGGGAAATACATTTAAAATCAATGTGCTACTTGTAGAACTGTATGGGATAAAACCCAATATGTAGAAGCCAGGTAAGGTATGCCCTGGTGTGGTGATAGAACAACACTACAGTACGACCTGGTGGACTGCTTGATTTTCTGTATTGAGTCTTGAGAGTTAGACTAGCATCGCCAGACCAATTTGTAAATGCGTATTAGTCTGGAACCTTTTAATTCATTTTAGATTTTCCAAGGGGCGTTATTGACGGGCGGTTTCGCAGACCAAAATGCCTGTGGACACAATTGGATAGACCTACAGCCAATCAAAACTACGAAACCTGTGACGGAAATTGAACTTTTACCGTTGCCATACTTACTGACATACTGCAAACACATCTTTCTTATCAACCAAAAAATTAAAGGTGCTGTAGACAACCTTTTTGCTTTGACGTATCAAGTAAATGTTGATTGCACAGTGTAATGGCTACAGAATAATGACACCATCTGCGTTTAGATTGGTTCCCTTAGCTTCCCTATAAGCCTTGCTTTCACTATGCAATTCTGTCTGCCATCTGGTAAGATCTCCCGGGAAAAATGAAGGCTCCATTTACGGCACAAAGGAAGTGTGTCAACTATTGCGTGTGCAACCAAACCAGGAGGGATAGCACTTTTACCCTAGTAGCTATCGGTAGCTATCCTAGCAATCCCCAGTAGTGGAAATGGTGGGCGGTGGAACAACCGAAGTAAAACAAATCTGATGACACTACTTATATCTGCGTACGCTATGTTTTAGTTGCATTGAGTATACTACCTGAATAAATTCATGTCGCCAGCAAACCAGTCAGGCTACAAACCCAGTTTGCTTTTCTCAACACATACTAAAGAATTTGTATCTCTTTCATGTCTCCATTATAGACTAAATTAACGAATAAACTCCACCCCGATGCCAACCCCGGCTGCCGATACTTGTTTGTGCGAAGCAATCTTAAACTATGTATTACTATGCAATGCACATCATTACAATAGATTTTGCCTGTTCCCAAATTCAATATAAAATGACAATTTCACTTTACGTTTCAAGCTTCGGTTAGGTTTTCCGAAACGATTTTGCAGAATCGTGTTTTTATCAACTGTTTTTCCCTTTAATTTCTACACTATCATTTTAATAATGCAAAAAGCAAAACTACAATATCACATAGGATGGAAGTGGCATTCTACTAATTGCTCCAAGTCCAACTCAGTTATGGCAGAGCTTTAATGTATCCTAAAAGTTTCTGAAGACACACGGCTTCCATATTATGAGAGTAGACCCAAGGGCGTAATCAGCGTTTTGAGAGTGGGGGGGACATATTTTGACGGGGGGTCTGGGAGTCCTCCTCCAGAAAAATTGCATTTTACCATTGTTTTTAGATTTAAAATGATCTTCCTCTTTCATTGATTTTCCTTGAAGCTGGCATGGTCTGCAATTAGCCTACTGACTACTATTATGTTCTGGTGTAATACACAGAGGACTGACACTGACGACTTTTTTGACACTTTATTCTCTTAATAAGAGCAAAATATGAGGTTTTAAAAAACACAGGCACGCACAATTATGGACACCGATTCAAACGTTAATGTAAATGCAACCTCTGATAAACATATATTAACATACATTTTAAACCACAAACTACAGAGTATGTTTTGGACATTATTTACCCTTGTCAAAGATGAACAGGCAGAACAAACGCCCAAATTACAGTGGCCGCAGATTCATCGGGAATCCTGACCGCAGGTGTGTAAACAAAATGGAGTGACAGCGGGACGGCCAATCACACAAGAAACGGCAGAGCCAATCGAGGAGCTTGTGGGCAGGTCTAAACTAAGGGAAAGAGCCTTCAGCGGCAAGTTTTCCGCTTGGTCCTAGTGCTTGACCTATCTGTTTACTATAGCGTAACAAAGTGTGGGGGTAAAAAGTGCAGGGGACCAAAACGGCCTTTTGAAAAAGTGCGGGGGACATGTCCCCCGTGTCCCCCCCGTAAATTACGTCCATGGTCACGACACATACTAAGTAGGCTAGTAAATGGTGTCTTTGACCTAAGTAGGTCAAAGACACCATTGTGAGAGACCTCTGCCGGTCGAGCCATTTATGCTCATGCGAAGCGGAGTGCTCCGGTCTTAACTCAACTTTGGACGTTCGTTTAATGGGCCTTCTCAGCACTCATGCATAAATCAAAGATAGGCTTACTACTGGTTACATTCACATCCGTTCAATTTGCTTAACCACACCGGCGAAAATATCGCCTGGTTCAGTGGGTCTATCCATTACTATGACCCATCTTGGTCTCTTTCCTATTTTTGACACGTAAAACATTGAGCATCACAGTTTGTGTTGAGTTTGTGTAAGTGCAAACTAAAATAACCAAACCACTGTACAACTACAATTATGTAGCTTACATTTAATATTATTTTTACTTCACAGTCAGTTTGAACATTGAAAATACAAATAAAGACGGCAAAACATGTGTGTAGTGACCGGTGGCAATACAGCTTGGTTAAGAGGTTAGGCTTGGACTGTACAAATAAAAAATAAATACCATCTTTGCAAAATGAGTAGGTTATGATTGGAGTATTGAGTAACACTACTGTATAAAGTCATTAATAAGAACATTTCACATCCACATGTAATGAGGTCTCCTGACCGAGGGAGGTAAGTCGGTTCACTTCAGGTTGTTTTTGCTCAGATGGCCTGCTGAGTCAACTGCAACGCTATCTAGCAGGAAGGAGACAGAGTGGACACACAACGGGATGAAGACAACATTCCGACATAAATGATGCATTTGATTTAACCACAATAGTAC
>JAOPJH010000045.1:11976406-11987504 GCA_027122575.1 Merluccius polylepis
GTGTGTGTGTGTGTGTGTGTGTGTGTGTGTGTGTGTGTGTGTGTGTGTGTGTGTGTGTGTGTGTGTGTGTGGTGAACAATGCTGTCATGAAGAAGGTGATTTACAAAATAACGAAGAGTAGAGAAACAGCCTTATCTCACATAGCTCAGGACGCCAAGTCCTCACATAGGCCTATAGATAGAAAACATCAAAGAGTAATTCAGCAATGTTGATTGTATTGAAGTATAATTATAACTTGTCCATATCTCTACATCTCTTCAACACTGCTGAATCACAGGTTCTCATTGACAAAATACAACTGCTGGTAGGCTCAGATTACCAACATTTTTCATCAGTAAATATTTAAATCATCTTTAAACCCTTCTACTATACATATATGATTGCTGTAGTGCAATCTTCTCTAATCAGTCATGTATTTGCTGACAATGGGTATCATTGAATAGGAGTGGAATGCCGAATGTATCTGGATATCTGCACGGACACACAAAACTTAGCTAAAATACAGACAGTGGAGACCCAGAACAATAACAACAGAATGAGAGGTATAAGACCAGTAGACAAAAGGTGACAAAGGTATCGAAAAGGCAGTGCTCTCTCTCTACCTCTCTTCCAATATCATCATATTGGGATTTCTCAGCAGTGCATCACAGCAGGAAACTCACCTTGCAGCAGAATAAAGAGAGAGCCATTCTTCTCTCTATCTAAATACCAGGGAGGTCAATAGCAACAGGGTTTTACAGAAGTCCTAAGAAGAACACAACTATCTTTGGTGTGTGCAGACTTATTAAATCTAATCTAGTCAATCTAAAGGTTGTAATACACCAATTGTAATGTGCAGCATGTCATTCTGTGCCACATCCTGGTCTTAACCTGAGCTTCACAAAAATGTCCTGTACAAATGTCATTTATTTAAACTCTTAACTCTTAAAACATGGTTGATGACGTGATAAAATACATTTCTAACAAATGTATCTTGCTTTTTGTAGATTCAGCAATACCCAGATGCTGGGGGAAATTGCTTTCAGTCGATTGTGGATTGAAAATATGTTGGTTCATTCTATTGATATGTTCATGGTTCATTAAGTGCCTGTGATACCTTGAAGGAATTCACTGAATCTCACAACATAATGTTAGTGGTCAGTGATTGAGAAAAGACTAAAATAAACTACATAAAACATGCTTGCCAAACAGTACTTATTGATTTTGTTATACTCTATACTCTCTTTCTAACTGTCCGTTTCTTTTATTTATGATAGTGACATGCATCTTAACTGAGAAAAGCTGCTAGCAATTGAAGCAACTGTGTGGAATGTAATATTCACTGCTGATGATGGACGATCTTCATTTGTGAATACTATCCCTTGATTTAGAAGGGAAACTCACATAATGCTGTCAGAGGAAATCAGACGCAGTGGTAATAATAGACAACAATAACAGTAGAATGTTTGTGCCTTCATCCATCAATATTAATTCAACAGTATCTTTGTTTGAAATAGCAATTATTCCTATTATTAGAATCTAGATTTGCAAAATGCTCAAAGTAAGCAGTATCTTTTTTTATTGATACAAGCATAATAGTCCATGTTCAAATGAAAGTTAATATATCATTTTTTGATATGTAATAATTCAAAGAAAGATTCCATTATCATGATCATTATGAACGTATTAATTTTATTCACGATCACACGCACAAAATCCTCCCCAATTTGCATATGAAGGCCAACCGCAAAACAAGCTATTTATTTTTGTTTTTAATGCCCGTTCCACATCAGTTCACAATATATTATCTCCTCCGGATAGTTAGGAAAGAGAGAGGGGGGTTATATGAAAGATAGTGATTGAGAGAGTAGAAGAGGAGCGTTTATTGGCATTTGTTTTTGGAAGTCGTTGTAAAATATTCTCAGCGATTCATGATGGTACAAACCAAAGCCAGACATCTAACATCATTCACTGCTGATGTAATCGATGATTTAGACAAAAAACAACTGTTTTATCAAGTATTTGGCTCTTCTCATACTGTCCCACATTTCCTCTTCTTCTATTAAAGTAGATTGGTGATACAAAGAAACATAAGTCACTATTTAGTTTTAGTTGAACACACCAGATACTGTATTTAACCCACTTACTACCCATTGAAAAATAGGTCACTTTGTCCCATTGGGTCAACAAAGCGTTTCTGTTAACATTAATGGCAGCAATGAAAAAAGATCCAGAATCATCCTGAACTCTGTCTCTGAGGGCCAGTAGACGGGCAAAAGTCACAGCTGATGACTGATGACACTCAGCCTTCGACACCTAAACTGGTATCAGGCCTGGCAACAAGTCTGACATGGACCAATCAACTTTCACCTCCCTTATGCATTAACACATAGATAATGATTCAAGCAAAATGGTAGCATAGACTGACTATTAGCCTTGGGGTTGTTGTTCTAGAAATATTTAGTTCATAGTTCGTAGTTGATGCTGAGATAAAGAGAGAACATGAACATAAACAAACTGAATAGTAATCTGCAAGTGCATACTGTATTATTAAAATATCTCTATTTTACCTAAAAGACAGTTGGCAGCCTGTTTATATAGCCTACTCCAGCTGGGAGTGTGTATTCATTCACATTGCATGCCACGTTTATCTGACTATGTAATTATTCTACAGCACTATCACAGTTAATTACTGTGCGCGTTTAAATTACCATGATTTATACACATACAATAATTAGCTCCCTGTACAACGACATTATTTCAACCTGCCCCTCATCAACATCCAACCTGCCTGTGGAAACCCTGGAATTACAAGCACATTGAAAGTTGAAACAATACACTGACGTGAATTAAGTACATATTTCCTCTGTGAGTGTGACTAAATATTTGATACGTTTTGAAGTTTGAAAGTTCCCTCTGGTGTAATTAAAGTGTAAAACATGTAAGGTTGGCATTGTGCAAATCATGGTGATAGAAATAGTACAAACTGTAATAATAAAAATACTTCCATACTTATGCCTAGAGGTATTTGGAGACGACTGGAAAAATGTTTTTTTTTTCAGTATTCATTAAAACAAAGTTTTAATTTCAAACAAATTTAAAAAAAATTGGCAATGTAATTGAACATTAAAATTGGTTCAACATGTTATTCATTACTTTGTTAATTTATTTTAAATTATCAGTTGGTCCTTAATAGAACTTTAAAAAGCCCCTAAGGTAGAATGAGATGGGGAGATAATTGTTCTGTGAAAGCTAGAATCCCTCTTGCTGGTCGTCAAGACACAACCTGCACCCAGTTAACAGCTCTCATGTCGCTAGACTACCAGAACAGTTTACCTGAGGTACTGCAGAGAGCAGGGGATGTGAAACAGCACCTAGGTGCATGATGATTCAAACTGAAATACAGCTAGCCTGTCAAATAGAAACATAGACTGCTTATTTATATGATGTAAAACATCAATGAGGGTAGTGTAAATATCTGAGGGTTATGACTATAATCCGGCTTGCTATGGAATCTGAATGTTTAATGTACCAGTCACATTTATTTATTCATTTGAGAATTCAATAAAACCGCATAATGTCCTCAAGCTAATGGGTGATGCAACAGAACCACTAACACCAGGCTGTTTTGTGTCTCTTCATATTTCACATGATACATTGCTGTAGCCTCTCTGCCTCCCCATTAGCCATTAAGAGGACCAATGGATTTCCCACTTGACTAATTGCACCATGACAATTGATGGATACGGTTGATTAAAGGACAAGGCCTGAAACTAATGGTTTTAGTGGTAGTGGTTTTTCACTGGTTTTGGGTCAATTGTTAGTGAACATGGACTATTGTATGACTGGGAATAAATATTAAAGTGTATAAACTTAGTGAGAAAGAAAGAATGGATTGATTGGTTGAATTAACACAATAATAACACAATAATAACAAAGTGCTAGCTTTATCAAAGCAGAAAGTCATGGGTAGTATAGCTTATCAATTAAACATGGCAATGTACGCCAATGTAAAGTGTATGCACTCAATATTTAGAAAACAATTAAGGCTGCACATGACAAACTGAGTGTTAGGACGCTTAAATTGCCTGAAGACACTGGGCCATTTGTGGACTGATGTACCTTATTGACCAGGTGGTCGGCTCCCTCCAGCTAGAAACCCACTAGTCTACTACTCAGCATTCATGTCAAGGATTTATACTTGTATAACTACAACATTTTAGCCTCCATCTGCATAATTTCTGTCTGAAATAGCATGAAAAGAAGCCTATAGAAAATAGCTGCATTACCAGAACTAGGACAAATAATGAAAGCGACTCTCACTCAATGCTTTAAGGATAAAGTCAGCAACAATCTGAGAAACAAAGACATATTGTGGTGTGAAAGGGGCGTGGCTTGTCGTCAGTTGCAAACAAGGGGCCAGGGACTGACACAGCTGTGGGTGGTGACCTTAATGAGTAATTAACAATAAATACTCATGTTTTTTCTCTTATCTTCCCCAATGAGACTGGGTCCAGCCTTTGTGAGAGACTGCAGCCTCTATCAGTAGCAGCAGTACATACATTTTGTATGATTGTTTCTCTGCGAAGCGAAGGTTGTTTGTGTGCTGGATTTTGCCACTCGGTGGCGGCCCGTCTCAGAAAAAAAAAATGTTAATCCTCTTTCCGGCGTATTTCCTTCCACTTAGAACCCGATAGTAGCACAGTCATTGCTACAGTGGCACCTGAATGGGGACACTGGAAGGAAGAGCGATGGACACCAGGACGGAGTCGCCGCTCGCCCAGGCACTGCACCTGATTACACAGACCCAGGAGAGCCAGATCCAGCCAGACACTCCCGGACCACTTCACATCGCTCTCCCGAAGATGGGATCAGGCGATGATATGGAGGCCTTTGGAGTTGTTTGAGGGAAGGGCGGAGGCGTGCAGGTGGCCCTAAGTCCAGGGGGGGCCACCGTTGCTCACCGGAGACGCCCTGACAATGGCACAAAGTGTGCATGTGGCCACCCGCACATCCTATGGGGACCCAAAGCTTGCCATCCTGGATCACATCGGGCTCACATTGGAGGGACACCACAGGAGATTCCAGGGCTTGCAGTTGGAGGACAGCAGTAGGCACATGGCATACTGGGTGTTGGAATGTTTAGACTGCCTAAAGACACTGGGCCATTTGTGGACTGATGCACCTCAGTGACCAGCTGGTCGGCTCCCTCCACTAGTCTACTACTCAGTATTCATGTCAACTTGTTCATTTATACTTGATAACTAAAACGTTTTAGACTCCATCTGCATCATTTCTGTCTGAAATAGCATGAAAAGAAGCTTATAGAAAATGGATGCTTTACCAGAAATAGAAAAAAGAATTAAAGCGACTCTCACTCAATGCTTTAAGGATAAAGTCAGCAACCATCTGAGAAACATAAAGACATATTGTGGTGTGAAGGAGGCATGGCTTGGAGTCAGCTGCAAACAAGACGGCAGGGCTGCTCAATCACGAGGACCGCCACACAGCTGTGGGTGGTGAGCTTAATGAGTGATCCACAAAAAATATTCATGTTTGTCCTCCTCTCTCCCACAGTGATACTGGGTCCAGCCTATGTGAGAGACAGCAGTCTCTATCAGTAGCAGCAGCACTCAGCAGTGAGGGGAGGGGGAAGTGCATCAGGAGTCTCAGGAGGAGACTCCGGTGGTGCTGGTATTTCAACCGGTAGATGACTTCCGAACACACCCATGATGACACACTGTGCTTTGCCTTTGACCATGTCATTTCCATCGACGGCCAAAAGTTGTCAACAGAGGCGGCGCTAACGCATCCTTATTTTTAACTGGTGAGGGACAGGTTATATAGAGTGACACTCAGTCAGCGGAAGAGGTGAGGCAGTTGTTGATCCCAAAAAATCGTCGGGAAATGGTTTTCCAGGCAGCTCATCATAGCCCAGTGGCTGGTCACTTAGGCTGCGATAAAACACGTAACCGGCTCATGGTCGGGCATTCAAGAGGATGTACGTCAGTGTTTTGCGTCCTGCAGTGAATGTCAGTTAGTAACCCTTCGGCCATCCCAAAAGTGCCGTTGCGCCTGGATTGCATCGGGCCATTAGACCGTAGTACCCATGGATACCAATTTGCATAAATCATTGTAGATTATGCAACCCGGTATCCCAAGGCAGTACCACTACACTCTATCTCTGCAAAGAGCGTAGCGCAGGCTCTGTTTCAATTAATCTCCCGAGTTGGAATCCCAAAAGAGATCCTTTATGGGTTACGGAAATTCAATACGTCATGGACCTGAGAGCAAAACTACATGCACTGGGGCAGATTTCACGTGAGAATTTGCTTCAGGCCCATTAACGTCAGCAGTGGCTGTATAATAGAGGTACACGACTGAGACAATTCACACCGTGAAATAGAGTACTTGTATTGCTTCCCACATCCAGCTCAAAATGAAGGAGGACCCTCACGCGACAGGTCGGGGATGTTGACTACGAGATTGCGCATTCAGCCGGGGGGGGAAGGGGGGCACATATTTATCACCTCAATCTCCTACAAATTTGGAATGAGGTACGTTCGGTATCGTCAGTGACATCAGTAATCCAGAAGAGTGAGCTGGGACTCGCTTATTAACCACCACATTGAAACATACCCAGGCGTGATGGTTAGGTTGTGTCCGTATGGGTTACCAGAACACAAATTGTTCAGAAAGAATGAAATGCTATGCTGGAAATTGGGGTAAGAGAAAAGTCACCCAGTGGTGGACTACCACGAGGTGAATGACATGACAAAGTTTGATGCATATCCAATGCCTCAGGTCAATGGATTACTAGATTGGTTAGGCACAGCTTGTTTTTTTTGGAGACTTGATTTAACCAAGGGCTATCGGCAGATTCCCTTATCTACTATGGTAAAATCAGCCTTCTCCACTCTGTATCGTGTTTGTTCCAATTCAGTACACTTCCTTTTGGGTTGTTTGGAGCCCCAGCAACTTTCCAGGATCTCATGGACTGGGTGCTGCATCAGCATGCTGCATATGCTACCTATCTTGATGATGCCATTCATAGTGACACCTGGCAGCAGCATGTGCAGCGGGGGGACGGGCCTTGACTCACTGAGTCTGGCGGGGCTCCGGCCAACCCAAAGAAGTGTGCAGTTGGACGGGGGGGAGGTACGGTATTTGGGGTACCACGTAGGCCGCCTTGTGGAAAAGACAGAGGCTATCGCAGCTTGTCCATAGCCTGAGACCAGAAAGCAGGTGAGGCATTCCTGGGACTGGCTGGCTACTATAGGCAGTTCATTCCTGCCTTCTCTGAGCTGACCATGACTGACCTCACCCGAAAGGGAGCTTCAGATCCGGTCCAGTGGACTGAGCTGTGTCAGACCGCGTCTCGTGGACTGGGTGCTGCATCCGCGCACTAAATATGCTGCTGCCTACCTTGATGATGCCATTATTCATAGTGACACCTGGCAGCAGCATATGCAGCAGGCGGGGATGGGGCTTGAGTCACTGAGGCTGATGGAGCTCACGGCCAACCCAAACAAGTGTGCAGTTGGACTGGGGAGGTACGGTATTGGGGTTCCACTTAGGCAATCTTGTGGAAAAAAAAGGAGTAAAAGCCATTTCTGGAACTGGCTGGCTACTATAGGTGCTTCATTCCCGCCTTCTCTGAGCTGACCATGACTGACCTCACCTGAAAGGGTGCTTCAGATCCAGTCCAGTGGGATCTGTGTCAGACGGCGTTTGAGAGGGTTACAAATGCTCTCCGCAGAGAGCCGCTCTTACACACACCTAACTTCAAGCTTCCTTTTGTCTTTGGCTAACCGACACGACCCAACACATCGAACAGGGGGCTAGAGGTCGTTTTGTCCCAGGAGGTGCTGTACCTCAGCCACAAGTGGGGAGGGGAGGTACAGCACAGTGGAGAAGGAGTGTCTGGCCATCAATTGAGCGGTTGACGCCCTATGTTACTACCTCCTGCAGCGCAACATTCACCCTCTGTTCGGGCCATGCCCCACTTCAGTGGCTTCACCACATGAAGTACAGGAACACGCAGATCACCCGTTGGTATCCCGCTTTACAGCAGGGCACAGATGGTGGTGGCTGACTTCCTCTCCCGCCTATCAAAGCAAGGACCCCCTTGCTCTGACAGAAGTGTGTGTGTGGGGGGGGGGGGGGAGTTGGTTGTCAGCCGGACGGCTCCCCCGCCTATGGCGGATGTTGGGGATGTGTGTGTGAAGGGGGCGTGGCTTGGCGTCAGCTACAAATAAGGAGGCGGGGCGGTTCACTAGCATGGATCGATGCAGCTGTGGGTGGATTTAATGTTTACTGTTATGGTCAACTGCTTTCACATCCATAGATGTTTCTCAATGTTAGAAAACTAAAGTGATTTCAATTTCCTGTGAAAATCAATGACCACCATAGTTTGAAGTACAGATGCACCGATACCACTTTTTCATTAACGATACCGAGTACACTCATCTTCGAATGTGCCAATACCGAGTACTGATCTGATACCAATGAGGTTTTGTTTCTTTTATAAAAGGCTAGCCCATTTTCAAACTTCCTAAAATATGAAAACAGTAAATGTTTACATACAACATGACTGAATTGGATAAGATAAGATAATATTATTTTATTTTAAAACTCCTTAAAACATATATAGTCTACACACATAACAGTCCAAACTGTAGGAGCCAAATTAACGTTTTAATATAAACTGTATGTTTTTAATATTTGTTTGTTCCCTATATTAATGTGACCTTACTTATAACCACTGTGTGCTGATTACATAAGGGTTCTCATTGTTTGCGATATACGCGCTGCGTTATATGCAAGTTATTATTAATTTGTTGAGCCAACGGGAATGCGTTGTGTGCCTTTAAGGAAAGAGGCAACGGCATGAGCACTGGAGTTTAGTTTGGACTAGTTGAGAGTGAAGCCACATGGTTTTCTGACTGTGTCAATAAGTTTAGGCGTAAAGAAAGGAGTGCAAAGAAACATCACTTTAACAAAGGAGAAGGAATCAGTGGGATTACTGTTTATTGGAATTAGTCAGGCCAACACACTTCAGCTCACTTGCGCAAGGAAAGGAGCTATTATAATACCATAGACACCGAACACTGATTTAACCCAACATATAATTAAATACTTTTGCCTGTGATACGCTCTGCACATATCCTTATGTGCTACGCTGTTCTCGGGTCCTCTACCAGGAAGCAGTGGCTGTGGTAACTAAGCTTTGGATAACAAATAATAGAGATGAGAGGTTTGACTCTTTTACTGGTCGAGCTTGTATGAGTCACTCACTAAAGTGAGTCAGGGTTTTGAGTCACTCGAGTCACCAAGTCAGTCGAGCAGACGCACCAGAGACGCCCGCCGAGCCGGCTAACTTCCGGTTTAGCCTTCCGCTAACTTGAATGGGGATATAATAATTAAATCGTGCAACTTTTCTAGACTTTCCAAATGTTAACAGACTGAAAGGATCAAATTAAATCTGTCATTTGCGGGGGTTGTGATGCAAAAAGTGAAAGGACAAGTCTTCTCAAAGGCAAAATGTTTATTTTTAAATCTCTCACTTTGGTGGGCAGTGGGCTCCGGTTTGTAGAGCGACTACTGAGTGAGTGATTTGTGCAACTCGAGTGACTTCAGCTCCGGGCTGGGAGAGCGAGTGTGTGAGTGATTCGTGCGAGTTAGACCTTCAGCTCAGGGCAGACGCGGGCTTCAGCGAGTTTAAACAAGCGCCAAAGTGGTTGCTTTTCTCACAGTCTCGCCTTGTCTTCACAGTTAGCACTTGTTAGTGGCAGGTAGGAGGGGTGAGTCAGTACACGAGTTAGTGGAGACGACGACTTGTCTCTACTGAGTCAGTAAAACAAGTCGTTCCTTACGAACGATTGACTAATGACTCACACATCACTAGCAAATGACAAATTAGACAATGCCATGGTCATTAAGGTATTGTGTGCAGAATAAATGGTTAAACTGATATTACTGTGTGTCTGGATTGTTTATGAAAATGGTGCAACCCCCTAACATACACATGTGCATCCGCACGCCGGTTATTACACAGCTTATGACTGCTAAGAAATGATATGTGCATAATGTAGTGTACCACACATTCAAAAGTCAGTGTTTAAGTGACAATTAACTGTATTATCTCTCTTTCAGCTAAATGGCAGCTGGGATTTCACTATATAAGAACAATTGGATGAAATGAAAAAAAGATTAGAGATTAGAGAAAAAGTATCCAACCACCAATACCGATATCACATTTTGGGCCAGTATCGGTCCAATACCGATCCCCAGTATCATTATTCCCATCAGTGCCTCCCAATACTTTTTTTCCAGTCCATAAAGAAAGCAGTTAATCTCGGGGTGTATTTGTGCTGCCATCTTTACACAAGACATAATATGAACTGGTCTGTGAAACAAAACCCCAGTAAGCTTCTGTCATGTCAACACCCAGGATTGCTACATGAAGGTGTGGATATATTTTTAATATCTATTCACACCTTCATAACCACTGCTACATTCACCAGTCCACTGAGCATGAATGCAACATAAAGGTTTATTCCTTAAAACATGCTGCTGCCTTAGTCATAGCAGCTGACATACTATTATCATAAATATGTCAGTTACAGTTACAAAACAATAACATGGTGGTGATCAAAAAAAGCTTGAATTCCTTCAGGCTCTCAGTAACTACATCAGGCTCACTGAGCCTTAGCATCCCGAGGATGAGGAAATAGACGGCCTCTTTGTGAAGGCCCCTAGAGAGATGGCAACCTCACCATTGAACCCTCCTGAAGATGCTCTTGTGATAATAAAATCTAGATTCAACCTATGCACTGCCACTGCCATGGCCATGCAGAGCTATTTACAACACGAGTGCTACAGACAACTAATGCCACACTCCACGCATTAACACTTGAAACACTCAAGTGCTAAATTATGACTCAGTCCATAACAGCACGCTGCATCGTATTACCCTTGGACACATAATTGAAATATTACATCTCTAGACTAATGTTTATTACAATGAAAATCAATCATCTCATACACACAAACACACACACACACACACACACACACACACACACACACACACACACACACACACACACACACACAC
>JAOPJH010000045.1:12115427-12128334 GCA_027122575.1 Merluccius polylepis
GCTGCAACTCCATTAGGGAATAGCACAAGAGAATTAAGGCTCTAATATGATTGCAAAGCAAACATAGCCGTACGGTCAAATGTGAAAAGATGAACCGTATACATTCAGTCATTCATACTTAAAAGATGGGAGAGGAAAACATGTGGTATAGATGTCGGTCTGAATCAGATATGCGTTCACCGTCAGAATGCTCCGTGGGGAATGCATGCATGTGTGTATGAATGGTCCAGTCTATTTTTTCTACCATGTGACCCCAGAGGGGCTCCGTAGTACAGTATAGGTTTATTTGATATATATATATTTTTTGGTTAATTTGAAATAATTTCAATTCATCCATAGTCATACTTCCGCAGATCACTTGAGGAATATGATGCTCTAAACAAGCCAGCTATAATATATGCATACAGGAGGCGCTGTCGTGGAGGCGGGGAAGATGCAGCTGATTGGACCACCAATAGTGCTGGGCGCGGCGCGCTTGTCATCATTCATGCTCGTCGCGAGAAGGCAAGCAAACCAAGCAATGGGGCCCTGAGCTGGCCTGGGGCCCCCAAATTCCTTGAAACGGGCCTGGTCATCATTCATGCTCGAGTAAGCTTATTGGACGCTTATTGGATGTTCAAAACACACATTAGAGAATAGTGCTTCAGGGAATAAAGTGTCACACATTGTATTTCCATATTCCCATGGATGATTTTAATTTTGATTTGAGGAAGCACCATCCAAATGCTGATTGTCTCATTCTTTCTTAAAGCTGCGTTGAGGCCAAGAGAAGAGGAAACTTGTGTCAAAGCAGGAAGAGATTATAGCAATGACCCCCGGCCCTGAAAAGTACCAAGGGTCTTGTAACTTTGCTGTCATCTCTGAACAATGCAGACATATTTTGTTTAATCAGGGGAAAAAAACACTTTTTTTTGCAACATGCACATCTCCTAAATCACTGTAATCATCATCATCATCATCATCATCATCATCATCATCATCATCATCCATTTTCCCCAAATATTATTCTATTCTTTCCCATTCTGAACACCATGATACATCTTCAGTGATATGGCCATGGGCCCACCAGCTCGTTGTTGCAGCTTAATAAGGCGGGGGTGGGGTGGAGGTGGGGGTACCTCCAGCAGACCTCCTGGGGTTCCCCATCAGGAGCTCCATGGGGCTCTGGGGCCTGCGGTGGGGAACCCTCTCCGTGGCGCTCAAGCTCGAGGAGTCGAAGCGAGAGGTAGGCTTGAATTTGGCCCCGGCGCCCTCCTGAGCCTCCAGCTTAAGGACGGGTCTGGATGGGAGCAATACGGTGGCAACAACAACACCACTACCACTGCCACCGCCACCGCAGATGAGCTTTGGACCGCCGGCGCTGCCGGGGACGTTGCCGGGGACGCTGCTACCAGCACTGCCGGGGATCAGCTCACTCTCCGGGGTGATCGAGCATACCGTTAAATCAATGCAGCCTCCCATCGTTGGCTTGCCGATTTGACCGTCGTTTTGGGATTCCTAGGGTGTGGGGGTTAGACGACATTCGTTTAGATTTCATTCAATTGTTCGGCATGGATTTCATTGTCATTGTCAAACCTGAAGCAATCTCAAGTTAATTAGGTCAGATTTCATTTTGAAATGCAAATCATTTGTTTTTCTTCCTTGCTTTCTTCATGTTTTTTATGGATGTCTGGCAGTATAGTGGCATATTTATGAATTATTAATCAATAAAACCGTCTACTCATTATTTTTATTTTTAATGGGCCCCATATCAGATTGGAATGTGATTGGTTGGCGTGGAAAGTTGCCGAAAGTTCAGCGTGAAAGTTGAACACATTTTAACTCTGGGCGACCCGAAAATAGGCTCCTCCTCCTCCCAGGTTGGTGCTCAGCTCGGTTGAGCGTGGATCCGAGCTCCGACACTCATCCCATAATGCATTGCAATGCTGACGCTGGGCTCTTAGGGATTCACTTTATTGTGAAGGTCAACAGAAGGTCGTGCAACATTTTACTCCTAACGGCTCCTGATGAGCCGACAGACATTTCAGATGAACACCCACCTGCTTCTTGTTCTTCTCGACGTTGTCGCTCCCAGGTGAGCTCTGGGTGACAAGCAGAGAACCAATCAAATGCTGTCCAGGAAGAGTTTTTTTTGTTTTGTTTTTTAACCTGATTGGTTCGTTCACTCACCTTCTTTTTATCCTCGTTTTTCTTCTCATCTTTGCCACTGTCACAAGAACTTGGTGAACCTTCGTCCTGTAATAAAAAAGAGATGTTTATCCCAAAATAGAAAATGCATTACCAATTATCAATTGTTTTTTCTTTTCTTAAAAAATTAGGATTACCTTCTTTTTCTCCTTATCTTTGCCACTGTCACTGCCGCTGCCACTACCACTGCCACTGCCACTACCGCTGCCACTACCACTACCACTGCCACTACCACTACCACTACCACTGCCACTGCCGCTGTCAGATGAACTTTTGCTTGAATCCTGTTGAATAAAACATTGCATCATCAGTCTCTTAAAAAACATTGAAGCCATGATGCATTGATCTGATTTTATTTTCCTGAAGAATGGATTACCTTCCCCTTCTTCTTCTTCTTTTTCTTCTTCTTATCCTTCTTTTTCTCCTTATCTTTGCCACTGTCACTGCCACTACCACTGCCACTGTCACTGTCAGATGAACTTTTGCTTGAATCCTGTTGGAAAAAAACATTGCATCATCAGTCTCTTAAAAAACATTGAAGCCATTAAGCATTGATCTGATTTTATTTTCCTGAAGAATAAATTACCTTCCCCTTCCCCTTCTTCTTCTTCTTTTTCTTCTTCTTATCCTTCTTCTTCTTCTTTTTCTTAGCGTCATCACTGCTTGAAGAATCAGAGTCCTGGAGGCAAAACATAATCAAAATGGCCACTGTTCAATCATTGGACTCCTTCACCCTGAACGTTGACTGGATCTGTTAAGATAAATCTCCTTTACCTTTGACTTTTCCTTCTTCTTCTTCTTCTTCTTTTTTTTATCCTTCTTTTTCTTCTTCTTGTCATCATCACTAGAAGAGTCAGAGTCGGACGAGGAAGCCTGAATGCCAGCGAAACAAACAAACAGAAAAGGTGATGTCATGTCCAGTCCTGTTATTGGACTGCAGAGCAATTAGGACCCCTCACAGGCCCCTGGAAAGGCCAGCATTAATATTCCACAGCCATACGCACATCCTTTCTCTTCTTCTTCTTCTTCTTGTCTTTTTTTTTCTTTTTCTTCTTGTCATCCTCACTGTCAGACGAATCCTATAAAAAAAGAAAAATAGCGTTTCGTATGCGGCAGTACTGTATTTCACTGGGATTATTTAAAAACAAGCACTTTTAAATAAAAGCGCATGCAACACCGTACACCGTTTGGATTATTGTGGACACAGGAAGCATCATATCCCATCTGTTGGCTCAGACGCACCTTTTCCTTCTTTTTCTTCTTCTTCTTCTTCTTCTTTTTGTCATCATCGCTGTCCGAGTCGGAGCTGTCGTCCTGAGAGACACAACAAGCACAGTTACACCACCAGCAGGCCTCGAAATACGAAGCCAGGGAGGTCATTTGATTGGCGTCTACAGTAGCCAATAGCGCTGAATGCGCTGCCAGATGGACAGTAGTGTGCAGCTCAACATGGAGAGCCATGACGACAGCCTGCTGCTCTCTGTTGTGGAGGAATACACGCCACCAGATTTTGCCCGACGTATACTTGGACGGATCGGACAGGGATGAAAATAAATGAGGAAGAAAAACGACCACGATAAAGTCGTTGGAGTGAGGCTACATATGTCCGAGCCGACCGGCAGAGCTGCTGCTGGTGAAGGAGAGACGCAGGCTCATCCCGCCTGTGATGGAGCTGACGCTTTTTCATTAAAATTAGTAAAATTATTAAATGCACTGTGCAGGATGAGTCATCGATTATTTGAAAACGTTTTGCAGGAAGAGAGAAAAGACAGGGAATTTGATATAGTAATACAAAGTAAACCTTTTGTTTTGTGACATATCTGGCATAAGAGATAGATGAACAATGAACACAGGGGACACAGGACTAATGCTGGAAACATGTATTTTTCATTTCATTTTTTTTAAGGTGTCACCTTCTTTTTCTTCTTTTTCTTATCTTTCTTCTTGTCTTTATTCTTCTTATCCTTCTTCTTTTTCTTGTCTTTCTTCTTCTTTTTCTTGTCCTTTTTCTTTTTTTTTTAAGGTAAAAGTGAAGTAAAGTGAATACACAGCGTATCATACTGGTGGCTTCCTGTCCACCACTGACATTTAATATTGAAAGTGTGTCCTGCGTGTTTTGTCTTCTCACCACATCATCCTCGCTATCAGAGGAGGAGGAAGATGATGATGATGAGGAGGAGGAAGAGGAGCTTTCGTCAGAACAGCAGGACTTCTGAAAAACACATTTATCAGTTGTCAGTAAGTGACTTTAGTAAGCGCACCTCAGGTAATGGTAATGTGTAACAGTACGCCACAAATGCCATCTCTTTTAAATGGCACCACTTACAGTAAGCTGGATTGCCTGATGAATTAATTAATCAGTTGAACCAAGTGGTTAATTGAATTGAAGTGAATTGAAGTGAATTTGAGAGCATTATGCAGTTGGCTATGTGGTAAACAAGCTCCTCTACTGCTGTTGGATGCAGAGCCATTAGGACCCTGCTGCACAGGAACTTGTAAAAGCCAGCATTAATAATCCACAACCATACGCACATCCTTTTTCTTCTTCTTCTTCTTGTCTTTTTTCTTCTTGTCATCTTGGCTGTCAGATGAATCCTAAAAAAATATATACATTTAAAAAGCAAACATTTTTAATACGTGACACTCACAATATTCAAAATAATTTGCGTTTGTAGTGACTCGGTGTGCCTGTATGTACATAGTGCACTGTGAATATATGTGATAATAGAATATACGTGCATATTGTGCAAGAGTGGATTATTGTGCATACAGGTACAAGTAGCATTGACGCTAAACTCAGACACACACCTCCTTCTTCTTCTTCTTCTTTTTCTTCTTCTTCTTCTTCTTTTTGTCATCATCACTGTCCGAGTCGGAGCTGTCGTCCTGAGAGACACAACACGGTTACACCAGCAGGCCTCTCTTCAGGGAGGACTACAGCTGCTTCAGCACAGACTGACACGGCCGTACACTTAAAGTAATAATCTCAAAGATTTGGATGTAAATAAATGTCGCTATCTATCGCCAAATGAGGTAACACAATGGCGACTGAGCCTATGGCCCACCGATGAACGCCCTTGCATTTGCAGTATTATGAATTTTTACGAATTGGGTTAGGGATCAGAGTTAAGTTCTGACCTTCTTTTTCTTCTTTTTCTTATCTTTCTTCTTGTCTTTCTTCTTGTCTTTAGTCTTCTTATCCTTCTTTTTCTTCTTATCCTTCTTTTTCTTCTTTTTTCGAAGACAGATAAAAGTTGAAATGAATTCACAGAGCATCATACCGACTTCATGTCCACCACTGATGGTTTAACATCGAAAGTGTGTCCTGCGTGTTTTGTTTTCTCACCACATCATCCTCGCTATCAGAGGAGGAGGAAGATGAGGAGGAGGAGCAGCAGGAGGAGGAGGAGGAGGAACAGGAGCAGGAGCAACAGGAGCGGTCGTCAGAAGAGCTGGACTTCTGAAAAACATTTTTCAGTCAGTTAAGTCGGGTAATTAATAAACATTTATCTGCCGGTAATGTGTAACAGTACTCCACCGACGCCACCTCTTTTAAATGGCACCACTTGCAGTAAGCCTGGATTCAACTGATTAATTAATTAACCAAGATACCTAAGTGGCCATGTATATGTACCGCATACTGCCGACTAAATGAAAGATGAAGTATGCCATTACCAGCAGAAAGTATACAGCCTGAACACTGAAGTATCCCAGAATGCATTTGGCGCCAACTGGCAGCGATAGCGGATATTTTTAAGCAGGCTAAAAGCTGTTGTAATTTGATTGTTTATATGTCACTTTATTGAGATTATAAGATGATAAGATTTTAAGATTATTTTGGTCGATAAAGTAACACATTTTCAAATTTTCAAACAAACTTTCACATTTTTGGTCAGTTTATCTAAATGACGCCTGTTTGTAAATTGGCTCCAACGTTTTCGGTGACGAGAGCCGTTGTTGCTGGCTGGTGCCAGGATCGTCTGCCTCGCAGTCTGAAGAGATGCAATGCATTGTGGGGCAGTTGAGCATGTCCAGTAAGCTCATGCCGCATACTCTTGCTAATCAAGTGTACATCAGGGCACTTCTCGCGTACACAAAATCCACATACTATGGAGTTGGAATGCACTACAGACTCAATTTGACATCACACTTAGTATGCGATTGCAAACACAGCTATTGACACTAAACTCAGACACACACCTTCTTCGTCTTCTTCTTCTTCTTCTTCTTTTTCTTCTTCTTCTTCTTTTTGTCATCATCACTGTCCGAGTCGGAGCTGTCGTCCTGAGAGACACAACAAGCACAGTTACACCAGCAGGCCTCTCTTCAGGGAGGACTACAGCTGCTTCAGGACAGACTGACACGGCCTTAGACTTAAGGATCAGAGTCAAGTTCTCACCTTCTTCTTTTTCTTTTTCTTATCTTTCTTCTTATCTTTCTTCTTGTCTTTATTCTTCTTCTTCTTCTTTTTCTTGTCTTTTTTCTTTTTTATGGAAGATACAAAAAAGTAAGTGAAGACAGAACAGTACTGACTTCCTGTCCATGCATTTATGGACAGGAAGTCCACTTTCAATTCATATTTGAATAGAACGTGTTTTCCGTGTGTTTTCTTTTCTCACCTCATCATCCTCGCTGTCAGAGGAGGAGGAAGAGGAGGATGATGAAGAGGAGGAGGAGGATGAGGAGGAGGAGCTGTCATCAGAAGAACTGGACTTCTAGAAACCACATTTTTCCGTCGGCAGTTAGTCTACATAATTGTGCATTTGCCGCATTTGCCGCATGCTCATTGGTTTAAAATGGCGTTGTGATGTAGATGCGGTTGACTCGCACAGCTGAACACACAACAACGCTGTATCTTGACCACAAATTCAGGAGAACAACTGAACGTAAAGAGGATTGCATTATGATGTTTGCTCTGGGGCTAACAAGCCATATAGGCAATAGTCCAAGCTCTACATCACACTAGTGGCCCAAGTGACTTTTCACAGGCCACTGCCACTCTGTTGTGCAGAAGCAACATGTCCCAGGGGGGGGGGGGGTCAGCTTCATGCGCACCACACTGTACCGCATTTGAATACATACATGAGTCGGTGTAATATTGTATACCATACATAAAGCTCACGCCTGATAGAAGTAACAGAACAGACGTGATCGGTAAAAAAAAACATTATGGTGTTTTCAATCTGGTGATGTAGAGAAAGTGGAGTGGTTATGTATTGTAGTGTTATGTATAATTACCTTTTTGTTCTTTTTCTCTTTCTTCTTCTTTTTCTTCTTCTTGTCTTTGTCATCATCATCATCATCATCATCATCGCTGCCTGATGAACATGTGCCAGAATCCTGTTGCAAAGAAAATATGTTTCTCATGCATATATTTCCTTAACCACTGCTGTCCAGTTTATATTTTGGTCATACTTTACTTCAGATGTATTATTAGTGATTGAATTAACCGTTACATCTAACTATCAATTTGTAACAATCAAACTTGGGCCCTTGTGACTTCTCCTCCATCTTTAGTAGGGAAAAGTTTACCTCATTCTTCTTCTTCTTCAACTTCTTCTTCTTCAACTTCTTCTTCTTCTTCTTCTTGTCCTTGTCCTTGGCTGTCCCCTCGTCTCCCTCGTCATCACTCAGGTTGCCGGTGTCCAGGTCTCCTGGGTGCGCCTGGATGCCCTCGGCTGGGGGTGGCAGACAGTTCATGTGGTTCTCAGTACAAAAAATAACCTCCCCTTGATTGGACTGGTCAAGAGAAAAGCAACACGTACCAGTGAGGTCAGCTGCCACTTCTTTTGGCTTGTCCTCCTTTTTGCACTGTACAAAGAAAATGAATCATGATTTTGTTGTGTGTTATTTTCGCACCTTGCCGTTTCAATCTTTTGTCGTGTTAAACATCTTAATCTTATACGCCTCCTTTTGTCATGCCATTGTCATTTTCTGTTTTGTTTTGTTGACACACCAGACATGCAAGCACAGCAGGGCCGTTTCTTTATAATTCTGCAAGAATTCTAATATATATATATATATATATATATATATATATATATATATGAAAATTGAGAAAGGGTTTCGATAAGTCGCATTTGGGCTGGAGAGGGGGGGGCAAGTAGGATGTGGCCTAGGGTCTCCAGAAGGTCAGACACGGCCCTGAAGCACAGGACATGCTTGTAGTCCCGAGAAATTCTGCTACTCTTACTTAAGTCCGAGTTGGTCCATTTACAACTTGTATGACAATTTGTGTATGACAGGTGGAGTGTGTGTGGTTGATAGCTGGTTTACAGCATCACCCGGCCTGAGTCACACTGATTGGACTCTGGGCCGGGTGTGGCTGTAAACCTGTGGTGTCGAGCAATCACGGCACCCGGGATCAACCATGAGGGCTGCGTTCCGAATCGCATACTTTTTCTTTTTACTTTTAGTACGTACTTGTAGCCCTTACAAAGTACGTACTGTTGCATGCAGTACGCATACGATTGGGACATACTGCAGGTGATTTCACTGATGATTAGCACACCTGCAACAAGAGACATCTGCTCGCTCGGCAGCTCAGTCCATGTGACGTATCTTCTGGAGAATTGTGGGTCAGGATAGCCAGAAAAGCATGCTGGCTTGCAAAATGCGACCGGATGTAGTCGGACATCCTGGTATTTTTGGCATACTGCATTTGACATACTATGTATATGTACACTATGTTGTTGTTGTTTGTCTGTTTTATCATTATAACGTATGCTGCTGCCTTTCTTGGCCAGGTCACCCTTGGAAAAGAGGTCTCGATCTCAATGGGTTTTTTATCTGGTTAAATAAAGGTTAAAAAAAATAATAATAATAAAAAATAAAAAATAAAATAGCACAGCAACGGCGAGAGCTCAACGTCACCTGGTTGCACATGCAGCCCTGCTCCACAGGCGCACTACGCTGTTTTGCCTGACGTGCTTTGCCAAGGCGTTTTTGAAGCGCCGCACCTGTAGCGATGGGTCTTGGCTTGCCGTGTCTGAAACCCCCGCACTATGGTCTTTCAGTATGGAGGTTCAGTCTTCACTTTTTGATGGTTGAGTAGGCATTTTTTGGGTCCCTATTTAGTAATCTTCAAAATCGGTGGATGTCTGTCTACCAGGTTTTATCGAGCGTGGTAAGCATGGTTACTTTCACAAAGTGGATTTATAGCCTACTTGTCTCCCAAAACTGACAAAGGCTCAACTTAACTGTAGGCCTACTCTACAACCAAAATAACATAACATTTAGTAAACGTATAATGGTATGATAATGGAAGCAGACAATTTAAACCCCCATGCGGACAATGTGCCTTAAAGGCTTAAGTAGATTAACTATTTACTTTTGTCTGTTTATCAAAAGTGGTGTAACGCGTAACCATGTTACATGCTGCACATGGCTACTCTTGACCTAGTCTGGCTTACCGGATGTAGGTTGTTGGTATAAGCCTGCCCAAGCCTGCCATTGGTTGACTGAAATAGTCGCCCAATGGCAGGCTCTGGGCGGGCTTATACCTTATACTCCTCCCCCTTCTGCCATCTGCGTGTTACCTTTCAAAGTCCCCAGCTACGTGAAACAACAACCTCCGAGCTAGCAACCTACATGCTGAAAATAGCAAGTTTTGATTGATTGCCAGGGCTCGCCTTCCCGTGTGCAAATGTTCAACCAAAACAAGTTTCCCCCCTGACACTACTTTGGGCTTGGCGCCGCCCAAGACGATCGTGATTGGTAAAATAAATACAAACAAAGCGGAGTGTTGTTGTCCCCTATACCAGAATGATAGTGAGTACTGTAGAGCCAGACCTTTCTCCAGCGCTGGCACAGTGCTAAAACAAAGTGTGAAGATAGGTCTGGCTATGCGAGACTACTGTTGACCAAACAGCTCAGGTGTGAAAGCACAATGTCATGTGGATATGCACTGGACTTGTTGGCTTGATGCCGTGGTTTGATGATACTAGCTAGGTTGTTACAGCAAAGATTAAAGAAAGTGAAATGGTGGTGGTATTTGATTTAACAATTGGAGTTGACATGGAAATAATATAACTGCTTAATTGAATTGAAGGCTGAATTGGGAGCTATATTTTTTGACCTACTGGGTGAACCTACTGAACAGTAGGTTCTGAAGGCATGGAGTGTGGGTAGTGGGTAGGGTTAGTAGCTTCCGTCTGATTCGCATGAAGCTTCAGCAGAGAAACAAGCTTCTAACAAGGCTTGTGAGCCAATAACGACATTGGTAACATGTGGTACCTCTGTGTCGTCAGCGATCAAGGTGGCCAGTTAGTGTGGAAAAATGGCAGTTTGATGGTAACGTTACATGAATCTTGAAACACCACCGCACAATGTAACCTAAATCTATAGCTAATGTATAGCTACATGTTTCAAAATGAATTCATTACTCTACCATGAAAGATTCATCACTCGACATGACTGAGTCTGTCTCACTCCACTCGAAGTGGCGACCACTTGAGGGGGTGTGTGCTTCGAGCAGCGTGTTGTGATGTGAATGCTATGGGAGGGGGAGGGGGAGTGCGACATCTAGTGGCTGAATGTTATCAATAGCACATTTAACAGTAAAAATGTTAACTTTCATAAACTTTGAAACTTGAAATCACTCCTGTCCGTAGTCAGACTGAATTAAGTCCAAATAATGTTTCATTGATGCCAATTGGAAATGGAGGGCATCTTCAAAGCCCTGGTACGTGGAGAAGTGGCCAGGCAACTGGAGACACTAACCATGTTTGGGACTGCGGAAGATCCCGCTCACTGTGTGTTAGCCTCCTACCCACGAGGGGACTTTTAAAGTCGGCCGGGCCGTCTCAAATTGGTTTGAAAAAATCTTTGCCCTCCCCACTTTCCGGGGGCGGTGAAATCCCATGTCTTGAGACCCACCACACCACACAACAATCAGGGCCGACTTCACCCCAGATCGATGTTAGGTTTAATTATGTTTACAAGTCAACCAAGCATTACTTTATTACACCGAGCTGTGTTGTTGTATTTGCAGCTCATGAAGAAGTCCATCAATACCCATGCTCCCTATTGTTCTTCTGTGGTGTTTGACATAAAGTTTAAACTCGTCTGGTATGCTTATGCGAGCGTTTTCTATCGTTTTTGCGCTCTCTTGTGGACAGATATTTTCTATAACAACGTGGGTGTGGACAGGATTTTTTTTTTTAAACGGAGGGGGAAAAATATGTTTTGAGAAATCGGCAATTACGCTGGCAACAGCCAATGAGATTTGAGCTTGCTGCATTTTGTGTTTACACGCCAATGCGCATGCTCACAGACGTTAGGCTGTGTTGCGCAATTGCATGTAAAGAGAATGGAAACGGGCACTATTGGAGAAAACTACCTAGCCAGGGCAGTTCGTATCCGTTGGACAAAACAAAGATACAGCGATGGTAAGCTGCTAAACATTAGCTATTAGGAATACATGGATGTTGGCTCACCAACTACCCAACTTCGGAATGCACGTACACCGCGACAGAGGGTCAGTTGAACCAAACTTCATGTCTGATTTACATCTCAACATTAGACAATTTCAACATCTTACCTGGCAAACTGGCCAAATCCTTTAATTTAATATTGATAATTTAAATTAGGGTATTTTGTGTGTGTGTGTGTTCCACCCATCAATCAATTAGTATGACATACTGACTGAACATATTTCTGAATATTCATACAGCGATGAGAACTAACTTGTTCTGTAATGTATTTACATTTTGTATGACCATTCACAGTTCAATTTCTCACCAAACTGTCACAATTTGCGCATTGTGATATAAAAAACCGGGATATGGCTCCCTCTGCTGGTGGTCTGTGATAATTCTTGGTTTTCTTTCTGATCAAAAATAATTTTGAATAAAGTCCTTATAGATGTATAGGCTCCCAGAGAAACATGCAACCTGCAAGAGAAACATTAAGCAGCTTTCTGCCTGAACATGGCGAGTCCTCGTCTCCTCTTCAGGTTGATGAGCAGTAGGGCGAGGTTGAGGACGTAAGTGGACACACACACCATGCAGAAGTCCTCCAGGACGAAGAACAGGATCGAGGCCAGGTAGAGGGAGCCAACGAGTGACACCCAGGAGGACAGCACCAAGAACATGGCCGCTCTGCCAGACACCGACAGACCTGCAAGGGAGCAGGAGGGAGGAACGCAGACGTGATTGGTCAGATGACGAAAACATCAAAAGGAACAGGGAAATAAGTAAATGGGGATTTCTTCTAATTTACTGTCTGGGATGGAACACACTTGAGTACTTTTACTGTTTAATTGTATATTTTACTTTATATTTGATTTTATGTTGCAACAGGTCTGCACTTGGGGTGTTACAGCAATCAAACAGTCTATAGGTAGAGTGTCCCCTCTGAACAAAGGCCAGGGGCATTTATTGGAAAATGGACCCAAAAAAAACCTTTTAAGCAAACACAAAACTCAGTCTGACTCACTCATTACACCCTCTCTGAACTACCATTTAGTAACAGGATCGGATGTCTCTTCTCCATGGATTCCCCTCTCTACTGATTCTGTCAGGCCTTTTGTCTGCCCCTGGTTGGGCTCATCAAGCCAACACGCCTCCGCTTCACGTCGGATGGTTTACGCCTCCACGTCGTCCATTCATTTATGTTAATGGACACCTCATCGGGCATTATCCCTTACTTATACTATACTTTATATTTCGGCTGAGCACTCGCTGCAAACCGCAATTCTTTTTTCGTTCTCCGTAACTTT
>JAOPJH010000045.1:12222018-12233682 GCA_027122575.1 Merluccius polylepis
GCGGTGGCAGACTTGGAGTAAAATAGGCTGCTAAAGTTATTATTTAGCTAGTGAACTTTTAACATTAAACAGTATGGCAGCACGGCCACGCCCAGGAAGTGATGCAACGAGGGTGAGGAGACGTTGTTGTTGTGCGGGTCGGAGCGGCCCAGCGAGTGGGAGGTGGCCTTGCACAGGGACTCGGGGCGATCCGATAGATCGCCGTCCGAGTGGGAGCGCCACAGTTTGTTGTGCCTTTGTTTGCTGAGAAGAAACACAAAGAGACAATTACTGGGGAGTAGGAATACACAGGCGTGTATGTGTGGTACGTTCATCTCTATCGTCTAAGGCCGGAGTGCGTCGCCATGCATATTTTCCCTTTCTACGACAAGGGTAGTCATATGACCATATTGAAACGGCTTGTCATGGCTAATCACACTCCCACCTGGTGGTAAAACAGGGGCCCTTTAAGCCGACCTACATACAGACAGACGGGTTCCTCCTTGATGGGGAGGCACATACCTGGCCAGCAGGATGCCCTGGTACTCCTCCAACTGCTTCATGAAGGAGGGGTTGGGCTTGGTGACGGCGCGGCACTGCTTGACGTGGTCGAAGGCCTGCTCCAGGTCCCAGCCGTACTCCTTCATGGCATAGGCGATCACCGTGGACGCCGAGCGGCTCACGCCCATCTTGCAGTGCACCAGACACTTGGCCCCGGCCTTCCTGTAAAGGGGGGAGGAGGGGCAACGATAACCAAAGCTGTTCAATGACGTCCTGCACACAGAATTAAAACTCGTACAAATATTCAAACTATGTTGGACTCATGACGTTTTCCCCACAGAGATGAATGTTCAACAACTGAAGATTACCGAGCAGGATCTCTTTTTCCAAATCATGCCAAATAGGGCTTGTACATCAGAATGCATTATGGGATTTATTGTTGGTGATACTCAAGAGAGTTAGTACTGTGAAATCCTAAATCACTGTAGATTTTCCGATTTCCCGTAAACTCGGCTAATGAAAACTTTGTTTTGCCAAATTTGTCTTTTGTAATGCCTCGCATGAGAAACGCTGTAGCAGTTTCAAACACAACAATGTCTTCTCATAATGACAAATCCTTTATTTATTATTAAATGTATTATTCCCGATGTATTACTAAACAATGAAAACAATACTACCAACATAATGACTAACATTCAAATGCTCCCAAAAAGGCAGTCATCGCGATACAAGCCCTATTGCCATGCGTCATTCGGTTTTCTAAAATAACTTTGATGAGCGCACCTTTAACCGTGATATTGATTGATCATTTATGCCGCAGTAGTAAATGTAGTTTGACTGCATGTGGGTGTGGATCCTAGGTGAATAGTGTGTGCGTCTATGTTCATACTTGGCCTTGGAGATGAACTTGTACGTTTCGTTCCAGTACTCCAGCAGGTTGGTGGCCTCCTCGTCGAACACCCTGATGTTGTGGTACTCAAATACCCCCGGGAAGAAGTTGTCGATCTCCCGGGTCACGTTCAGGATGTAGCGCACCCTGCGAATGCCAAAGTCAAAATGAGCTGACCACCCCCTGCAGGGAACACACGGCTGCCGCCATAACTCTTGGCGGCTAAAACAACTGTCACAGTTATTATACATTTCTGTTTCAGAAATCTCCCGTGGCGCACATTCAAAACACATCAACGCCATTTCGATACGACGCAACAGACCACGGCGGGGGTTTCATTGGCACCGTTGGATGTGAGAGAAAACATCTGTCTGGGAAACAGCACGGTCGTTCCAAGTGTGAGGGCTCGTGTGGAAGATAAGTTAAGGGGAGGACATCTGAGTCAGTGTGTGTATGTGTCAGTGTGTGTGTGTTGTGGTGTTCGGAGAATGTCGGCGTCTGCTCACCCGCTGTTCTGCAGCTCCTCCAGATTAGACGCATTCCACTCAGACCCCTAGAGAGACACACAGGAACGCATAGCAGTCAAGAGTTAATGAAACCAGCAGAGGGGTGGGGGGGCGGTTTTGGCCACGGTAAAAAAAAAGTCTCGTCTTTGGTCCGGTGCGTTTTTAAAGCACGCACGGGACTCGGGATCGCGTTATCGCGTTATCGCCGTTGTCCAAGACTTTGATCTCACCAACATATGGGGGGGGGGGGTTGTTTGAGCAGTTTGTGGGCGGTGGGGTGGGGTGGTGCGTTCTCACCAGGTAGACGTGGTCAAAGATCTTGGTGGGGCTGTCCATCTGGCCCAGGATGACAATCATCTCGTTGTCTATGAACTCCTTGAACTCCCTCAGGTTGCACACCATCTGCATCTCCAGCTCGGTCCGGATCTGCCCAGGGGAACACGTCAAGTTTAAAAACGTCAATCGCGGGCTTTAACCGCCATCACGGGTGGCTCGGTCACCGTGGAGACGGATTCCGGGAGGTCAACTCAATGGGCCAACACAACAGATGAATAAGTCGAGTCAATATCTCTGTTGGACAGAGGCGGTCTTCCATGTACAAACAAGGCGATCTAATAAGCCTAGAATAACAAGCCTCGTTTTCTTTCAAAGATTTTGTACACGCAGCTCTGGTTATGGCAATAGACTTGTCATTCCTCCCATTTGTGGGAATAACAATGTTATGAATCCAAACAGCCATTTTATGTGTGCGTGCGTGTGTGCGTCTCTCTCCCCTACCTCCTTGGAGGTGACGTTCTCCAGGTCTTTCTGCATCATGATCTCTCGGAGGCGTGTCTTGATCAGCCTCTCTGTGCGCTCCCTCTCCGTGGGTCTGTGGACACAACACACACAAACCCGCACCCGATTAAACACCTGGAATGTCCCCAGTCCTCTGTGGATTCAAACACACACACACACACACACACACACAAGTAGATGCTAGCCGCCACCTTGCCGTCCGATTGGCGCACCATGTATTAATTTTTACTGTTCCCTGGTTTGTACGTGTGTTTTTTTTTTTTCCTTGACACTTTTCAATGGGATGACTTGTTCGAGAGGGAAGAGAATTGCCCTGCTTGTCCCGGGTTCCAAGAAGTCGGCAGTGGGAGGAGAGGAGAATGTGAGACTGCGGTGACCGTTGGTGTTCCAACACAAAGTGGCCTTGTGGAGCCGCGGCTGCCGTGCCTTCTCGGTATCCAGGCACGCCGTGCTGAGGCCCGGGGTATTTTGGTTACGAACGCAATGCGGATGATAACAAGCGTCCTAATTAAGTCTCCAGAGAGACACGCGCTCTCTTTCGTATCTCTCCGAAAGGCCTTCTGCTGTGCGTGTTTCTGTGTTCATGGAGATAGTGGAAAGAGGCCCCCTGTTTACCTTCAAACGCACAACCTTGTTAAGCCTAATTTGAGGAAGATGCCACAGGTTGCTCTGAGAGTGTGCGTGCGGATGCATGTCTGGGTCTGAATAAGACAGTATACTCACGGTCCCTTATGGCCCCGCCCCCCCCCCCAACCCTTCGCTAAAAATGAAATGTCAGGTTACCAAGACGGCACAGGGACCTTGACCTCAAAACAAGCCACAACATGTCCACCGCAACACACGCAGGTATGAGTGACGGGACGAGCAAAAACGGACAAAAAACAGTGAGAGAGAACACCGGACCCATGAAAATGATATGTTATTTCCTGAAATTGATGATGTGGGGAAGGAGGAAAATTCTTACGGGAATTGAACCCTCCCCATCCTCACAACTCATAAATTGACCAGTATGAGCCCTACCCTAAACAGGAGGACAAACACAGCCTTTGTTTTGGAAAGCATGTTCGCATGGAGGCAAGATGAACCCGTCCGTCCGGTAACATGGATCACAGCTGAGATCAGTGGGTAGTATAGTGGGTATATACGTACAATAAAGCAATGGGGTGCGTGACTGTGTGCATGTTAATCGCTTTCAGTTTGTTTAACACACGCACTACATTACATTGACACTAGATGCTGTGTCAACAATGTCTCAACGAATGTCGGTAAACCAGGGGCGGTACTGTGCTGTAAAGAAGGACATTACCCACTCACCCACCCCCCTCCCTCCCTCCTCCCACACACACACACACCTCTCTATCCCTCTCACTCCAGCCACGCATGTTGCAGGCGCAGTGGACCTATTGTTCGGTCTCTCTTCCTGTCTTCACCTCCTTAGCCGACCACCTGCCTCCGTCCATCCCGTTAGTTTCTGTACATTGTTCTCTTCAGCAAACCTCCCTCACTCCCCCCACCGCCCCTCCCTGAGCATAAATCGAGGCCAGGGCTATTTCGGATGTTCCATGCTCTGACAGGACTGTGCATAGCTGTGAATATATATATATATGCTTTAAATAAGCATTGAGGCACGTGAGTCAGAGGCATGCCAGGGAACTTCTCTGTTGAAAGTGAAGCCGTAAATCTGCCAAATGTTATACCCCCCCCCCCCCTTTTTTTTTTTAGCGCATGCAGCCCTGTGCACCTATTGGCAACAGGGTGGCATGATGGCGTGTGAGTGTAGGGGGAGCCGCCGGAGAGCTGTGAACAGGGCCACACGGCACTTGGGGTTGGGGTTTGGCAACGTCGGTGGCACAGAAAGCCACCGAGCACTTCTGGCTTCTGCGTGCGGCCGGAGCTCGCGGTTTAAAGCCGCTGTGAAACCACAAGCGGGCTTCCGTGTCCGGCCGATACGAGCACACGTGTTGTAAGTGCTGGTGTGTGTCACAAATCTTTTCCCAGGCTCAGCGTGAGGAAATGTGCACACATCGTATCGCGCAATCACACTATCATGCAATCACACACACGCGGTCTTACACGTCGGTGAAGAGGACGGGTGAGTCAGGGCGATGGGACAGGACGTCCTGCATGGCGTTCCACTCGTTGATGCAGAACTGGTCAGAAGAGAGGCGGCTCTGGTAGTAGCTGACCCAGGTGAGGAACAGGCTGCCCGGGTAGTAGTTGTGACAGCGGGCCACGTCGCACGCCTTGTGGAGCGACTGCAGCGCAGACCTGACTCGCAGGGAAAGACGGGGACACATATGGACAGACGGGAGAGAGAGAGAGAGAGATGGAGAAAAGGTCAAGAAGAAGCTTTATTTATCTATCGCACATGTGCAAGTAGAATGTGTGAGACGTGAGGAGGGAGAGAGGTCACACTGCGAGTTTAATGGCTTCTCTTTTGCTTCTCGCACCTCTTTACTCTGTGCCTTCACACGTTTCTCACTGACTGAATTACATGTGGTGTGAGTGCCTCTTCATCATAACTCGCTAACTAAAATAGCGGGGTAGCTGCAGGCGTCAAGAAACCCAGGCAGGGAGAAAGATAGATGGGTGTCAGGATACAAACGAAACGTTTTTGTAAGACTAAAAGGGCTGGATAAAAACAGAGGGGAAAGGAAGAAACAAAAATGCACTTGAAGTTCTAAGTGAAAAAGTGAGGGAGGGGAGGTAGGGGTCGGAAAAAAGGTCAAAACAGGGAGAGGAGGGGCGCGCGGCGCTCTCCCTGAAAACAATGATAGCGGGGGAGAGTTCAGAGGTCGTCGACGTGAACAGTGAGGTGAGAGGTCACTGGAACAAACTTGATAAAGGGGACATGAGAGAGGCGAAAGCAGAGGCCAAATAAGCACTACGTGGAGCGGGGGGGGGGGGTGGCGTGTGGTGTTGGCGGTGGAGAAAGGCAAGACAGGAGAGCTCACAATAGAAAGAAACAATAGAAAGAAAAGTAGGAAGCGGCAAGGCCATAGAGTACATCTGCAAAACGCAATCTCAACTGAGACGTGTTCACTTTACAGCAGACCAACCGACCAGGAATCTACACAAATAAATAAAGTTTCCATTTTAGTTTGGGTTTAACGTGAAGCATGGTTTGCTGCCTGCGAGAAGTGAACGAGACGAGGGAATGAGAGGGCTGCTCACCACATGGCCTGGACCGACACCGGCTTGAACACATGGATCCTGTTGACTGTCGACACACTGAAACCACTGCAGACGTGGAGGGAGCGGGAAAGAGAGACAGAGAAATCAGTCTCAACAAACAACAAATCAATGACAGTGTGGAACGTTGTTTTTTTTGGGTTGCAGCGTCAGAGGTATTATCGTGTAAAAGCTAGAGGAGGTGGTCTGTTAACGTAGTCTTACCCGTCTCCATCCAGGTGGATCAGGGTGTCGCTCCACAGGGGCAGAACCAGGCCGAGGGTGCAGCAGCTAGAGGGGGCAAAACGAAAAAATAAATAAAAATCGACAGAAAAAGGTTTCACAGTATAGGAGGCCCACTGGCAACGGGCTCACATTCAAATCCCATGGGTGTGTGACCAAGAACAAAAAGAGGCTAGGACGTATCGGTTTGCCTAATGTTATAATGTCTTTAAATTACTTCCGGTACTCCAAAAGGAGAACTTGTGATTGTCGATGAGTGTTGCCATGGCGCTGACCTATCAGATGAGGTGAAGTCCATGCCCAGGACGATGCTTTCCTCCGTGTCCTGCCGGCCGTTGGTGGAGACCACCACCATGTAGCGGGTGAACTGGGCGTAGGAACTCTCTAGACGCACCGCCTGACAAAGACAGACAAAAACACGTAAGATTTAAGAAGAACTTTTTCACTTTTTTTTTTCATTTGGGGTACGCGGTACGTGTGTTGCACTGACCAGGCGGATGGTGTCTTCTGGCCGGAGCAGGGTAAACATGGTCTGGAGGTGCTGCCGGAGGTCACCTGAACATAAACAAAAGAGTGACCGTCAGCATCGTGAGATCATACAACACACACCTTCCCCTGTGGCATCCTTGACCCTTGTGTCAACCCAGTTCTATGCAATGCTCTTCTTCTTCTATTGGCGGGTGACATGACCTCATTGTCCACTCTTGAATTGATGTTGGTGTTTAGCAGTCGTGGGTAATCGCATGCATTCTCACACATATCGGGACACGGCAGTTAAGGGAACAGGGATGCGTTTGTGCCTCATCATGCGATCTCTCAGGCACCTCGGTCATTGTGGTCGTGTTATTTCTTGTATGTTATCTCCAGGCAAATAAGGCAACAATGGAACAACAATGTGAAAGTTGTTTACATGTTGAGCCAAAGCATTTACAAAATAGTCACTGCAGGCGCTGAATGTTTAATGCCAGGTGCGACTATCCGAATACACCTGGACACACGACACCAGGTCTGATCGCTCACACTCTTTGTTTCTGCCCGGTAAAGTCCTCGACCTCTGCCCGGTGACAGACTTTCAAAGAGAGGCTGGAGGGAGAATGTCTTAGAAAACCTTGAATTTAAGACATTGGATAGAGTTGCCTGTGCGCGTGCGTGCGTGCGTGCGTGCGTGCGTGCGTGCGTGAGACTGTGTGTGTGTGTGTGCGTGCGCCTGTGTTTTACCTGCATGTTTGTTTCGGCGCTGGCTGACATGGGAGGAGGAGCTCGGGGTGGGGCTGCTTCCCCTGGGGAGGAAGAGCGCGGCGCCCTTCACCGTCAGGAAGCTCTCACTGATACTGGAGAGGAGACGAGGAGGCAAGGAGAGGAGACAAGGATAGGAGACAAGGATAGGAGAGAAGTGGGCAGGGGAGGAGAGAAAAATAACCTCAGTTAGAATCAAAACCTCGACTTTTTTTTTTTTTTTTCAATCGAACTCGACCTCTCCCCCCCCCCTGCCAGTGACATAATCAAATCATTTTTTCACGCGGTTATATAATTCGGATTGTCCTTCGCACGCACTTGCCGACCACGCGGTCTCAAGACAAGTCGGATGATGGGGACGGCGAGCAGAGGAGCGCCATCGAAGGGCCGTTATGTCACCCTCACAATGCTCCATTCAGCTCGCGGAGCTCCCCGACTCGCAGGGCAACAACAGCCTCAGAGCCCCAACGTGAACTCTGCACAACTCGGGACATAATGTTCCTTCCCTGATTCTGCACACAGCTGCGTTACACACACACACTTACAGTTCACACACTCTGTCAGTCAGTCAATCTGCCAATAGGGACGGATGAGCGAAGTGGCGGTGGGGTATTGTTATGAGGGTTTATGGGACTATAAAAGAAGTGATGAAACTTTTTTTATTATTTTTTGGAGAAACATTCTCCAAGAAGGCATACATAATGAATACGCTCTAGTGGGCGTGTCCGCTACACTCCACCTGAAACGCAAAGGGGGTAATTACACAAACGACGTGAACTGAGTGAGTGAGGTCAGGACATTGAGTAACAGATCACCAGAAAAGTACATCTTGGATTTAGATGAACCAATAACAGATCTGTTAAAGTGCCTCTGGAGTCCTGTACTGTCGCAGTAAAAGTAAACATGAAACAAGTCGGGCCCTACGTCTGAGTCAAACGACAACCACGGGACGGACACCAAACAGTTATGATTCAACGCGCACGAGATGTTGCTCCAGGAAAGTCACTCTATGAAACTTTGAACCTGGCATTCGTTCACAAAACCTCTTTGCACAGCCAATGCAATGCAGAAACCCAGACTAATGACAGTTTTGTTAGGCCTATGACTTGTAGCACAAATTCTGTTTGGCACATAAAGAGAATTAAATTATTTATAATTGCTTAGAATGAATCAACCTTCCCACCGACTTTGTTTTTTATAAATACAACCATTGCACAGTACAACTTACCATTATATCCTGCAGGCTTTTGACAGCTGAACAACAAGACTTGGGAAACAAAATTGTGTTTTTTTACAATGGCCCTGCACTTTCAAATTGACCCACTTAGCTTTTTTGTTTAAACTCGAGTTACAGCGCACAAACTCCTTATTTTACCATCCTACTTTATAGTTGCTGCCACTGATTTGTTTATACGTTGTCTTCTTTTCTTCCTGCCGGTAAAACTAGATCTCGAGCCTGTTCTCAGGCTCTATATATGTTAAGCCAAACTGAGAAGAATCGTTATACAATAGCTATTGGTTTCGTAGCCTCCAGGTCCCGAGGAGAGGACCGAGAGAGAAGGGAAACACTTGCAAACCGCCAAAACACCACCTGAAGCCAAAGAGAGGCGCTTCCACCACTTGCTAGAACTGAAATGAGCATGAAGCTAGCTGGAAACTGCAATACCTCAACAGTCGCAGATAATGCCATGTGCAGGTGTGGAACCTGACTGCATAGTTTAACTTTGACATAATGTTATGACGGAAATCGATACCTTGGAGGATTTTGGAGGACATTGTCCTCTCAGACTTAAGACCCATGGATGCAATTATAGCCATCTTCCTTATTTCCAGGGTGTACTTATTACTCGTTTTGATTCATTGAGGCGTTTGATTTTGAACTAAAGACATATACCACTCACACCAACATAACAAAAAGTAATAATGAAAAAGCTTAAAACAAAATTATACAAATTTAGCCAATTTTTGTGAGATGAATCCAGCGTCATTGGTATGAAAAAACCATGTTCCCTCTGACCTTGGCATTTCCCGTCTCCCCTTGCCTCACTTCCTCTCCCCCATATTTGACATCAACAAGAAACCACTTCTAGGCATACACGTCACTTCTTCTACTCTGCATTATCTTACATTACACCTTGTTTCAACACTTACCACTGAATCAGAGCAACTTGGAACCCTTGGCGTTGCCAAATTGAGTCAACATTGAGGTATTGAGAAATTCCTCAATGTTTCTCAAAGCCAGATTCAGGCATTTCCCTCACTCTCTCCAATCAAAACAAATGGTCGAATGTTAATGGTGAAAAAAAAAACAGTTCAAATGATGACCATACAACCACAACTACAGAAACTACATGTCGCTATGGTTACTTGTGGTCCAATAGCCATCTTCTTATGTGATCAGGTGTCCTACTTTTGTAATGGGGCTGTCTTGGCACATGATGACGTGCAACAAAGACTTCAACATGCTTGATTTACTTGACAGAGGGTTATGTTTATTGTGGAGGTGCCCTGGAATACACTGCTTTCCATCAAAGTCCCTTCGAATAACAATGAATGGCTTGCTGCCGTCAGTTGAACACTGCTACCGTGTGAACACGCCACATGACACCTCTGTGCATGTTTCTATTGCCCTTTGTAGAGAAACCATATCAGCTCCAACATGCAGTCCCTCTAAAAAAAGGTTGACCTGAAAACCTTTGGGCCCTGCCGTTCTACTGTATCTAGTTATACACACGTACAGTCGCTGTGTCTGGATCCCTCGCACACTTCCAGCTCATGTGCTTGGCAATGACCAGATCTAGGTGAGTGTCGATACCATGTTACTGTACAATGTCATAGGGTAATGCTACTACTGTCGCTGCGACGTGTGCACACACACACTCACACAGCAATAGTAGAATTCCTGCCGGCGTGTCAGGTGGGGTGTAAAGTTCTGTGTGCTGTGGCTAAAATTACTGAAGTCCTTTAAAAGTCTTGGCTATTGATAGGGTATTCAGAAAAGTGATGCCTGCTTGCAGTAGAGGGTATATTTAAAATGCAAAAAATAGGCCATTACATCTGAAGTGGCACATTTCCTTACAAAAATATCAAAGCACAGACGTAGCAAGCTGTTATTATTTTTTATTAACTGAGGGCTTAACTCTGGCAATTGTGTGTCAGTTGCATGACCCTTTCTGACCCAACCTAGACCACCAGCCATTATCCTACGTTTTGTAATGGAAACAGAAACACAACATGACACAGGACTACTGCTGCAACTAGGTCAAATACACAATGTGTGAATGGAGAATCAAAGAGGACCACAGAGTGATAGGGAAAAACAAACAGGTGCAGCTGGTGAGTGAGGGAAGGAGTGGTGGTGGTGAGTGAGTGGCTCTGGGGTTGGATGAAGAAGACAAGGCCCAGATAACGGAGCCAGGGGCGGGTCGTCTTTTGGCAGGGGGCCATCGCAGACCCTGGGCACAAGCACTAGGTACTTGTTAGGGCAACAGTCATCCATGCAGCACAATCATCGCTATGTTGGGACCGCTCTACAGCAGCAGGCGGATAAACTGGGTGACCCCGCCCCCCCATCCACCTCCCCCCAAACTCGACCTCTTTCTGCCCATATTAGTCACTCAGTATGGGGGCTGGGATAAATATAGGGCCAGGCTGCATGCAGGCCAGGCCGCGCTTAGGCCTGTTGAGCTCACAACCGTGCACACTTACACAACCTTTGACAGCCTGAGAGAGTGTCCTGCAGTGTGTGTGTGAGGAACCAAGAAAGACTAACACAGATAGGGGGGGGAGAGAGTAGACCCCATACCAGCAATGCAGAGCAAGCAACATAGAAACAGCATGTGGTCCACATATTCGGCTTTGTTACTTTGAGAAGTATGTGTGTTTATTGTTTTCAATGTGATGTATAGTCAGTGTCTTTGAGCATCTTGCAAGGCACGTAAAACAAAACATATTATCATTATTAGGTGGCAAATGATCAATAATACTAGTCATAAAGCATAAATAAGGGGGTGGATTCAAGTCAAGAAACCATATTCAAGATTCAATACAAGTGGCTCAGTTAAGTGTGTTGGGAAAGGGTGAATTAACTGATAAAAAGGGAGAGATTCCAGGTCCAGGCCAAAACTACGTGATAAGACGTTCTTCACCAACTGCCAGTTGGTTGGCGGAGCACTGCAGGTCCTGACAGCTTGTCTAGATGACATGCGGGAAACTTCCTACCAATCCAGTTTCCAGTCTCCCAACAGGTCTGGGACAACATGTCTGGGACACACACACACACACACACACACACACACACACACACACACACACACACACACACACACACACACACACACA
>JAOPJH010000045.1:12305057-12315330 GCA_027122575.1 Merluccius polylepis
GAGAGAGAGAGAGAGAGAGAGAGAGAGAGAGAGAGAGAGAGAGAGAGAGAGAGAGAGAGAGAGAGAGAGAGATGGCAACATACGTTCTCGTTCCTCATTCGACATTCATAACGCAAAAAGACATGTCAGACATGCAAATAAGTTCCCGTTCCTCATTCCTAACGCAAAAAGACGTGTCTGGTCCGTAAATAGGTGGGATCCGTCTTTGGCAACTTAGTCATCTCAGTCAGAAAAGATAGCCATGTGTGCCGGTTTAAAAAAGACACACTGACACATTATTTGACACACATTTCCTTATTTTCCTCTCCAAACTCCCCTGGTCCTACCGGGTCAACAATAGCCAATTAATAATCCTATTCACATATTTCAAAATGGACATACTCTGATTTCAGCGTGTGCGTCTGACAAAAAAAATAAAAAAAATAAATATTAATAATAATACTAATACTTTTGAACGTTACCATTGGTCCGTACAGGGGAGGGGGCGGGGCCTAACGCACCGTGGAGGTCCGTGTTGATGTGTTGATGTTCCTCTCCTACTGGGCTGCTCCTTCCAGCAGCGCACCGTGATGCGCAACGCTAGTTTCCAGGAACTGCGTCGATGATGTGAAAATGGGAAGTGGCCCACTGAGACGGTAGTTTGTTTGGACATGTTTGGATATATCGTCTTTGGGTTCAGCTGTCTCTGTGCGTGTAAGTAAACGGAAGGAAACTCGGAATGACTTTGATGTTCAGGCGATTCATGAGTATGTAGGCTATCCTACATTAATTTGCTTCATTTGTTGATGTTCACGGCAATAATAGATAATCAATTCTGTCTCATTATTATTATGTTTTAAAACCGTCATGCAGAGGTCGATGACATGATGACTATATAGGCCTAATATCTAATATAGTAGTTTGTAGTAGTAGTAGTAGAAGTAGTAGTAGTAGTAGTAGTAGTAACGTTGTTAGTTTGTAGAAAAATAAGGAAATGTGTCAAATGATTTGCCAATTAAAAACGTACAACCAAATATAGCCTAGAGAGATGTCCTTTTTTTGCATTACTTTGTCAACTACATATGGCCCATGGTTGCACATTTAATGTGGGTAGGCTACTATGTCACGACCTTTAACCGTATTACTCCTCCAGATGCGCGTGCTGAAGAATGCTATCGCACTCTCTTCGCGAAGCGCGAGACGTTTACGGTGCCGCTGGGCGGCAACCAGTCTCTGTCCTGCGTGGTGCAGCACTGTGGGGACGACTGGAATGGGACTTGGTACCACGTGGCCGACGACCCGGAGGACGGCAAGTCTGCTGTGCTGGACACTCCCAGGCGACGCCGGGAGTGGCTGCCCCTGTCAGCCACCCAAACCCGTTTTTTGCTGCACATCCAGAATTTCACGCAGTCGGATAAAGGTGCATACGGATGCAAAGTCACGTGGAAATCGGGCGCCAGTGCTCAAGGGCATATGTCAACTGTGTACTACACGACAGGTAACGAAAGCATCTGTAGACATGCATGCTGTGGTACATGAATACACCTAGTAGTAGCAGCTTCAATCCAGAAGACCTATTTTGTGTCTGTATTCAAAAACACATCCATCACCGCCGCGGCCGCCACATCATCATATTCATCAATATTAACGGTTTTTAGATTTTCCCACAGCTGTGGCCGCCACAGAGAGGAGCGTGTTGCACAGGGGGCTGGTCTGCGGGTCCGCCTCTGTTGGTGTCCTCTTAGTCCTGCTGTTGGCTCGTTGTCTGAGCTCAGGGCCCAAGCCCTATCAGACACCCGGTAGGCCTATATCGGTTGCATCCCACAACTATGAGGTTGTACAGCCTCGCCACCTGATACCACAGACGAACAAATCCCGGATTCATAAAGGTATCCTTGAAGTCAGATATCGTGTGTTTGTGAAATTGAGCATGAATGACAGTTGATGTTACAATTATATACTGCATATACATACAAAGATCTGAAGACAATCTTTTTGTCCTCTTGGCAGCTTCCTCAAAGCCAAAGGTGCAACAATGCAATGAAAGCCATGAGGTGAGTGCTACCTTGAGGACGTGGCAGAGGTGAGGATGTGTTTCGGTGCACTTCCAGAACATTCATCACTATGTTGTGTTACAGGTCGTGTATACTGATGTCTTCCATGATGCGTCGGGTAAACCGCGAAGAGTCCAGGAGCCCAGCGAGCCCACTGTCTACCACTTCATCAGGCCTGGTGGTGGGGTCCTAGTGTGATGCTTAAGGTGTTTTTAGGATGGTTAGAATTAATGAAAATTGTGAAAGAGATTATTTCTTCTTCTTTAAGTATACATTAAAGTGAGTAAATACAGGTCTACCAGAATACCCAAAAGACTCTTTAAGTCTGGTAGATGAGGCTGGCGTCAGTTGGTACAGCCAGGAAATGCTGGGACATTCAGGTGATGGTGTGTTTAAAGCACTTTAGGGAGGAAGGACAAACTTTAAGCAGTATCTGCACTCTCAATAACAACCAGACAAAAATAGAATAGCTGTCACAACTTCTGCAGCGTGATGGACATTATTTAGCATTTTTTAAATTCCCATTAGAACTGAAATAATATTTTCCACAACTTTCTACATGAGGGCATTTTGTAATCTTTCTCAGTTGGAAGCAATTCACAAACACAAAATTCACTCTGTTGTGTTTACTCTCAAAGGCTATATTTGGCCGCCGATCTTTTATGTGGTCGAACATGTAACTCATCTCACTGAGTGAAAAACGGCACGCACAAATATATGACACAAAATACAACATTTTATTTCAGAATAAACTCTCAATGGCACATTACATAACCAAATATACATATACATTGTGTAGGCTTCTAATAAATTAATGTATATTGTTTAATCATTTCGTTAATCTCTTTCATTAGCGTACTCTGCAGTTACATTTATTTTACATGACATCAATGCAACAAAAGGCATAACTGAATAAATTAAGCATATACAGAGAGAAGGCTGTTTAGGCAATACCCGCTACAATGTGAAAGACATAACTGCCAGTTTCTTTATTTTCAGATTGCTCCCATTCCCACCTGCTGTTAAAAAATGTAACCTCTACTGTGGGCAATAATAAAACAAACAAAAAGTTGTTCAGTGTTTATAGATCTACACAAACACTCTTGCTATCTGGGACCGTTTGTTTCCAGAGTGCTACTAGGAACGGAAACCTGCACTTCCTAGCCAGCAGCCTTTTCAGCCATTTCCTTTTAAGTTTCACTTCACTGAGGGAGGAACCCTCCCTGAAGGAATAGTGAATCATTTCACAGTTATTGTACACAGCATCCGTTTTCCCAAATTCATTTTGAGTTTTGTTATTTGGTTCTTTTTCTTCAATTCAAAGAGCACTTCCCCCTCCTTTGTGGCTTGTGCTTGATCTGTTGATTTTACACCTCTCAGGGGTAAACCGCTCAAACCGTTATTTTGTATTTCATAGTCCCCCGCAATTGCCTTTGCAAATCTGTTCGGAGAAATGCTGAGCTAAGCTTACAACTCACAAAGCGTTAATATGCATGATCCTATGTGCTTCTATTGAAGTTCTGAAGTCCCTTGTTCTAGACGGATGTTTAATATTCGTCGTAAAACCATAGAATGCCACATCAAGTTCAACTCTCCCACGCGATGGGTCTAGTAGTAGAACTGCAAAGATTACACCAAACATTAACACGGACACAAGTACGTAGCTAGCTGCGTTTAAGAGGTATTGTCATGACATGGTTTCAGAAGGTGCAACACGTTTTTGCAGCATATTTGGTGCTAAACTCTCATAAGTACTACGACCGGGTCTAAAGGGGTCCTATGTACCTCTACTCCCTAAATGAGAAGCAAAAGAGGGAGAACCAAGAGAGAAGAGATGACACCAATGCCGAAAGTTAGTTTTTAAATAGATTGTAAGGCGCAACTTTGGCTAAAATAAGATTATGGCACAATAGGATGAAATTGTCTCGATTTTTAAGATGGCTTCCAATTGATGAGCACTTACAGACTTCCTCCTTCCTAAAGAAACTCGGTGAAAGGGTACTTCGAAAATGTTGTCCAAGCAATAAGTGCAATGTAGCACAGCTTGAGTGTTGGGTTTGAGGGGGGGGGGGGGGGGTGCTACTGATGTTACAAACAGCACCGGACAACTTGTAGGCTCAAAGAAAGCCAAACGCCTTGAGAGTGTGCCAGGGAGAAGGGTGAGGGGTTGGGGGAGAAGCGCTGGTTCTGTATAGTACAGTGTGTGTGCATCTTTGTGTAGGTGGGGTATTGTATGTGTACTGTATGTGATGTATGTCAGCAAGTATGTGTATTAAATGTCTTTGTGTTGGCTATGTCTCTTTTTTTATATAGGGATTTTTCCTGATGTAGCAGGCCTACCATTACAGGGATAGATCATTCTGGTCTTTGATAGTTGATTGAGCTTTTGTCATTTGTATAAATTAATCCACATTCAACACGACAAGTAACAGTTCCGCCATAGTCTCTCCTGAATCCATCTGTAAGTCTCCTGTTTGCGTACCACTAAGCTACACAGTCCTGCCCATTTCACACTCACAGTATATGAATGTCTTGTATGTGTGTGTGAATAACGTGTTATTGGCAACTGAAAAGCGGCCTGTGGCAATTCCATCAGTAAGGCATTGATATCTGTTGCTAAGGTTAAAAGTGACACTTGCGCCCCCCTGTTTGTCTTGAATATACTCTCACAGTATCCATCAGCTTGCCTGTACTGTTCACGGATCCCGTGTTCAGTCTCTCCGGGTGATGCTGCTTGACTTAGTGAAGTGCGTTTACAGTGGGTTTTATACTGTGGTACTTTTTTTGTTTGTTGAACGCTACGAAGCTCCTTTAGCCGTGTTGTTTCCCCTGTTGACAAAGAGTCCGGAGATCTCCTCCACCGGTCTACTCAGACTACAACAAAAAAAAGGAAAAGTGACACTGATTAGTATCTTCCCTAACAGAGAAGCTCTACATCCAAGTTGAAATGCTTGACATCTGGGTACACAGTGCAGACATAGCTTTGCCTAAAAAACGGAAAACTGTACAGCTGCGGAAGCTGAGGAAAACTGTACAGCTGTAAACTGAAAAGCTGTGAAAGGCATTAAGCAGGACTCACCGCTGAGGAGTGGCTCAGTTTGTCAAATCGAAACTTCAAATTAGACCTGGGAGACGTCTTACTTTTCACATCTGGAAAAACAAGAGAAGAAATATAATCTATATAAATCTGTAAAAAAAAAAAAAAAAGTTCCTGTGTGATGTGTGTATTCAAGACTTTCAGTGTGTTCATGTCCGTCTGTGCATTTGCCTGTCTGTGGGTTTGTGTTCATGCGCTTGTCTGTGTGTGTGTGTTTAGTGTGTGGGTTGCGTGTCAGTGTGTTAATGTGCTTGCATTATATTCATGTGTGCGAGTATGTGTATGTGTTTGTATGTGTGTGTGCATATGCTTGCTTATGAGTATGTGTGTTTATGTGCTTGTATGTGTGTGTGTGTGTGTGTGTTTATGTGCTTGTATGTGCATGTGCGCGTGTGTGTGTGTGTGTGTGTGTGTGTGCACCTGTGGGACTGCGGCACATGATGACGGGGGTACTGGTTCCTTGGCTGTCTACGCTGAGGGAAGGGCTGAAGACCAGGGAGGAGGCCATGCAGGCATGGCTAGCCTGGGGAGGACGGAGGACAGTCCACAGGAAGAGGAGTGAGAGCAGGAAGCAGGAAGTAAGTGAGATAAGGGAATAGCCGGAATAAGTGAGAGTGCTGACTAACAAGTACGGTAACTGTTTTCATCCACAAGTAAAGGAGGAGATGTAGAAAACAAGGTTGATGGCGAAAGCTAGTCAAAAAAGCTGAAATCAAAGAATTTAATGTAAGTAGCCCACTTAAATATGGGTTTGGCTAAGAAGATAATTATTCGTATTCATTCTAAACAGTATGACATGTTGTGCAGGCCCCTATTTATATCATACAGTGCAGCGATGTACACGGCTAAATATGAGCACGAACATGGCGTCTGAACATCTGCCAACAGGGACATGCAGGGAGAGTGGCAGGTTGTAATCAGTTATAATCATGGGCTGGCCCTGATGTATAGCGCTCCGTCAGCTGTTAGCACATCTGGCTAATTACAGCCCGTGCCATACATGACGACTTTGACACCTGAGTCTCTGATTACCACAAACACACGCTACTTTTGTTAACGCACTGTGGGGAGCTCTTCACACGACTAGGCTGTCGGAAACTACTTCACATCAATTTATCTTGTTCCAGATCTCCATTCAAGCCTGTGCTTCACACAAAGGTGTTATTTTTTTAAGGTTTATTTTAGGCTACCCAATAGCATTGTTTCAACATTTTCAACATTATTTCTAATTTTGTTGTGGGGTACATAATACATCTTAAAACAAGCCAATCCTACAACTACAATTATTAAAACGACTATATGGTACCTACATCATCACCAGCATCATCATCATCATCATCATCATCATCATCATCATCATCATCATCATCATCGCCACCACCACTGCTCATGTGTATTATGTACTACTGACTACGTCGTGCTCCTCCATGGCCTCGGTCTCCGCAGTGGTGCTGCTGAAGCTGCTGGTGCTGGAGGAGGAGGAGCGGGAGATGGTGGGCCTGCTGCCTGTGCTTCCACTCAGGCTGATGCACTCCTTTTGCTTCACAAAGGGCCTGCGGCATAACGACCCGCACCCAGGGGTCAGCAATGCTTTAGTCTTCTACAGTGTTACACAGTGTAATCTCAAGTGGGAATCTCGACGATTTCCCTATTTGTTCCCTTTAGGGACATCTATGGCGATAAGCGGTAATTACATTCACTTCCATGGCTTCCTAGATCATCAGTGGGCCATAGGCTCAATCACAATTGCGTTACCTCATTAGGCGATAGTGACTTAACAGACTTGTATGTGTTGTATGTGTTAAAATCAGAGTGAGTGCCTGTGTCTTTTAAAATGCAGCATGGGGTTCTGCATGTCTTGAAGTCAGAATGTCATACAATACCAAACGATATAATTATCTAAATACAATACAGACCTTGTGTGATTTGTCTACATAGATTTGACATAAAACAGGCATTCACATTTAAAATGCGATGTCCACTAAAATGTGCATTAATTCTGACCGCACCTCTCTTTGTTGGGGCAGATCTCAGGGGAGCTGGGGTTGGAAGACGTCTCTGACCTCATCTCCTGCGACAGCGAGCAGCCCTCCGCGTGCTTATGGTCACTGTGGGCGTCGTCAGGGGAAGGCAAACAACAACAACAGTTCATGAAAACAATCAACATTTAAAAAAAAAACTGTGGTTGTTGTCATAGCAATACAAGCTAGATGCTGAGGGTGGATTCTAAAGCTAGATGCTACGGGTGGATTCTAAAGCTAGATGCTAAGGGTGGATTCTAAAGCTAGATGCTAAGGGTGGATTATAAAGCTTAGAAGCTAAAGATCGATTCTAAAGCTAGACACTAAGGGTGGAGTCTAAACCTAGATGCTAAAGATAGATTATAAAGCTAGATGCTAAGGGTGTAAGCTAGACGTTAAGGGTGGAGTCTAAAGCTAGACACTAAGGGTGGTGTCTAAAGCTAGACACTAAGGGGGGATTCTAAAGGTAGATGCTGAGGGGGGATACATAAGGAATAAACCACAATTTCATCTCAATTAAATGACCGTTGTTGTTAATATTGGATTTGTAGCTCATTGATTATGAACTGTTAAAAGTCAGAGGAGTTCCGTTAAAACAAATAATATGACGAATAATAATGCACACCATTGGAACATTATTGACCAATCAGAATCAAGTATTCAACAACGCTGTGGTTGCAACGATCCTGCCAATTCACAACCAGTTGTTTTCCTTTTGTGAAGTTAGTGTAATGTTTGCCACCTGTGTTCATTGGTCATTCTGTTCACCTGTGTTCCATGTATTTAAGTTACTTAGTTGTGGCCCCGGTTTGTAGGTTCCTTGCTTGTGTTAGGTTTGTGTCTGTCTGCGTGGTATCATCAAGTAAATCTTCCTGTCCCGTCTCTGCATTTAGGTTCACCTCCCTGCGCAAGTCGTGATAGTGGTATTTAAGCCTAGACGTAGAGGGTGGCTACTAAAGAGGAGACGCTGAGGAGGAGGAGGTACTAAGAAGAGTAGGGTTAGTGTCTGACCCGCGTGTCTGTCTGTCCGAGGGGGTCTCTGTGCTGGAGTGGAGGCGAGGGAAGAGGCCTGAGCGCCGCTTCACCGGGCTCTTCAGCGGGGACTTGGCCGACATCACCGGCGGCTGGAGGGCACAGGTAAAACCACCATTGACGCATTGGGTGGTTCAGTCGTGCATAATAAAGATACTAAAATGAATAAAACACATCATAATAAATGGCAACATTCTGATAGAAGCATGTGATCATCACAGGTGCTTTTGCACCGTGAAAACACTAGTGGGCAGTGGTTTCCCTCCCAAGAGTCAACAGGTGATGATGAACTAATGTGTTTGACAGTAGGGTAGTAGGTTAGACTAGGAGGAGATGCTGCTGAGTATTATCGGATAGGAGGAGAAAAATAATTTATTTTTTTAACGAATAATTTGACTAAAAGCAATATCCGCAAAACCTGTTCCCAGAACGACTGGGACGAGGTCAGGTGGGAGTAGGGAACACCTTGAATTCAGTTCTGCCCTCCTCATTCCCCCTCTTTCTCATCGCCCCTGGACTCACGGTGAAGGTGCTCTTGGTGCACTCGCTGGAGCTCTGGGGTAGCCCGCCCCCGCTGAGGCTGGCCGGGACCCCACCTCCGACCCCGGGGCTGCGGTGGCGATGCGGCCCCACCATGGTCTCCATTGAATGGCTCCGCACACGCATGGCCCTCTGGTGGGGGGTGACGGCGGGGGGATAACAGGGAACAGAGAGCAAGTAGAGACGGAGGGGAGAAGGAGATAAAGAGAGCGACAGTCAGAGAGGACAGGAAGGTTAGTATGCAGATAGAAAAAATATAGGAAGATACATTGAGATAAGGTAAGAGCAGTATGAATAAGGAGATTATTATTACCACAGTCAGAATGATAGAAAGATTCTTTAGCCAATCCACATTATTTGCCTTTTTTTTATTTCAAGCCATAATGATGTGTGTTATTGTGTCATTCAACCATCAGAGGGTAGAGTCTACACACAATGACAAAATGTGAGCTTGGACAGCAATACCAGTTATTTGATTCTATCATAAGGATACTTTGTCTGCATTGTATACATATGTATTCGGTATTGTATTGTACATGTATTAAATGAGTTAATAAAACAAACACCTTATTCTGAAAAAATATTTATTATCATTTAAATGCATTTACAAAAAAACTGTAAAGGTACAGTATACAATAATTGCCAGTGTAGCAATAACAACAGCACCCCCAGTGGTTGACTGTAGAAAGTACAAAATAGCTGTCCATAACACCTGCGAAGAGAACCATATGGTAAACTGTGTGCGTGCACATGCGCACACACACACACACACACACACACACACACACACAGTCTTTCAACATGCAATGATGCTTGATGAAACAGATAATTGAAGAGATTGAAATGCAGCAAAAAAAGAACACACACACGCACACACAAACAAACAGTAAAGAGTAGCGAGAGGTGCATAGAGAATCCTCAGCTAATATCCCGACACCCAACATGATGATAAAAATGAATAAACTATTCTCCAAGCTGCCCTCTAAAAACGTGGTCAACAAAACAAACAAAACAAAACTAATCTCCGAAGGATACTGCCATATTGCCCTATTAAGACGGTCACATCATTGTTTGTTGTTTTACTTTTAATTGAGTTTTTGCGGCTTTTATGAATGAAGTGGTTCACCTTGAAAGACTCCAGCAGTCCCCCATGGCCACCGTTCTCCAGCCGGTCATCCTCCCCGGCCAGGCTCACACCCAGCGTGGCCTGGCTCTGCCTGTGCAGCTCATCATGCAGGTTGTCCAGCAATGCGGCCCGCGTTCGGCCCTGGATTACACACAAGGACACGTGCGTGGGCACGCACACACACACACACAGCCAGTTATCATCGGGGAGATAATGATAAGTGTGTGTGTGTGTGTTTTGTGCGTGTGTGCGTGGGTGCGTGTGTGTGTGTGTGCGTGTGTGTATCCGTGTGTGTGTATGAGTGACTGTGTCACCTCTAGTTTGGCAAATTTGTCCGACTTGTAGCAGGCGTTTTCTGCATTGATCAGCTTCGACAGCAGGAAGTCTCGGAACTCCGGACCCTGGGGAGAGGGTGGGAGGGGGG